>OW804095.1:96999739-97599739 GCA_942159475.1 Sthenelais limicola
TAATGTTTGACCAGGATGAGGTAAAGATTTGGGGAAAAAACATTCCATATTTGTCACCAGTCAAAATTGACAGCTATAACCAACTTTGAAACGTGAAATATGATTGCTATAACAAATAGTCAATAATTTGTGGTCTTGAATCAACATAACAGCCTTCACCCAAAATGTGCGATGATTCTTTAAACATCTCAATTTACATACCCTGACAAGATAGGACCCTTCCTGAAAGTATACAGAGTATCACAGTGTACATGTTTCCTAAGCCTCTAAGAACGAACCATTATATCACGCTTATCCCTAAGCGTTTAATACCTTTTTTATCACTCCCATAGCCTCGGGGTAAAGCAGAAAAACATGTTGACCGCGCCTGCAAAAGGGGATTTTCCTGCTCGTATACATGTGCCTTGTGGATCGCTTTATGGAACGCAATATGTATCGTGTATCGAAGGGTCTCTCCTTGTATGAAATGGTCCGTTAGGGAATAAGACTATAGAGCGGCATACTGTAGTGCGGTTGATGTCTGGCTGCGGTTCTTTTATTTTTCTATAAGGGCTTGTCAATGCCAGCAAGTGATCATGTATTGAAACCGTAGCAATATATAGGCCAGTTGTGTACAAACGTTTTCTATTCAAAAGGAGCAGATACACTCTAAGCCTCGATATCCTCAAATAAAGCTGGAACGCTGGAAATTCTCCAAAATTGCGTAAACCGTAGTGCTGGACGTCGTAAAATCATTGCAAGAGAAAGTTAGAGGATTAAAATTGTAGGATTACCATTAACAACTTATGAGCCAGAATGCAGAGAAAAGGGAAGATGCTAACCACTACACTATGAGGCTGGTTATAGTATAGAGAGCATACATATTTTTTTATATATTTTTTTTCATTCATTTAAGGCCAATATGATAAAATATTGATAAAACCATGTGTTATTTTATCATGTTTGCAAAATATATTTATGAAAATGAACTTTGAAGAGAGTAGAGTTGCTAAAATGTACAAATCTATTTGCTAAGCCTTAGCGCTTGGTAGGATTAATTTCTCACAATAATCAAAGCTAATGACAGTATTCTGTGGACTCAGTTATATATAGAGTTTTAATAAAGAAGGTTTACATCATACAGTGCATTCTCCATAAGTCAGGAATAAACTCCTTTGAGTGCATAGCAAGTAGTGATGAATATATATGAGAAATTCTCCCAAACGAGCCGCATTTGATTTCAGGTGGCCATTGTTTTTGGAAAAAATAAAATCTGTTGAATCTCTACGACCTTTGGTGTACAGGGAATATCAACATAATACTAATGAAGTTTGGGAAGGCTGGATCAAATATTTCGATTCCTACACCTATGCTTCAGATACCTATATTTTCCCTATTATTTTGCCTAAATATACAAAATATTTTAGAACCTACTTTTTAAAAGTTTTGGTTTACATGTCGTTTACCAGACACTGTTATTTCGTTCAACAATGCTACAATGGAATATGTATTCATTTTCACACCTTTCATGTTCTGTTATAGCTAGTTATAGGTTGCCATAAAGCCAGTGTGGGAGGAGGTGTTTTCTAAGACAAAGGCTAGGTAACCTTTCCCCTGTGTGGCATGCTTGACTGATTACGTAATCCATGAACTTCGTAATTTCCTTGTCTTCTTGGTCGTAGAAACAATATTACGAAATGTGCGTAAATTTCTACGCAATTTCGTTGCGTTTCTAGAAAGAATTCTAAGTATGTAGTCTAATATTGAATATTGAAATATAACTCACTGCTTCAGCACTTTTTATGTCAGTCTAATCGATTTTAGGTGAACATAGAAGGTGTGATAAGCCTCTTAATGGGTTTGAGAATAGATTGAATGAGGAAGAATACATTAGTTGCTGATTGACACAAAGGGCAGGCCTACATAGGTTCATGGTATCGACTTAATTAAAGTCAGAATCTTGAAGTTTGTCTTTTGGCATTTGCCTGAATGGGTGGCCTTGGGGAAACTTTTCACTACAGCCTCTCTATGGTAATGCTTGGAATACAAGCTTCAATTGTGAACTTGATACATGTAAGGATAATGACACCAGGAGTTTTCTTAGGACAAATAGATGGTGAAGCGTTGCTCCTTTACATTATAGGTTGTTAAATTGAAAAAGGACTATTGTAAGTTTGCTCTCAAGTTCAATACCACATAACTATATTATTGTACTTTTTAACTTTAAGACCCGTCGTAAAAGGCGTCAGAGCGTCCTAATCTCATTTAATCCATATGCCTTATCATTCAAAATATCATTACAATGCCGTCGAGTAAAGGTCCTTTAGAAGACGAGTGTCATCCAGTAGATGGGCCTGAAAGAAAGTGAGTCTTAAAATTGGACAATTAAAAAGTGCCATGAACCATAACTGGTTTAAAACGCCCATAATGACATCTTCAGTAGTTTAAAGTAGGGTAGAGGAAGCAATCACATATTTTGTCGATCTGCTCTACTATAATTCTTAATAGAGACTCTTAACTGAAGCAGGTTTACAAAGTAAGCGCGCTGAGGAGCTCCTAATTGGCACTGGTACTTGAAACAGGACTAACGTGGATGGGAAATTGAGAGACCATGACCGACAGTCATATAATGAAGGCGGAAATGTACCTTGACTTAAGTCACCTCCACCAACTCCTCACAAGAACTGGCGTCCCTGCTGCTGGAGGAGTGAAAGGCTGGATGCAGATTTTAATGGAAACCTGTCATGTATAGCGAAGGCTTCCAAGAACCTTTGCATTTCAGCACATTAGACAGGAGCCAGTAGGAAGATATCTGATATGTTTAATATCCCCCAAAGCCTGTAGATTTCCATAGAAGACGTGCATCCCGATATAGTGTAGCCATTCTGTAGCTCGATATGAGATATCTGTCTCATGATTATCCATTGTTCAAAATTGATTAATCTCGTCAGAGACCAAACCGTATATTGATTGTGATATAAAGGGTTCGATGCAGTAATTTTATCTGAACTCATTGTATTGTAAACCGGCTACGTTAAAGAGCAAATTATACCTTTCTATTGTTATGAAGTGTTAAATAGTTTAGGTTTATAGTATTTCCTTATAGTCAATTCATTCTGCGTAGGAATAGTATCCCATGCAGGTGACATCGCAAGGCCACAGCAGATATAACTTAGGTGAAACTGTCTGCCGAATATAACCTGATGAAACGGGCTGACAGGGCTTAGTGACCCTTCCAAAACTCTTAGGCGAGATATATTTTTTCGGTCGATTGTAATTGAGGATACGGATATCCCACGGGAGTAAATAGGTTAAAATCAGGAGCATCACCTCCACCATAAGTGCATCAATACTGTGTTTCATTCTACCAGAGGCGAAAAGCAATTGCATCGTAGGCAAACCCTTTGCACAAACACAATTATACTCTACTGACAGAGGAGGTCCATTGACAAGCAACTTGTGCCTCTGTGTACAAACCAAATCGCCTGTTAGTTTTCATTATTACCAGAGGATAACACTGGGTCATCCCATCATTCTAAATATAGTATATTCCTGTTGGAATATATGTATAAATCGGAGAGAGCGCGGCGGACCGGACCGGACGTCGGAGTTCAAGTCGTCCTGACGACGATGGTTTTCGTCGTGGAGAGGGCAGCGTCTGTGACATTTTTACTTCTCTCTAGACTTTAAATAGGCCGCAAGCTCTTTTTCTCTACTCCTCCCGCAACTGGAGAGAGAATTAATGCCATCTATATGAGCAATGCATGAACTAGACATTTAAGGATATTTACCTTTTCAATACTGCTATTACCTTTGCATGTCCGTTTTACATTACCTGAATCGAGTTAATGTTAGACATATCTCCACACAGTTCTAAAAAACAGTTCCCAGAGAATGTGGCAACACATCTGACACTCCCCCCATGTGCGTTTTTGTTGCAAACATGACATGAATTGTTGTTATAGTGGACAAGTGGTTAGTGGTTTTTCCTCCAGTGGAGTTCCGCTATTATAGGGTTTTTAAGAGAAACCCTTGGAATGTATTTGCATACATGGGACTTCGGTGGATGATGTGCCAGTCTTGTGGCGCAATGGAGCTGATGTCCTTCATTGCACTTTAAATAGCCAGAAAAATGAGCCCATGCGGATATTGATATTTCTGACAGATGATCTACCTGGCACTGGCTTATTTCTCACGTGTTTTTGTGATGTTGATTCTTCCCTGTTTACAGTAAGACCTTTCAGGCAATAATTATTCTTTAGGATAGGACTTATTTAATTGTAAACCGCTTGATTCAAACTCTCGATTTAAACACATTGATTGCCATTTGGAAACATGCATGGCCATGTTGTCGCTGATCTTTAGGCTATGTACGATAAAAGAAAATTTAATGGAAATAAATACACAGCAGTATAATTATTTCGGTAAAACGTGTCATGCACAGGGATTCAATGAGTATCGCAATTATAGCAATACACAGACAAATGTTAATGTCAGGGTTATAAAGGACTGCAACTATATTATTCTGAACACTGAATAAAGAAATCAACATGGATATGCTTGCCGAGATGCTAATGGAATATGTATCATATACAAGAAACGCTATACTCTGCTATCAAGTCTTTGCTGTTCAGTATTCTGTATATATTGCTATTTCCCTGATTAAATCGGCCCTTTAGTGCGCCTATACTGTTGCACTTGTTCCCATCGAAGAAGTATTGATCGTTTGTTAATTTCCTTTCGGAACATCCCATAACACTTTTGGGTCGAAATATATGATAAATCACACTCAGACTTCTGCTTTCTTTTCAGGTACATCAAGCTTTCCAGCCCTAAGCTGAATAATGTGGCTGTGATCGGGTGTATACACGTATACTTGGCTGTCATCCTCCTCGGCTTCGACGACGCTACGCTTGATGTTACCTACTTTCCTGTTATTTGTACGGTAAGTGAACTTCATCTGTGTAAAGGTCAGCTCCACAGCCATTGTATCGGTCTTCTCCCATCTACTCAATTAGTTCTTAAGATTCTGAAAGTTCCCTGTTTGTGGAAAATGCCGCTGCTTTATTTCCCATATTAGATGAGGAATCGGAAGATGTTTGCTTGATTAATACAAAGAAATATCTATTTGAATTCTGAAATGAACCTTCTTTATCAATGAGTAAGGAAGTTCGCAGTATATCCGTACCGAACCATCATCAGTTCCTCATAAAACTGCAATACATATTTGGTTATGTCTGAAACAGTATCTTTGTCTGTCCGTTTATTGCCATTCGTATAGGGCTATTGTATACGTTGTATGGGAAATGTATGCTATTCATTGAAACATAATATCTAGTGACTCTTGGATGTGGGCAGGATATTGATATTTTTAATTTTAAATTCAAACGAACGGCACCATTTCCATATTTTCACTAGTTCGATGATTGGATTATTAATGATGGACCCCTTCATTAATACTTAAGCTTGTAATATTATTGGAAATCAGTCTCTCCAAGCAATTATTTCAAACTATATCCCGCTTCTTCAAATTCGGTGGGAATGCATTTTGCCTTTATGACGCCAGGAAGCTTCTTCTTTCCAAAAGTATTATCCTGAAATTCTCCATATCCCTTGACTTGCCTACATTTCTTTATCTGAGGTAGTCCCACTTTCATATGCATGTATAGAGAGATATTCTTCGTCACATCAATGTAGCATTCGTCCTGAGGGAAATTCGGAGTGGAACCTATGTGGTAAGAGTCCTTTAAAAGCTTGGCCTATCACAATGCCTTTTCCCTATTGACCGAGTAATTGATATGAATACAAATAATGTTAAGTGACCCGGGGTCATATATTATACTACAGATGGCGCTGATGAGTGCGATTGTGTGCGCGCGCTGTCGCGGATCAACGGGTAGTCTTCCTGGGGAATTACAACCACCGCCAGGGGGTCACTGGCTATGACCTGGTCAGGGACCCCTTTCTCATGGGCGGGTCACCTGCAAGAGGAGGGCTAGTTTATCATTGCAGCCCATGCATGGGATTGTGATGAAACTTGAATATTAACGCCTACGTCAAAGTCAGGTGTGGGTCATCTTTAGGAGAGGAAAATCTGTATCATGCATTCACTTTAGCTTAAGGTCTGACTGTAAATTAACCTGTAACCTGTAACCAGGCAAAATGGCACCGCATCGATAAGTTGCATACCGACCGCGCTCCGAGACATGTGCCACTATACGTCGGAATAAGGCCTTAGACTGAGAATCAAATAGGATAACCGATTGAACAATTGTCTTAGGGATATGCAGAACCAAGATCGTAGATCACTAAGATCTAGATACAGCTTAACCAACATAAATCTGTTCAAAAAAGAGGATCTCAACTCGCTAAAGGATAGATCGTATAGCAATCACAGTCCAGGCACCCACGATAGGGGAGAGGACCAACGCAACATGATACCAATCCAAGGATGTGCTCCTCTGCAAAATCAACATGGAAGTTACCATCCAGAACAAATGATGCACTCTAGAGACAATAGTGTTCCTCCTGGGCAAAATCCAGGAGGTTATGTGCAAAGTGGTTACCAATCAGGGACTGATAACACCAGGACAAACTGGGACCAACAAGCACCTCAACAGCAGAACCAAAATTCCGCAATGGGAGTCTACCACGGTCAACCAGCCCAAAATCAATCGCAATCCAACCAGATAAGTACAAACCAGTCATATCTCATTCCCCAAGCAGATTTTCTAGCCAGATTCTACGCAAGAGAGGCCAAAGTTGACCAAATTCTTGATGGAATAAATGCTCTTCAAACTAACCAGTCGAAAACCGATAAAATAGCTAAAAACAATCAATCCGAAATAGCCTAAATGTCCACATACAAGGACTCAGTGCTAACCAAAACAAATTGCATGAAGATATAGAGAACGTAAATTCAAATGTCAGTGAAGAAATGGTAAGATTGCAAGAGAAAATCGATGCTCTGAGCAGAAAATTAAAAGAATCCGAAGAGAGATCGACTGGCTTCGATCAAAACTTCCCCAGGCTTCATCAAAATAACACTTTTGCACAATCAAATTACTCTAGACCCACAACTAGCTCCTTCTCAAATACAAATGATCAATCTCAAAGTGAAAACCCAAGAGACATGCGAATTGTTATTAGGGGCGTAGAGGAAAAGCAAGGTGAAAATCTAGTCAAAGTTGTAAATGAAATTTTTAATGCGTTGAGCGTTAGTACGAATTTCA
This sequence comes from Sthenelais limicola, assembly GCA_942159475.1. Classification (NCBI taxonomy): domain Eukaryota; kingdom Metazoa; phylum Annelida; class Polychaeta; order Phyllodocida; family Sigalionidae; genus Sthenelais; species Sthenelais limicola. The sequence goes on from OW804095.1 coordinate 97,006,951, forward strand.
ATGGGCAAGAACGGCTAGGGAGACCTAGAGAAAACGACAACACTGGCTATTCACGCCCAATAAAGGTAGCCTTACCTAGTGTGAAAACAAAGCTGGAAATCTTTAGAAATCTTAACAAATGCAAGCTAAACAATCCGACTGAGTCGCTGAAAAAGCTAAGAATTTCAAGCAACAACACAGAAGAAGAACAGCTATATTTAAGTGAGGCCCGTACTATTGCAAATGCGGCCAGAATCGTCCATAAATTGGATGCCAAGCCCAAAGGCAATTCAGTTATGATTAGTGGTGAAATTTACGGGAGAGAAAGGTTTGATAGTTTGCCAAATGGAATCAATAGAGAAAATGCCTCAACAATAGAAACACCAGATGGAATAGCATTCCAGGGCCACATGAGCCCATTATCGAATTTATACGAATGTGAAATCGAACATGACGGTTTCAAAGCATGCTCAGTAGAGCAACTATTTCAAGTTCGCAAAGCCAACCTCTCAGGAGCTGATATATCACTTACTGAGCGACTAAAATCCATAAAAAAAACCCTACACGGTGAAACGCATTGGTAGACAGATTCCTGATTCTACCCAATGGAAAGATAGGGCAGACGAAATCCTCAAAGACTGTATTCTAAAAAAATTCAGCAACAATAACACCCTCAAGCAATTCCTGATAAATATTGATAAGAACGCACACTTCTATGAGGCCACTTATGATGAGAAGTATGGCTGTGGATTCCCCTTGACAGAGGCGGCTAACATTACATACGATAAAATTGACGAAAAAAGAAACATCTGTGGAAAGCTGCTGAAACAAGTCAGAGACGAACTAGCAGGATAAATCACTTAAAGTAACTATTATTTGGATATCTTTCTTTCTCTGTGCTATAATCAAAATCATAGAAATGCCCTGTTTTCAGATCCTTTTCATCGGCGACTCTCGCCTAAGAGGATGGGAGACCTCTATGAATAGGGAATTATTGAAGCACAAATGCACAGATATAAATGTCACCTTTATGATGCTCCCAGGAGCGAGACTGAACTATATAGCGAACAAACTAGCCATCGAATATCACTTTCACCAATTTGATTTAATCTATATGCTAGGAGGGATAAACGATTTTACTGTTAAGCCCAAAGGACAAGACATATACCCACGCTTCCTAAATAAGGAGGCATGCGTCAAACATCTCATCTCGGAACTTGAAAATGTTCACAGATTCCTGAAAGCTGCAGGTAGAGCCGTGATATTAATGGAAATAGTAGGAATTTCTCTAATCCGTTACACCAGAGGCAACTATACAAATGAGCAAGACCAAGAAACCATTCACACATCAATAATATTGAAGAAATAAATCAATATATTAGAAAAAAGAACAGGCAGAATAAAATGATCACCCCCCATCTCCAAGGAATAGTACATAAACGCAGAAGAAACTATATAGCCCACAGATACGACACAATGACCAAAGATGGTCTTCACTTCAACTCAGATGCAATTGAGAAATTCGTTACCATGACAATATCAACCTTCTATAGAAACCTACACAAGACATGTGAATAATCAAGCTATCTCTATTATTACAGAACTAACACGACCCCATACTCTATAGGCTTTGTGGCAAAGTTCTGGAAAATATATATCCTCTTATCACAAATATTCATTTTGTAACCTGAAATCGATTGCAATGTTATCTACCAATGGTACGATACAAACTTAAATGAAAGAAACCTTTTTTCTGAAGTCTATAGGATCAAATAATTATTCTGCATGATAGATCGCAAATGGGACGGTCCAAGCTAAAGCGACATCGAAATGACCTGATCTGTTTTTTTGGACCGAACATATGTAATTTAACACTGACTGCCGAAAGCACTATTTTTCTCTGAAAGTACTAGAATTTCGCACTATTCTAGCAATTCTTTGCCCTATATAGTATATGAATACTTGAAAATTGACTCTACCATACTCTAGAGTAATATTATACCTAATGACACTGTAAATCTGAACACTCTATATGGAATGTAAAGTATGTAAATATTAGATAAACTGTAATGACAACAGTTAGCAAATGACCGACGACTAGAAATGTTGTACATAATACTGTCTATAACCCACTATAAAGATCTCCCCGTCTAACACATCAGTAAATACTGTATGTGGCAAAGGCAGATATAAGATCTAAAATGAAATGTATGTCAATTATATTTCTGACTCGTTCTAACACATGTTTCTTCCTTTTCTTTTTTCTCTACAAATAGTAGAAATGTACCCAGATTATATAACCCCTCTCAGAAGCCCCAAACTACCACCCACTTATTGACCTCGAGATTATTCAACACAGCTGACACCTGTTCGCACATGTCTGTTATAGATATATATAGAATGGTATATATAGACAGCTCCCCGACAGCGGAGTCTAAAGTTACCACGATCCAGTGAACCGATTCAAAATCTCATTTAAACACCTATGTGTCAAGCGGCAAGGATCTTTTTTACCAGGTGATAACCAAACTATCGTGAGCAGGTACGTCTAATCTAATCTAAATTTTCCAATTATCCTACACCAAGCTTGAAGCAAAACATTGCAATGTTTTAGCACGCATAAATCTCTCCTCATAATACAGATATGGCATGTAAATCTTGGAGTGCGGTCCAAGCTAACCCTTGAAATAACCTACACGAAGGCAGGTCCACGCCAACCTGCCTCTACCACCCCCCACCCCCCCTACCTATAATAGCCCACTGCAGTAATCTGCATCAGGGTATATTATATATTTTTTCCTCTCTTAGTCTTTTTCTAGTATCATACTTTTATTGGAAAATCGCCAAGAATGTTAGACAAAAAAGGTCTCTCCATTTTACATATAAATGTACAGAGTCTCTATGGTAAATTTGACTTATTTAAAACGGAAATATCCAAGCTAGCTCCTAAGATTATGGGAATCTCTGAATCCTGGCTAAATAACAACATAAATAATCATGAAATTGAAATAGATAACTACACTATTGAAAGAATGGATAGATCATGGTCGGAAAACAATAAATTAGAACCAAAAAAAGGTGGAGGAGTTGCAATCTATATCTCCTCAAGCATAAATTACACAGCTATGCCAAACATGAACATTAGCTCCAAAGACTGTGAATGCGTATGGGTTAGGATTAATCTAAATTTCACCAAACCTATATATATTGGATGTTTATACAAGCCTCCCACAGCAAACCACTAAATTATTCATGAACTATATAAACAGCAAAACGGAAGAAATTGTATCAAACAAAAAGAATGAAATATTCTTAATTGGAGATTTCAACATAAATATGTTAGATCCTAGAAGCAAAACTAAAAAAGATATGAATGATTTTGAAGCAAATATGAATTTACTCCAGCATATAAAATCACCAACCCGCTATCACATAAATGACATGCAAATGATGTCAGGTACCCTCATTGATCATATCTATACTAACTCCGAAATCATAAAGGAGTCTGGTGTAATGAACATTGCTCTAAGAGATCATGAATTAATATACATAATCAGAAAAAGAGCAGGAACTAAGCCAAAATCAATAATAAAAACAGGAAGATCGATTAAAAATATTAATATAGACAATTTCAAGGAAATACTAATAAACAGCTACAATTGGAATGAATTATACAGGATAAACTCCTGTGAAGAAGCCTGGAACTTGATTCTTCAGAGAATAAACAGTATACTAAATAAACTAGCCCCTCTAAGACAAATTAAGATCAGGATCTCCAATGACCTGTGGATAACACAAGAGATAATTGACAAAATTAATAACAAAAATAAACTCTGCGAAATCAAAAAAGCAGGAGGACTGGGAATTAGCCAAAATTGCCAGAAAGGATACAAATAAAGCCTTAAAAAATGCGAAAAAAGATTTCATTACGCAACAATTAGAGGACAACTATAATGACCAGAAAAAGTTCTGGAATATAATTAACAACTTAAGCCCGACCAGAAGTAAAGAAAATACCATCCATCTGACAGATCAATCAGATCAGATCATAGAAAACCAAAATCTGCCAGAATTCATAAACAAATATTTTATTAACATTGCCTCTGATTTAACGCAAAATTTGATACCAAACTGGATCCCTACAAATGCACCTAGTGCGAACTCCATTGAGATAATACAAACAAATGAGGTGGAAGTCCTAAAATTGCTGAAAGAAATAAATCAGAATAAAGCCTCTTCAATAGAAAATATACCAACTAAAATACTAAAAACAGCTCTCATAACCCTCTACAAGGAATTTACACACTGTCTAAATTTATCTTTTAATACAAACATTTTCCCAGCATCCTGGAAGATTGCAAACATAATACCTCTCTTTAAAGGGGGGGACAGAAATAAAATTAACAATTACAGACCAATCTCACTACTCCCTACACCCAGTAAAATCATTGAAAAAATAGTGCATAAAAGACTATATGAATATTTAGACAACTACAAAATTTTAAATCCTGAACAATATGGTTTTAGACCCGGTAAATCAACCATTGAAGCTCTTACAATAGTCACAGATAATATATTATGGCAACTAGATAATCATACTGATACATTAATTTCATTTATAGACTTTAGAAAAGCATTCGATCTGGTAAATCATGAGATACTTTTAAAGAAATTGGAACACATAGGAATAAAAGGAAATATGCTCAAATGGTGTAAATCCTATCTTGAAAAAAGAAAGCAGAAGGTAACAGTTAATAACAATTCCTCTACTGAACTATACACCAGAACAGGAGTACCCCAAGGCTCAATACTAGGGCCTCTACTCTTCATTATTTTCATAAATGATCTTAAAGCCTATATTCCAAACTGTAAATTGTCACTATATGCTGACGACACTATCTTATATATACATGGTAAAAACATAGACCTCTTATACTCTGAAATGCAAAAGGCCATCGACAGCCTCCAATCATGGAGCTCTAATAATCTTTTCCTAGTTAATGCAAAAAAATCCAATATAATGTACTTATCAAGGAAGAAGAACAGTGCAAAAGTCATAGGAAATAGATGCATCAAGTATTTGAACAACCCACTAGATCACACAAATACATACAAATATCTAGGTTTTATGCTAGACAACAAACTTAACTTCCAAGCACAGCTTCAGCATTCCAACAAAACTATATCCCACAAAATCTATCAATTACAAAAGATCAGAAAATATATTAATATCAACACAGCTACAAGAATATACAAGACAAAAATACTCCCTTTTTTCGACTATGGCGACATTATAATACACAACTCACACAGACCTTCTATTGACAAATTACAGAAATTACAAAAGAGAGCCCTAAGAACTATTCTAAATATGCCTTATGACACACACATAAACGAATTACACACCAATGCAAAAATTCCACTACTCTACAATAGAAGACTGACACATCTCAGATACCTGGCCTTCAAAAGAAAAACAAATCCTGAGTACACAAACACACAAAATAGAGACACTAGACTAAATGATGGCCCAGTTCTCAAAATACCTAGCTATAGATCAAAATTGGGTGGAAATTCTGTGCAGGTGAAATGTGCATCTGCATCTGCAATTAACACCCAGACAAAGAAATATTGGCACCATTGAAGCCCTAAAATTGAATCAAAAAGAATGGTTAAATAGTCTTTACATTGAATAATACAAAAGAAAAACAAATACAAATAAAATACACTCTCTCTGCATCTACATTTTCCTATTCCTTATGTACCTTTTTGTATACCTATCATATCGAAAATCCTTCATAACACTCCACCACTAAGAGTCTGAGTGGCAAATGAAAAATTATTTAAGACACATCAAATGAACTGACAAATGATCACTAACACTCCACAAATGATGTCTGATTGGCACAGTGAATCAAGTTGCGAATTACTGAACATTTTTGTACTCTCTATTATATTATTTTATTTTATTTTATTTTATTTTCTTAAACAACCCGTTTCTACCTAGAAAATTATAGTTGTACATACCTAGAATAGGACTGAACTATCACTAACACTCCACACGAAGTTTGTCTGAGTGGCACAGTGATTTTAGAACTACAACTATAACTATAACTATAATAACACAGACAAAATCTGTATCTTTTCTATTTTTCTTCATTTTTACTTTTATTGTCCACCTATAGAACTGATGTAAATATTAAGATACCTGAAACAGCAAAATGTAAAATATGCAACCTGTTTTTCAGATGCTTGGCCCAACAGAACTAACCCCGTATAGGGGAGTTGGCAACCAAGTGGAAATAAAATCTTTAAAAAAAAAAAAAAAAAATTGTTTCTTAAGAGGGACTGTTTCTTCCACTTTTTCTCCATTGGGGATTACAGCCCGATGTGAGACTGAAGGTGCGGAATATTTGGGGAATTTTGACCGAGGAGCTAATTTAGGATATTGTCCGCATTTTCACTTTTCTAATTGTGGTCACGCCTGGCTGCCCAGTGGTACTAATTTGGCTTAGTCCCCGTTTGTTGGGATGGGGGTGTTGTAGTAGCACAGACCAAGCCCAGTTATAGGTGTACAGACAGAGCCTACTAGTGTTGGACATCCGGTTCTGGCCGACTGCTCACAGCTTATGACTTTCCATTGGTTCATTTTGCTTCGAAATCATTTATAATTTGTTGTTAATGACAGTAACATCCCAACAAATGGGGACTAAAGCCATTAGATCATTTGGTTGTGTTCCTTTGGCCGGGTCTACACGTCCATGGAACACAACCTCGGGATCTAACAGCTCACTGGGCTTTGACTGATCCAGACGTTAGGACCAGACGCTAAGGCCCAGGGGCCAAACGCGAGTCCCTCACTAGAGCCCACCCCACATCGGACGCAAAGGCCCACGTCTGGTTGTTGGTGGGCCCTAGCGTCTGAAGGTGGATTTTGCTATTTCTACTGAGATTCGGTAGAACAATAAATATAAATACAATTGTACATGATTTTCCGCGAATAATAGTAGACAAATGTCTTTGCTGCTATTTACAAAAAAAATCAATCTATAACCATGAGAATTTAGAATACGAATATTAATCTCTAACGCCTGGAAATATTAGGTTGATATTCTGAATAGTTTGACTCTAAATAACTGTCAAAGCTGCGAACACCTCCCTATGCATATAAACTAAAGGAGAGGCATTTCATACTCCAGGGGAGATTAACATAGCATGTTAAAAGATGGTGGTAAATGATATGTCGTTTAGGTATACCATTTGGTATGATGCCTAAGCGAGAGGAAGATAATGCTTCTCACTAAAGAGACAATAAAGGGCCTAGTCCACCAAGCCTATTCTCATGCGATTTTGCACCGCAGAGGACTCTTTTGCACTAAATTCAGTGAGAATCGCATGAGAATCGGCTAGTGGACTAGGCCATACATAGCAGTAAAACGCATCCCTCAGTTTTGCTAGAGCTTTAAATCTATCCATAGGCCATATCTTATATGGAGGAAATAAATGTCAGTTAACACAGTTAAAGTAATAATATGGTTAGTAAACAACTAAAACACAATTAACATCAAGTGGTGTTTGTACGGTTTTCCATGCTTAATTTTGAAAATGATATATAATTCACTGTTGAATGTAATCTATGACACTTTTGGAGAGTCCAGTTTGTGTGTAGATAATTTTCTGTGTGATTTAGATTTATGAACTAAGAATGGATTAGTCTATTCTCTGTGTTAACTTCTTATTGCATCAAAGGGTTCTTTTCTTCACATAAGATTGCAGGTCAATCACTAACACTCAACTATTTACACGCCGTTTTCAAAGCGATTCTCCCCCATTATTATTCCCATTTCCTCCCCTCTTCCCCTGTCATCTCTTTTTACCTTCCCTTTCTTTTTCCTGTTGTCCTTTTCCACCTCTTCATCCTTTGTCTCCTTCCTATCACACCCCCTGTCTTTCTTTCTCGACTCTCTCCAAGGGTTGACAAAGCAAGAAAGTATTCCATCCCATCAACACCCTGCGTTCCAATCATTTTCTCCCCTCCAGTAATTGAGAAGCGCATTTCCTCTAATTGGCGGTCTTGATGAGTTGGCGTAATCAGATCAAATTGAGAACCAGCTTTTGTCAATATACATGGGGCGCAGTGAGATGTTGGTGGGAGTGAGACGGGGCCGTGAGAAAACAGTTCCTGAATCAGGCAATTGATCAGGCAAAACCTGGTAAATTACAGGCCTAAGGAAACGTTGAGTTGGATGAGTTGGATTAAGCACAAGAAAACTGGGGAAGTATTTCTTATGTATTTTCTTTAAGGGATACGACTTATGTGTGATTGGGATCAATAGAAAAAGATTCTGATGATTGGAAACAGTTTCATTCAGCTAATAACATCTGCAACAGAATATTGCAGAAAAGATATGTTGCGAACTTCGTAAGGGAAACCTTTTGTTATTCCACACAGCGACAGATGATTAAATAAACTTGAAATCCTGCTGTTTTAAACTAGCTCTGCATACATGCCCTACTTCAGTGAGTTAATTGTGATTTATTTAAAATATAAGATTATAATTTGGAAGTTCACAGTTGATACTATCATTATCTTGCATATATGACAAAATATTATTCTTAAAACATAGCACCCAAAGCTATCACTTTAAAATGAGGGAGCTTTCATTTCGAGATTTAGAAAAAAAGAGAGACTCTTGACGGTATTGTGTCGTGGTTGATCTCACGTAATATTACCCAAATAGCATACGCTACGAATAATAATGAACATCATTTATCAATAGAAAAGTTTAATCACTGAAAGCGTTTTTATCATGTGAACCGGCATGATTATTTGACTCTGAACCACAACTGACTAAGCCCTTGACATTTTTATGGTAAAAAAAGATCAAGCAATTTGTAAAAGGAGTAGCATCCTGATGGGTCATAAGGGGCGCCAATTGCGACGGAGAGCTAACAGAGATAGGGGAAAAGTGCCCCTAAAACGTCCGTTGGATGTTGAAAACTTTTGATTCTCAGTGAGGTAGGAGACCATTTCGAGGACTTAACAATGCATACCCTTTTGGAAATACATGACATCCTTTAAGCTTTCTTTGACTGGTGAATATTACATGTATTTTGTGACAAATGTGACTGATGTTCCCATAAGTAAATCATTGCAATAACATTAGTATTTGAGGGTATGTAAGCATTCATCCAATGGTACAAAAGGGCACTCTTTATTCCACGAATGAAGACAATTTTCGTTCAGCCTATTTGCACTGAAAAAACCTATTTAAGCGTTGCTGTAAAAGTCACAATCCCTTGATGAACCCCAGAGGATATGGAAACTGTGAATACCAATGCATAGGGGTAACTGCCTTGATACCCTTTGATTCTTTTGAGGCACTTGAGGCACTTTTGAGGCACAATTCAAGACTTACTCAAAACATCAATCAGATGACCATCTTACCGCCATTTCTCAAACTGACTGTTAATGTTAATGTTTTACTCTACTTTACTTTAAAAAGGCTGAATTCAATTTGTCACATGATTTCAATCCTGAAACATTCTGGTAATAAAGTAATGCATAGATAGAACCTTGTGTGAATGTGGTAAGACGAAGGACACTAGTGCACTGTCCGAGACGAAAAAGAACAAACATCGAGGACATTGCAATAGTATAAGTATATAAGCATAATATATAAGTATATAAAAGAATAATGAAGGCATTTTACTTACAAAAACAACATCTTGACTTATGTTGGGACCAGCCTCCCAAAGCCCAGGAGAAAGCTGTGATTTGATTGGTCAATATGACTGCATCAACCAATGGGAGTGCTTGTTACTACCAGACGGTTCCAACAGCTAAACTCCTTCCACCGGTTTACTTTATATGGCTATGGGTACTGGGGGGGGGGGGGAGGAAGAGGGAATGGCAATGTCATACCTAACGTGTTAAACTGGTGCAAATTACCACACTACTCCCGCCCATACAATAAGCATGTGGTACATACACCAACATGGAGTAAACTTAATAAAGTAATAGAGTATTACTGCAAATAGGTCACAAATATGTTCACCCTCTCTCATCTAACTAAAGAAAGAAGCCTCCCACCCCCCACCCCACCCAGACAAAACAAAGATAAATAAAAAAAACATGTGCTAACATAGGTGAGTTTGAAGAAAGGAAACATAATCAACTATTCAACTATGAATCAGCTGTAGTTTTAGAAGATGGAAATGGACGCTACCTCAACATAAGGTAGAAACATTTATGCTGGGAACTATGTATTAATTGGAGTTTTTATTCTTGTTCTTAATTATAATTTATATAGAAAACACACACAAAAAGGTGGAGAAATAAATAAAGAGTTATATGAGTTTGACACAAAAATAATTATATATGTATTATAATTAACTCGTCGGTTGTATAGGGAGTATTCTTCTGAAAACTACACAAACTTCATAATTTGAATATTTGTAGCTTATTGTCAATATTTCATCCCTGATGTAACGCTCTGACTGAATCAGCGGTTTAAAACCTAACTCACTGTATCCCATGTGGAATTTATACAGATGAAAAGATGCGGGATGAATTGCATCTTTTCCTCCTTCTCTCGGTCTTGCATAAAACCTTTCCAATTCATTGTCTATTGAAAACATATCTATTCAGTTAGTTAGACAATCTTACAGTGTCCGGAGCGTTTAACGTTGTTTTTTCTGAATCCTCATTTGTGTGGGACATGCACAATAGTAATCCTGGTTTAATCATCAAAAATGAAAACCCATGACAATTATTCTAGGATTCTGGGACCACTGAAGAAGGAGACAACCCATCTCCGAAACATGTATGGTCGTGAATAAATAAACAACAACACAAAAACTTTATCTCTCAGTGTCTTATTGGGTATTGTGTCTATCTTATACCATCCTGATTATTCTAGGATTTTTAATGAATATGTGAGCCTGTTAAAATTATAGCCTAGAGCTTATAAATGAATATAACTAATATACAGGTAAACTAACGAGTTGATTGAAGAAACGTGAATAGTACACGAATTGCGCCTTTAATGTTGCATTTAATGACCTATAAGGAACATTTTAAATTCCTAAATAGTACATATGGATTGTACTTAACTCTCAACCACCCATTAAACCACTAGTGGTGGTGGTGGGGGTGAATCGGTTGCGTTATGCCCTGTTTTGACCCCATACTTTTTGTATATTTGCTCCTATCAGGGCGAGAGAGGAAACATGCTAACGGGATACAATACCCTGCTCTTTTTGAATATTAGCAATGGTTCTTTTACATGCATATAGCCATAGGCAGCTATATGGCCGGCCTAAGTGAAATGATGCTTGTAGTAAGATTCTATGGGATTTGAATCCAGGACTCTAGGAACCTCTCGGTTTAGAGTCCAACGCCTTAACCACTAGTGGTGTAACACTTACAGGTATACCATATATATATACGATAACCCCAAGTCAGATTCAATGCGTAACAAATCTCAACTGCCAATTGGGTGAAGCAAAACTCTTCTGAATAAAAACTGTGATCAGTTGTACTATATGTTGGTATATGACATAAGAGAAAAGCTTACTCATACACTGTCTATCTCATCTCATCTACTTGGGCCTGTATGGAACATCATTATTGAGAGTGTCAGTATTGAGATGGATATTTCATACTAACCTCGTCAGAAAGTACAACCATCCAGGGTTAAAATACCAAATGTTGAGTCTAAAATCATCCTTGACAAAACAATTCAATAATTGCGCCAGCCATGGAAAGCGGGCATCTATTCTTATTAGTTCACTTATTAGCTGAAAGCATTGCTTTGCTCTCCTATCATAAAGTCGATTTCGAAGTGTTCCAGAACCACATTGTTTACGACGTGGGTCCATCCTGATATCCAGTGTATTGATCTGAAAATCTAGTTAGAGATTTTACTCTGATGCATAATGATGATGTAGATTTTATTTCATAGTACAGGTACATTGAAACTAGGAATACAATTTCTGTAAACTGCAGGTCTTCCAATTGACCCTATTGCGTACTCGGACCTTAAAATATGGTATCTAACTACAATGTAAACATCTTGGCATTAGGAATAGACAGTGACAATCCAACTATTCCACTACTCCCATCCAGTTCCATTCTGGTTTGGTTGACATTTTTGCACGAATGATCGTGGCAGCTCCCCTATATACCCGGTGTGATTTAAAGGTAATTCCTCATTATGCATTTGGCCGGCGGTGACATTTTGGGAGGAATTTACATGTTGGATGTTTAATGTAAGGGCCAGATAAAGGTCGGCCATGGACATTATAATTATTATGATAGAGATAATCGGCGTCATTTCTTCTTGTATGCGAATTCTCAGCTAATTTCCATAAAATATCATAAAAATATTCTAGAAAAAGCCATGAATTCATGAAAAACTCACAAAATTCGAGGAAATATAAATTTTCCTTCACTTTCTTTAGTTGAATCTTCCATTCTACTGAAGATCTTTATCTTAGGATAAAAGACAGAAAATAAAACGAGAAAAATATTTATGGATCGCTTTAGCTTGGAATGCAGCTTTAAAAGACAATCGCGTTTCAATCAACGAAGTGGAAAGTTGAGGGTAATCAACCATAAGTATGGCAACCTCACTGTGAACTTTCATGTCTATTTATGAAAGACCCTCGTTGTGATTCAGGTAGACACGAAATAGCTGCTCTCCCGGGAGCCTAATACTGCGCTGAGGATTAACCTAGCTTGATTAGAATGAGTTTTTATTTGCCTTTTACCAAAAATTCTCAGTGTTGATTTGTTTTTAGTACCCACTGTCAGCAGAAGTTAATTCTTTCCATGCACGAGTATCAAAATAGCCCGAATACCTCCCCCAATGTTCCTTAAGGGCATGTATTAGGAGTACAAATCTCACGAGATTCACGCTTGGCAATTGAATTATCACATGGCAACCGATCGACTGCGAATCCCAACTGGATTACCGTTGCTGCCGCCATCACTCCGCCAAAGCTCTCCTCTTCGACTCCCAGTTCCAATTAGTTGCACATTGATGCCAGACCATCTCTTTCACCAAGACTTTTTATATCTCACAAGCAAAGGAGTCATGGGTATCATCCTTCTGTAAAGCTACCAACGACTTGACATAGGAGAAAGTAATTTGAAGGATTAATGGACTTTAACCTTTTTATACATCGTATACTAGAACTCTGGCATCCATAGAAGTAATATGTTGAACCTCCCCTATACCAAAGAATGTTATCCGTGCGATCGCATGCGTTAAAGTGATATGCATATTATTCGTCTATATAAATCTGAGGAAACCTGTAGTATTTAAGTCATTGAATCTTCTAACGATTCCGACATTCATCAATAGGCTATCCTACAATTAATCAATGGGACTTTGTGATACCTGTCTCTTCCTTACCAATACTAATGCATCCAATGGGGCAGAGAAATGCATAAAGATGCCTATTCTTGGAGAGCCATTTTCAGATATTATAACTGAGCAATGTGCATAGTTGGAGTGAATGTCATGAACTGGGGAATTGAGGCTATGAGAGTATCCTAGTGATTACTCTTATAGCCTCAACTCCCCAGTTTATGACATTCACTCCAGCTATGCACATTGCTCTGTTATGATATCTGAAAATGGCTCTACCTAAAAAATGGCACAACGAAATAAAGCCAATCAACTTGAAAATATCAAAGAGAATGACCAACATGATATCTCAACAGAGGTTCAATTCCAAATCCTAGCAACAAACTGACCGCGAACCAGGCGGACATCAGGTAAAATGGTGAACACTCAGGAAATGTACATGGACATGATCTTTGTGATTAAGATGATCACAAATATGTTCAAATCGGCAAAACAGACAGCAAGAGCCACGTCAGGACACGTCCAGCCAGAGCTGAAATGCCCATGCCTGCACACAATCTTTAATACAGACTTAATAATTGACGGCCAAAATGAATGGAGAGATAAGTGTGGGAAAAAGGACAAAACTGTGTACTCTTAGTGAATTGGAAAAGCCTATTAAGGCGCAGCCAAGGCATTTCCTATTCACTAAGAGTACACAGTTGAGTACCCGTAGTTGAGGCCTCTTGCATGCTTATAACTCCAAACTCTAAAACTCCAATCCTCCGTCTTTTACATTCCTTTTCCTATGTGAGTCACAGTAGCCGAGCGAGTAGGGTTGACAACCCTATAATAGTATTTGCTTGGCTGTTCTTATAAATCTGGGACCTCACATACTTATAAGGGATACTTAGTTCGAATCTCAAATGTTTCAGATTCAAAAATATTTCACTGTTGAAGCAGTTCTATGAGCTCCATCACATTAGAGTACTTTATAACATAATAGTCCTCTCAAAAGTCTCAAAGAATGCACTGTTTTGTTTTTAAAGATGTTTATTCAGCAGAGTGAAATTATGCAGTTACACACTATTCTCATTCGAGGCTGATGGTTAGAAAAATTTTACTCAAATACATTCATTACATCAAGTGAAGCGAAAAAACAAATATATCTAGAAGGCCATTAAATTACTGTGAATTCAGACCTGCATTGTTCCAATAATATTATAAGAGTCTGCTCAAGCCAATGTTGTGGAATAGGGGCACCACAGCAGGTGGAGGATAATAAAGTTAAGAATACTGCCTACAACTTGACTAGAACCAACATGCCACCCACCCATTTAGTAATATGAACCAACTCAATATAGAGTTGAGCAGGGGTATTAGTCATGAATGTTGAAAATCCAAACAGTCAAAAAAGATTTGGTCCTATAACTGGTGGAGGATAATAAAGTTAAGAATACTGCCTACAACTTGACTAGAACCAACATGCCACCCACCCATTTAGTAATATGAACCAACTCAATATAGAGTTGAGCAGGGGTATTAGTCATGAATGTTGAAAATCCAAACAGTCAAAAAAGATTTGGTCCTATAACTATACAGAGGGATAACAATGGAACTGATCAATTCTAGGTTCCAATGTATGAGAACAACAATACTGAGAAGGCAAACATGTCCAAAGCCATACTTATAATAGCCCAATCAGGCCCTTCTGGACTTCCCCAGATGCATTCGAAATTCAACAAAATTACATTGGGGATCGAGGATATGCATCTAAGCCAAATCCAAACAGATCAAGGCCATACGTATGCACATATAACTATAGACAGAGAAATGGCAGACATACAAGAAAGAAAGGGCACGAAACACCTCCAACTGGAAGGGGCCAAAACCCAAAACTCCCAACCAGCTGCATCAATAAATGGAATTACCTATTGTTCTCCTGTAAAATACATAATTGGACTTTGTTTCATTCCCCAGACAAATCATCATCCCTCTGCCTTGCAATACATGACACATGTATGCCATTACATAAAGAGTTGAGCATTACAATGTTGTCTGGGCCATATGATACTCTGCCCTTCAATCCATGGCTAAATGTCAGCCAACTCAATCATAACCAGGCCCGTGACCAAAAAGGAAGAAAACTAATTGTTGATTATTCCTACCCACACAGGGGAGTAAATCACTGCATCCTAAAGAACAGATACAAAAATAGACCGGATTATCGTAAATTACTAACAATAGCATGCACATTATACAACAGATGGTACAAACCACAGCAATGGTGGTCATGATCTTAGTTTGCCTACAGGTGCTTCTAAGTCTGCCCACTAGATTGGCCACTAACGCTAATCAAGGTTGAAGGACAATACTACATATACAGGGTATTAGGCTCTACCCTTTACATATATTATTTAATCCGTCCCACAATTTATTGTCAGTGTAACTGTTAAAGCAGAAGGGCATAAGAGCCCTAAATTATTTGGACAATCTCGTATTAAAAGGCCAAAACAACACACAAGGTCAGGACACAAAGGTAATTTGTTCAAACAATTGATAAAACTTCACATGCCCACAAAAAGAGTCCTGCATAAAAGAGTGGTCACACATAGATCTGGAGACACTAATGTGTAATGGAAATAAATGGTTTTCGCAAAAACAAAGAAAAACATTTCAATGACTTACACCATACTGTAGAAGAATACTGTAGAATATACAACGTACAACATTTGGTTTATAGCATCTTTGATTCCTACTGCATGAAACGATGCTGAACTGCAAGTTGATTGTGCCGTATAATATTATTTAGTTTTGTCAGTAACCCATAACACTCGTTTTGAAGAGCAAGTCAACATTGAACAAACAAAAATCAAAATCGGTTCTCCAATGAAATGCAGGAAAAAATAATATTTCACGATCCCCAAAGAAATAATGAGTTAGAACCTGTTGCCTGTGCAAACTTATATTAAGAAATCTCGTTTCCTGTAAATTGGTGAAGTTATAGACGTCTTTCAAAGTTGCCTTCCTGTTAAATTTTGACCTAACTACTTAGCCTAAGCGAACTTTTAAAAGGAGAAAGACCATCTAAGAAGCGATGATGTCCATACAGTAAAAATAAATCAGGACAATGCCATATAGTCTTTATATTACCATTTTGTGTAAGAAATGCGATTTGTACTGAATAAATTGCACATGAAACTCAATTTTCTACTCTACTTGTTATGAGTTGTAATTTAGAAATTACCTGTTTTTATGTCACCATAGCAACCATTTACCAGATCTACATTTTTCAATTGAAAAAACTGGTTGTTTGGTTGCCATGGTAACTATTCTAAACTGAATAAATGGCACTTTTGCAAAAGATTAAATTTAGATTCAGAATTTTTTCCAATTTGAAAATAAAAATTGCATAAATAGAGTTATAATTTTCCCAATTTAGCCACAATCCATTATGGTCACCAAATTTTCTGTATCTACCAGGCACTAGAACTATTTTCTCATTATTGGTCTTTACAACATTTGAAACATATTTACATAGGAGGAAGAGGGTAGAATAACATGTATTACTAAATGAATAGCGTGTCTTATAGGCAATATTATGGGGAAAATAATAGTGCATAGATGCACTACTCGCCCCGATAGGGCTAAAGAAATAACAATAAAAAATGATGATGTATGTTCCTTCTGCGAAGAAAAAGACGACCATATCTTTGTAAATTGTGATAAAACTAAAGAGTTTTGGAACAAGATATGTATTGAATTCATAAAAATGTTATTTTAAGACCCTCGGTAAGAGGAGGATTGAGTGACGGTGACATTTTATTAAGATACCTGGGTAAAACTAGTTATGGTTGGTTTAATCAATTGGATTATTCAGATGGCCAAGAATTATATTCATTGGCAGAAATTATTCCACGATAATAACATTGAATACAGAGCCTTTGTAAATGAAATTAAAAAAAGATATTGTGCGTTAAAATACAATGCAGTTTTTGACCAGAAGAGGTTAGCAAATACTTGGATCAGCAGATGTACAAACTATAGAAGGCTTGTTTCATTAATGTAATAGTATTGAAGCATTTGAGCGGTGGCTTTGTCACTTGTTAAGTCGTTAAAGATGATGAGTAAGAAAATTTTAAAATACAAAAAGAATATAAAATGTGGTTTTACGTTTGTTGCAATTAGTCATGTATGTGTCCAGTTGGCAGGAATGTTGAATAAAACCCTTTAAAAACAAAACAAAAATTGTTTATATTGCCATATATGATGGTGACTTTTACAGCCCACTCTGCAAGGACACTGTCATCAATGTCTCACCCCTCTATTATCCAAAAGTGCTGTATGCCATCAGGGGAACATACTTAAGAATTCAACTAATCTTATCACCTGGCCCAGAGGGCAATGCAGTCCTCATGCCAGCAGACACTCATTTTCATGCCAGCCATTGACAATCCCACCATCTGCTTTAGATGGGTACATCTGCCTCAAACGGGCAGTCACAATACTGGACATGGTTGTAAACCAAAAAGATACAATGGTACCTCCTACCCTTTAACTGACCTATGTCCTCAACATATATATTGGGAACCAATGTGGTTTCCTCATTAATTTGCCAAATAGGGTGAAACAATTCCAAATCTTGCTCCACAGCCTCATGTCGCTGTCTGATATACTATTTTAGAACAGCCACGAGTTGCATTCCATATTTATATCACAACTACCATGTTTAAATGGTTAAAGTACCTTGTGCTATCATTCCCCCGACATTATGTACTATGGAATACAAGAATGGTACATATCGAACCGAGACCTCTGGCAACGATAGTCGGGTGGACCTCGGATATTGGCGGACTTTTATCGGCCGATATCGGCAAATTTCAAGCAAATGTCCACCCAGAAATATTGGAAACCACTTTTTTTTAAAACTAAAGATCTCAAACTTAAAATATAGAAATACTTATTAGATGTGTTAATGTTTACCATCATTAGAATCTGCTTGATCTCATCTTTTCAAATAGGATGATATCTCAAAATCCATTTTTTGCGACTTGTGACTCATTTCCCTGAAACACATCACTTATTTTATTCACCGAAATGATTTCTGATATTAAATTATGTCCGAATACTTATGCTCGTTACTCAAGAAAAATTTAAGCCTTTTCCACAATTTAAATTGTATTAAATACCCCAATACATCTATTCAACTATCCTAAAATCATATGATCATTGAGCCATTATTTGTACCTCCTTTTGCAATTGTTGCTAGTAACGTATTATATAGAACTAGCAAAGTACCCGTCCTCTGGACGTTCCTCCTTCTCTCCCTCTTTTCCCTCCCCCTCTTCTCTGTCTCATACCTATTTTTTTCTCCAAACCCCATCTCCCATTCCCCCCCCTCTCCCTCCCCTCTTCCTCATGCTCCCCCTCCTCGCTTTCCCTCCCTCTCCTCTCTCCCTTCCCCTACATCCTCTCTCTCCCCTCGTTTCCCTCCCCCTCTTCTTTCCCTCCCCCTCTCCCTCTCCTATTTCCTCACCCTCTGCCTTTTCTTTACTCTCTCCCTCCTACACCCTCTCCCCCTCCTACCCCCTCCCCCTCTCCAATACCACCACCCTCTCCCTCCCCTCTTCTTCACTCTCCCACTTCTCTGCATGTAGTTAGATCCCCCTGGAAATGACGTAGTAGGTTGTGGGAAATGACGTAGTATCCAGCATGAGCTTTCTCAGACTATAAATAGAGTGTGGAGATCCCAATTTTAAAAAGGCTTCAAAATCACATTTTCACCCCAGACACCTTAACAAACCACATATAATGTCCTCCACACAGGGTCGACGGACCTGTACAGACCAGAAACACAGATGGGGACATCCCAGATTCCCAGAACATGCATGACAAAAAAAAACCCTTCTAGAGCTTTATATATTAGATATAATATATGTTTTCAACTCACATCGCCAATTACCTCCATCATTGTCTAGTTACATGTACCATCCGTTTATTACTTAATATTGCATAATATTAAACCTAATTATGATATTTTCATAATTATATCACTTTAAAATGCATCCCAAACACCAGACACCGCTATTTCTATGTATTTGTATAGGCATCAATTGCACTTACCTCGGCAGCCATAATACTTTCGCTGAGCAATGATTTGGGTCAGAGGTGGGAGGGAGAAGAGAGAGAGAGAGAGAGAGAGAGACAGGGGGGGTCAAGAGAGACGTGAGGGAGGGAGAGAGAGGGAAGGATGTAGAATTGTATTAAATATCATAAAGTATACTCTCCCTGGGTTTATATAAAACAGGGGGGTTAAGCTCGAGACCTCCCGTGTTAAAAGCTGGTCCGTCCCGGTCCTGTCCGCAAATTGCCAGTCCGGTCCGGCCCGTTTTCCAATACCGAAAACAAAAATTGCATTCAAATCTATGGCAAAAGTAGAAATAACGTGTAACATGCATCGGTAATTTTTGGACATCGGTAAATCAGACATCGGAAATTAGCGGTGAAACCCCGGAAAATTTTCGAGAATATTCAAGTTTAACCGGGAGATGTTTAAACGCTTAAAGTATGCCTCTTTATACTACCCAAAATATCTGATACAATTCAGTTAGTCTGGCTATAACAATGGAGTTATACTGATCACACCTGCCACGCTCACCTGTACATCTAGAGTCCTTGCATTTGTTTAGAAATATTGGATGTATTGTGTGAGATTTATATTTGTTATTCTACTGTGTGCTGAGCGTTCTCCTGACCATTTGGAATCGTGGACATTATTAATACCTCTCACCTGTTATCATTAATAAGAATAGATCACCCGTCTTAGTCTGGTTATGCTAGAGAGATCCCAGTAGGACTCGCATGATTAGACATTTTGTTTTATCTTGGTTTGAAAATCGGAGGTCGGGAAGGTCTCGAATATCGCCCAACTTTCCCCCAACTTCCCCGAGGCTCGGGCCCAAGGTTTGGTATGTAGGCCTACCATTCTCGTATTCCATAATTCGCATAGTGCGGATCAGCTAGTAGCGGGGTTGGTAAGAAGCTAAGTGATGTAAGTGATAGAGATGGAATTGAAATGTAATCACTTAAATTAATGAGCGAATATCACACTTATATTATTCAGTACTAAATTGTTGCAAATAACATCCAACCAGGTATTGTATACTACAAGAAGGAACTGTATTGAGAAGATATGTATAATGAAAAGAGGACTGACTGAACTATCACTTTTGATGATTTGAAGTTTAATCATATATATATGTTTTATAGTAACCCTTTTCAAGATCGGAGATTACTGAGACCAATCCTTATTGTATAATGTATTGCTGAATAAAAAGTACTTAAATTTAAAAGTCCATCTACTCTACAATAGAAGCAGAGTGGACTCCTTTATTGTTACTGAGTATTAACACATAGATGATTTTATCCGCTCTACATTAAGTTTATATGCATCTTGATATTTATAATCAAATATCAAGTCACAGCATAAATGTCTGTCAATGGATTGTTTTTACTTTTACTTTGACTGAAATATCAGCCTCTCTTATAATGGATGTGTCTTCGAATTGTATGAAGACAGGAAAGTGAGGGGTGGGTTCAGCGAGGTGTCTTGAAATGGGATGTATAGCTTAGGTAATCCAATCAATTCTTAAAAACTACAAGTATGATTACCTTATCTCTTGAACGCGATCAGACTGAGAAAGGATGTCTATGACAGCCAAAAGTCTTTTGGGAAATTAGATAATCACGCTTGCAGTTTAAAGAATTTATCAAATTATTAAGGAAACATGAGACTTTATATAGGTGTCGGGTTGGTGAATATGTACCAGCAATTAAGACGGCTTGCCTAGATCAGTTTACTCGAAGCACATAGTAAATATCCAATTGCAAATGGTTTTGATATTTTATGAGAAAGAATGTACACACAAATATTCGTACAAAGGACAACTCTTATATCATTGTGGTGCAACCAAGAAGGGAAAGGGACCCTGACACAAATCAAATCGCCCACCCTCACCCCTCCTTCCCGGCTTACCCGTACCCATTGGGTTCACTAATGACGGTTGTTAGAAAACGATGAGGGAGGAATCGTTTTCCGAGCCTGGGAATCACTGATAAAGATTTGCTTTGAAGGCTCACAATATCTTGTCACTTCTTCAAGTGTTAAAGCTACACAGTGTGAAGAAAGATGATTGGGCCACAGGCTCCCCACAGGCACCTCGTGTCTGATACGGCATAGACAAGTCCTGAGCTGGTTGGGCCTTATCAAAAAGTGATCAGCTTTTTGGCTCATCAGGCTAAAATATGACACAAAGTGAAAGGTAGTTCGAGCATGGTACTTTCTTTCATGGACAGACAGTAAGAAATTTGGCAGTCTTACTTTACAAGAAAGGAAATTGCGACCTTTCGTTGGGAGTTAATAATAGGAAATACTGGTCATATGGAAAAGTCAGGGCTATGTTTTGTGAGAGATTCTCAAGTAACGCGGGTATGATATTTGCTAAAAAGATCTTTTTGTCACTTTCAGGATATTTGCCATCCTTTTTAATTCACATGTAACGAAGGCATTCAATACGGATAATAGATTGGTAAATTGGCGATAATTTATTGTATCGTGTTGCCTTTTCCTTTCGAATCCACAATAGAACGTCTGTTCAAGATAGTTCATGATAGTTGGGGCCTAATTGTTTGGAAGTAAAAGAGTTGATGGGTATGACAGAGAAAAAGTAGGAAGTGGTTTTTTTTGAATGGATAAAAATTCCCCAATACAACACAATACCTAATTATCCATCTGTACAATTCGCGTGTGAAAACGTAAAAGTTACAACTTCTCAGAAGGCCTCTCCGTATATGATAGATAAAAGCTTTTAAACAGAAACTCTTTGCACCACTGTCCCACAAGCATTTTTGCATGTCGTATGAACAGAATGGGTTATTTCTTTGATGGACGCCTTTCGCATATTGGATATAAGTTTGGAAGGAGCAGCTTTCTTTAAGATTAAAGAGCACTTTTTACGGTATTTCCTGCTCCACCTGAATTGAAGGAGACAGAATTTTTATCCTCGGTCCTGAACGCTGTTATTTTTACTGACGAGGGAATGAAGGTCGTACATCCGCATTCCTGAGTTGCAGAATTAAAAAGGGATTTTCTACACAAAAAGGGGAATCAAAGCCGTGTTTTTAACACTGTAATAATCTCGCTGATTACCGTACCAGGTTCCATGAAATGTGTGTTTTATTACCATTCTCCTCCCCTGTTAATGTTTTAAGGAATGAGAAATAAAACCTTTTCTGTCCAGTTTTTGCTGTGTTCAAGACCATTTACAAAGATGCCGCACTTCCTCTACCATCTCATATACACCTGATAACAGCTTGCCTCCATGAATTCCTAAACACTGATACAATTTCCAAAAATGCTTGGTATTATTTTTTCTACTAATGAGGCAACCTTATAATTCATATAATATCTTGCCCACTTGTTAGCCTACTGGAATACCTTCCCATTTATTGGGCCACATGTTCTATTTAGGCAAGGTAAATTCCTTCGTGGGACAAAAATCAATTAGAATTCACATAGAATTCACAAATTGCATCAAGAAACAATCAATGGCTGAGAGGTGCTTGGAGGTGACCCTTCAGTAGAAGTGCTCATCAGGGTTTGAGAAGACAACTGCTTGAGGTGTGTTTGCTATTACTCTTGGTTTAGGCACTCGTTGTCACCGGTTGATCCGCATCAGTTCGTTGCCCTTGTTGGCAAGCATCTGCTCAAGAATGGATTACTGCCCTGATTGCTGCAGCAACTTATTGAACAGCGATTCTCCCACAAATGATGAGCAGTGTTTCGTGTTGAGGTAGCGATATTTCTGCAATATCTGAGCTTTAAATTACTTTTCTGAGAGTGGGTAGAATTTTTCAATAGACCAAGACACCAAGACAGTTCAGGTTTTTAGTTGATTTTATTGCGCATTCGCATGTCCTAAATTACTTTTCATTGGTGCATAAGGGAAACGAAATTAGGGCACTATATTTGTTGGTAGTCATAGTCGATTTTTATTTAATAAGTTAGTACTTCATCACAATACAAATCAAACCAAACAATACCGATGTTGCTTTCTAGCAAATTTTAACGTTCATACATGGGAACTTACTGAACCAAAGAGAGCCCTCAGTACCACATGTCTAATATAGCCGTAGAGTCTAACCTTATGGCCTGACTTATTTTTGACACATTGGAAATTATCTTTATTATTTCCATCCTTTTAGTATTATCTTTTATTAAAAAATATTAAACGCTATAAAACACGCCATAAATCAATAGAATTAATAAATAAGTTCTAAAGACCAATGCACTCATCATTGCTCACTTGCAAGAGGTTCCGGCCAAAGTAAGCAAACAGGCCATTGATTCACGCTGTCCAGCTGGGAAACGGGAAGACTCCGGGGCTCATGTTGGATCGATCCTTTCGAGGACCATTGATGGAGACATTTAGTCGCCTTATCCGGTGGAAATGTGGCAAATGAACAGGCACCCGGTCCAGGAAGCTTAACCCAAATGTAATGTAGCAGTATGCCCGCTGCTATGAACACAGACAAGACCCGGAGAGTGACGGGGTGGCATTCAACCCCTCAGATCTGACAAATCGATGATCTGATTGCCCCCTCAAGTGGGTGAGTTAATGGACGCTCCTTGTAGGCAGGAATAACCGAGCACTACCCCCAGCGCAGAGGACACTACCATTACCCGATGACTCCAGTCATGGGGGGCAATAATTTGATTCTTAAGAGACTTTCCTTGAGTTGATTTTTCTACTTCACGGCCATTGTTGATTGAAAGAAGGGCCTCGTTATGTCGCGAGAAGCTGTGTGTGTGACGAGGCACTGGATGGGCTGGTGCCAGAACGAAACATTGCCAAGGAATCAGTTATCTAGGAATTAGGCTGGGTAGTTTTTAGATAGATTCTCTTTTAGTCTGTGAATTTTACTTCAAATATTGCTGCTAGATTTTACGTTTGATGTATTTGATTCTTTGGGATATGACATCCTACTAAACAATGAATCTTAATTATATCCGGAGATGTGAGGATGGCCAGGGTAATGAAGGTGTTCGAATTTGTGGAGGTGTTCAGAAAAGTGCAAGACTTAATTATGTGCATGGTTGTACAAAGTCAGACTCAACAAATTTGCCCTTATAGAGTCATTCGTCATGCAGAACAATTACAGTGATATTTCATGCTATTATTTTCAATGTTATCATCATTTTATCATTATTATCATGTACGTAATATTTACGCCATCACACTTATACTCATTAACAATTGCTTTTGTCATGCAATTAAATCTTTTCCTCGGAGCATTTCCGGCACTCGCAAATATGAACTGAAGAAATTAAGTGTTGTCTGCTTGTCGCAGTTGCCAGAGATAAAACTGGAAATCCTCTAATCGGCTTTACAAGTGAGTCTTTAATGTAAGTACTGGTGGCTGCAACAGCTCTTTTTACGGTCAGCAGACACCCAGTGAGAAGGAATAATCCTAATTTTGCTGCGCTCAGCAATGATCCTCCACCCATGAAAGCCTTTCCTCCCCCGCCTTGCCTTTGGGAAGTGAATTTAATTTCCTAATTTAATGTATTTTTCCCACGGTCTTGCAGGTTCGGGCTTTCCTCTTGGCGGCTGGATTCTCGCTGGCGTTTGGAGCCATGTTCACCAAGACTTATCGCGTACATCAAATCTTCACCCGGGCACATTCTGGTCTTGTGAAAAGCAAGGTATTTATATAACTATGTAGCTTCTATATTTCATCTTTTCTTTGATTGTGTTATTTCTATTTTGGCCAGTTGTCAACTCACCAGCGTAATAATGTGTTCAAAGTGCATTTTAAAAGCTGCAAAAAGTTTTGAGAGTTGGGTGATGCCGAAAATAAGAAAATTGTCAAACCGTTGAAATGTATAAGACGTCTGAGAAATAATGAATATGATAAACAAAAACGATGCAAAAACGATGTAAAATTATGCTGGGGCCTAAAACTAATTCCTCAAATGAATTAACTTCTTGGGAGATGCAATCAAATTCACGTTCCTGGCGATGAAAAAAACATCCTATAGAATTCGTTTAGGCTGGGCCACATAATAGATAGATAGACTATGGAGACGCGGCCTTCGATGGGAACTGCCCTAGAACTTGTATATATAGCTCTTCATATCCCGTCCCCCTATCTACAACAAAAATAAACTTATGAGAACGTCTATTATGAGAGTCTTTATAATATGCACTCTATCTTCAGCTCTGCTCCTCTTCTTTATCTGCTGAACTAATGGCAGGGGTCAGTTCTGTCGTCAGCACAAAAAGGGGCGTTTCTTGGTGAATGTAAGGTTGTGGTTGCCCCGGGGCTCCACCGGGGCCGATTACGAAGAAGCCAAGGTGCAGCCATTGAGTCACTAACCTCTGGCTAGGTCATTGTTCAAGATAAAATCCCCTTCAGATCAAACGTCCTCCAGGCACCTTTGGCTCGGAAAAGTTTCCTCCCTTTCTTCCAAGTATTTCTTTTCTTGCTATTCCTGCAAATTGAAAAGGCTTAAATCAAATGCTGCTTTATTTCGGTTCAGCCAACAGCTTATGGACAGGTCATATGAATATAGCAACTTTTGTCAGTGTTTGCTATGGTCATATAAGTACGGTTAGTAGATTACTGGACCATTTCACATATTAATTGAATAGAAAGGATGAAGTGATATAAGGGGAAGAATTTGTATACTGGACACTGAAATATTATAGCTAAAATGAACTTTGTCATATTGAAGCCACCCGTCATGCTCGCATTTGGGGAGATGTATTTCCCTGGCCCTAATTAACTTGTAGTATGTATCCAGTATTGCACCAATGTACGCAGAGTACGTACTAGAATCTATTAACCCAGGCGCGCTTAATTACTACATACTCTCTTGGGGGACCTCTACTTGTAGCAATATATCTCTCCTCCATACCAACGCAATGAGTAATGATGGACGGTAGACCTGCCATTACTCACAAGTGAACTATGGACTCGGTGTTCATTCATTGATACTATACCTTTTTACATACCTATAGACCACAACGCCTGTCAAAGCTGCGACTCTATCTCCACCTTCCCCTTTCCCGCCCCCGCCCCCTTTGCTTTACATTTCTGGATTTTAAAGAAATGGTTATATCTATTACAATCTAGTCCATACGGTAGTATTTTGATTGCAGATTCGATTTTTACATTCTACGGTATTTTTTTTTTTTTTTAAAATGTGAATGTTAGTGAATTGGGTACCATTCTGTCAATCATCCTGAGTAGCAAGTTCATGTGATACATTTTGAGGTGTTGGTTGAGGATTGGTATGAGGAGTGTGGACACTTATCTGGGAGGATATCTGGATGCCCATCTCGGTGTGATGTAATTCATGCCAACACTACTAACTTTGCACTTATGCAAGGACTGCTTGATTGACAACCTTCTACCATCTCTGCAGTAAATCCCTGAAGGCCAGTGTGACATCCTATTGGTTGACATTTGTTGTATTCTATTGGCTATCTTGGTTTGATTGACAAGTTGCCACCTAAGGCCACTGTATAGGTTTTGAGAGGAACCCATTTAGAGAGGACCACCCATGACTGAATCTGAGTGATCTACACCTACTACACCCTTTGGGATTTCTGGGTTTCAAGTCTTGGAGACAGACAAGCTCGGAATTGCAAAGACTAAAAGACAATTGTGTATTATTAGATTACAATATGTTGTTTGATGTCTTATGTCTAATTCCCTTGCATTGTACTTTCATGTTTATCCAACTGCCTTTGTAAACAGGGAGCGTGCAACTTTCCTAGTTGTTAATAAACTGAATTTTACTTCCACTCCTGTGTTCTTCTAATACAGACATTCGAGGCATTTCAGATTACAGTACGTCTGATATTCATAATCTAGCCATTGCACACAAATAGTTGACCGTAGAATTTGTTTCCTTTGGAAACGCACAATATATACATTAACTTAAACTGATTATAAAGTTAAACAGAAAAATAGTTCATTAAATGATTGATTAACTTAATAAACTTATAACTTGTTAAATAGGCGAATATCCCTCGTCGAATTACCAATTAATGTGACATAGGAACAAACTAGTTTCATGAAAATTAAAATTAAGTAAAGGCAGAAAATATGTGTCGCCAGGAAAAGATTAGTCACCTTCAATCGATCTGTTTTTCGGCCAAATGAGCCAGGAAATGTTCCAGCCCTGGAGCTTTGCAAAACATAGATCCATCCGGATTATTGGCTCAACCGACTGAAACAATGAGAAGATTCCAGACAGTCCCTTTAGCGCCAGCCAAACATGGCTTGAATTAATGGGTGGGGAAGTCCCTCAATCTTTTGACATTATGCGAGGAGAAACTCCTTTCAATCATCCGCTCATCCATTCAATACTTTTGCTCCCCCTCATTATATCGCTGAGGATTTGAAGAGTACTAAATCACCACATCCACATAAACTGTATACGCATTCTTAAACTGTAACGTTGCTTTACTTGCTTTAAATAAAGTCCTTTTCTCTTCCTCTCGAGACACACGTAAACATCAATTCATACCCAACTCCTGAGACGACTTACGCAGAAACCTTAAGAAATCGATCTATTTCCGAAAATAATCTTACGAGAGCAAGAACTGGGATGGTTTTCCAGTTGGAAAGATAAAGCTAATAGAAAAAATCTTCTTCTCCTAGATATGAAAGATGCTACCACTTTGCTCCCGCACACCAGTCTTTTTACATATTTAGTTTGGAAGACTACACAGCATTATGTGGAAGCCTCAACGTTATAGTAGTAGAACTCCTTGGAATTTGTCCACCAGTTGTCTCCATGGATTCACTTGGAATCACTGGAAAAACACTTTCAAAGGGAATCTGATTAAATTTGTATTAGGAAGACCCCATTTGATATTTAGGGATTTAATGAGATATTAATTGATCTCCCATCTTAATGACACGCGTTTTCGCCCATGTAATGAATTCTGAAATATTTTATTTCTTAATCAGTTATTTCTAAACATTGGTTAAAGGTTAAATGTTATTAGGATTTGCAGTGAGAGTATTCAAAGAATCCCAATCCCAAGAAAAATAGACCTTCATAAAAGTATTTTGAAAGATATGTATAATGGTAGTCTACTAATGGTGCATGTAGACTCACCGACTGTGCATATACAATATTGGCAACCTTTCAGCTTTTCAACCGCAAGCAGAATGCCACAATATATAACTCACATTTCAAGCTGCCAAACCTATATGTACAACATTTCTCGTTTCTACAAGAAAATGTTCTGCTCTTGTTCTGCTACTTACATCAAATGTGTCTTAAGATATATTATCTCTAAATTCCCTTAAATTTCCTTTGCCACAGCTGTTGAAGGATACCCAACTATTGTTCATCGTAGCAGCATTACTGGTAGTTGATGTCTCCATCATAGGATTGTGGGTATCCCTTGACCCGATGCATAGATCTGTCACCAATTTTACATCTGTGGTAAGTTGAAACATTTGCCATTCGTTTTCGTTTTCAGTGGAGCTGATGAACTTCCTTCCTTTCTAAAATCGAAACACTGATTTGTGCACTCCTAATTATATTGATCCCCTTCCTTTGCTTTAAACTCGTATTTAAATTATTGAGACAGTACTAGACGACCCAGTATATGGTGCTCATGACACTATACTTAGAGGGTGAAAGGAGTAATGATACGTCTTCACTTTTTAAGCATAACACAGAAGTACATACTCGTTATGTTTGCATTAATTAGACTCATTTTCATTGTTCTTCAAGTTCCATTTCGGCACACCGACGCCCAACCGAACGATATATATACTCTGTATATATACTCCGTACGTTTATACCTTACACTATTCTAGTGAGGCAATGAATCCCAATCCCTTCCCATCAACCTACTGATGGCTCTGCGTCAGTATCAGTTGATTCCACAATAGTATCGGCATTGAATAAATTACCTAGAACAAAGGTATACGCTCGCGAGGTGCACATCATTCCTTTCATAGATCAAAAGTACTATTTATGAATAATAGCCATTCTGTAACTGTAACCCTCGTTTATTGGTCTCTACCCCTGCCTCTATGAGTCAAATGGATTATGGGAATAACATGTAAATACATTCTTTTATGGCAAATATCTATGCCCATCCTTAACACAATGGTCTCCCTATACCACGCTACATTAGCACGGGCCCCAATCCTACCGATTCAATGGCCGATCTCACTGAACTACCACTTTGTAATCTGGGGTTTTACGCTGGCCCTAGCACGAGTAAGTAGGTCTTTATACACTGGACAATAAAGAGGGGCCTCTCTTCAGGCAGGAAATATATCCCTTTCAGTACAAACGGGGCATGCAAACATGCAGTATGTAATCATTCATGCACTAATTTGTCGGAGAGGGCCAGGAAGCCATTGCCAAATTATTCTATCTGCATGGCGAAAGTGTAGTTATCGCAATAAGAGCACTGGAAACCAAATGGCCTGGGCGGATCAACTTTGATTGTAGACGTACTAACGAGCGAGAACCAGATGATTGCAATTTGGCTAAAAGTAATCGATGACATTGTCATCAGTTCTAGATGCATCGTTCGAAGTTTATCGTCGCTTTTTATCCAATGCGGGATACCATTGCATGCTTGATTCCGAACCCTTTTTGTGCTGTGTATATGCTTACCATTTATTCAGTTCGTAGTAGACCTAAAACGAACAAAGTACTTAGGGGTTCAGGTTGCAACCATTCCCGCTGGTTTTTCATTTTTAGCAGACTCTCCTCATATGAAATGAAATTGCAATGTATTGCAAGGGGCTATAGGGCTTTTCGTATTGTGTACTCAGTACTAATCGACCTCGGGGATAATCGTGATAGTCTCCTGATAATTATTGTTACACGCGATAGCGTGTCATTTAAAAACATTTTTCTATGGTGGGTTATGGAGAAATGTCAACAGGAGCAGGGGCATACGGAACATGTTTGTATCAAGAAATATATATTAGGATTTGAATTAGATATGGAGGTGCATGTCTCAATTTACTGTACTGCGATATAGAAATGAAAATATGTATGGACACAGACATTTCATCTTTGGAGTTTGCGCTCATATTTCAGAAGTTCGTTCTAAACTCTTTGCGAATTACTGTCAACAGAAATATAGAATATTAGGGAGTAGTTCGTGATTCGTTGATTTTCCCACAAAGGTCGGCTCCACAATTTCCCCAATGTATACAGAAAGTAGCATTCATCTTGCATTACTCATCTCATCTCATTATCATCGTAATCACAACGTAAAATAAAAGTTGCAGCACTTCTTAAATAAGTGGGAAACATCTTCCATTACCTATTTAAAATCAAAACACTGATTCATGTAGTCCTAGTTATATTGATCCCCTTCCTTTGCAACAGTATCTCAATTCGACAACAACTATTTTTTCGATTTTATATGAAAGGGAAATAAGAATGAAACAGTTTTAAGTTAGGTAAGTATTAAGTTAAGTAATGATATAATCTAGTATTTATCTATTTAACTTTACAATAATTATTAGTGTCAATTTGATGTATATACCTGCATTTCCAAAGGAAACGATTTCTCAGGATCAAATACTTGTGTCCGATGTCAATTTATAGTTACTGCAATTTAGTCATGCTTAGACTGAAAAATTGTTTGAATGTATTAGTTCTTTTTTAAAGCATTGCCTTTCTATAGATCTTCTAGTATTCAG
Source organism: Sthenelais limicola (assembly GCA_942159475.1). NCBI lineage: Eukaryota > Metazoa > Annelida > Polychaeta > Phyllodocida > Sigalionidae > Sthenelais > Sthenelais limicola. The sequence goes on from OW804095.1 coordinate 97,038,051, forward strand.
TACAGAGGTAACTTAAACACTAATTTAATGAAGGACACTCTATTTCAAAGCCAGATTGCTACTGCTATAACAAGAGTCAGAGAGTGAAAGAGAGAAAGAGAGATTGGAATAATGGGTGAAAGGCAAGGGAGGGAGGGACAGAGCTGGAAGGCAAGGGAGGGATAGAGCCACAACCTCAGTGTGCACCAAACCATGACTGGGTAAGGGTGAGGGTTATTACATAATAACTAGAGGGGAGCAATATGGTGCTGGGAGCATGTGCAAGAGTGGAGGGGAGTATGGTGGAGGTGAGAAATGGGTGGTGCATGGGCGGAGCAGAAATGTATGACTGATCAAGTGGAATAGATAAGGCAGGCGAACTGATGTCATATCTGAGCTCACACACAGCTCACACACATTATCAGATTAGATCTGATATCAATGATTGGCACTTTTGACAGTAAAGCAATTGTTTCTCAGGCTCTATCCTGAGAAACAAAAAGTAGAAGAAAGGAAATAGTAAATAGTAGAAGATGAGTAAAAGATCGAGATCAGGATACGAAGGAAAACACTTTTTAAGTGAGAGTGTAACTGTGCTTTGTTTAACCTGTTTTAAAAAAGAAAATATGCATTACTCATATAGTTTCAAGTCAGCAACCCATAATGAGAGCTACTATCGATGTGTGAAACATGACAGTAATTATTAAATGGATAATTTGCACCTTTTAATTCCATTCCCCATTTATAAATGTGACTGCAACAAAAAGTACTAAACTGTCTCTTTGTTACAAATGACCACTATACCCTGAAATCACCAAAGTTATGCACATTTAGAAATGCAGTTGAATTTATGTTTCTTAATAATTTGTGATATCTTGTAAATGTACACTTTTGATAAAACTGACTTATTGATCAACCTGAATTTATCATCTAAAAGAGTATGGCGGTATTGCCGTCTTTTGCTGCAAATGATGACGAAGATATCATTTCGACTTGGTCTACCATGGACTGGCCTAAACCTCCTTCGTATTCATGTATGAAATATTTATTATGCTAAATGATTACAAAGATCATCATTCACTTCTTTAATCGAATATTGTAATGTGATGCATTTAAACATTCCCAAATTGAACCGTTTCTCTGCAATCCGATCCAGCATTTGAGACCCAACAATAAGTTGATGCATTCAATTCATAGTCATTTGTCAAGTAATTCAGTCATCCATTCCATTATTGAAACAATGGGCAACGCGATGCACGATTCGTTTTGAGACAAAGTGCCTCTTCTGAATAAAAGTGTTTTATTTCTCAATACTTATCAAATATCAATCTTATTCAATTTGGCTGGCGATATGTTAAACAGGGCTCATAAATATGTGGGTAAATGATATAAATGCAACACCGCAGTCCTGGTACCGTCTTGAAGAAAGCTGCTTTATTAAAGCAAGCTACATTTATCAATAATTTCAGATCTTAGTTCAGAAAAGCTTCCTTTCAGACCTTTGTTTACCAAGAATCTACTTATTTTCAGTGAAAATGATATTATGTTTGGCGACTATATTGGCCACTATGCCTGATCTTTCAATGAATGATAGAGTTGGGCATATAGATATCTCAGACATTACTTAGATATATTAATATATTATATGAAACTTTGTCTGAGATGGTTATATCAAACGGAGTTAAAGTTTCAAGGGGATCAAAATATCATTTCACAAGTTGTATATCATGGCTATGGAAATACGACTCTACATCACCTATCTGAAATGTGGAACCGCAAAGCTTCATCTACTTGTTGGACTTCTGCTAAAAGGCCACCTGCCCACACAAGTTAAGAAAAGCAATGGCTATACGCCTCCCATGCAAAGCATGACACTACTGCTTCAATTCTCTCATGGGAGTATCATTTGGGGAATCTATTCGTTAGTAAATTTATTCTCTCCTGGCATCCCTTGATTCTAAATCTTAGGCTTTTTATTTTGTGATTTGTGCTTGCAATCAGTGCTCTAAAGTATGATTGCAATGACTTGTGAAAAATGAAAGAAACCCTTTTACTTAAAAATCACAAGAACGGTCGACTTGGTGGTGCCAGTATTGATTACCATGCACTTGACAAGTAAGATACATACCCTCCAAGACGTTACATGACACTCTTACTTTCCCCCTGTATGCTCTTGCCAACTTTTACCTTCAAAAAGTCCTTTTGAAAATGACAAGTCTATATTTCACCCTTAAGATCCATAGCGTCCTATGGAGTATCATGCGAAGAGACTGAGTGGAAGCCTACATAATTAAGGTTTGACTGGGAACAGACTGAACACGTCTAATTAAGACTGACTTAATGTTGAAATATCAAAGTTCTCCTGGGCTTCACACGGCGAGGTCGATGTGGATACGGAGAAGATCTTTTTAATAAGACAGCCTCCAGCCTACCGCTTATAATCAACTAGTCATGATTAATAAGCTTAAATACACCAACACCTGCTTCTAACAACAGGTGAAGATCATGGAATATAAGATGAGAACATCTGGCTTATAGTAGGCCTATATACCTTCAGTGTTAAAATTGGATTAATGAATAAAAATAATATTACCATGCATAATTCTAACTATAAAAGTAATATTACCGGTTATTCAGGGTTATTTTTAAACAATGTGCAATGAGTATCAGAAGCCTGAGGAGGGTTCATGAACTATGATGGGATTTTCAGTGGTTCCGTAATCTCTTGGGTGCGCTATTATACTTCCCGCCCGCCCACACTCTAGAGATTATAATGATAGATGTGGGAGAAAATATCAAGTTATGATGTATAGTGGATCTCAGAAAAGAGAGACTATGATGTGTCAAAAACGGGAACATCACACGGAGTGTATAATATGTTTAATATGCCACACATAGTATTCTAATGTAATCTCTCCCATTTTTTTTATTCTTTCGCCTTTGACCATTTATACAACGTCTCCCTCAAATTGTGACATCCATCATCTCTTATACCATAATTTTAATCATCTCCTGTCGGAGTGGTACTTTAAAGTGAAACCCCTCAATCTTGGAATAAAGTTGGAGACATGACGTTAGTTTTGCTTGTTCGAACCATTCCTCCCGCTTGCGTGAATTGTTGGACTTAAGCACATCATCCGCATGTAAATGGATTCAGTATAAAACAAATATTTGCATAGCAAAAGAAACATTTTAAGAAAAAGTCTTGATGGGATTTTGTTATTTCGGGGTGTCTTTCGCCTTGGCGATATTGGTATGGATGCACTTCATTCATTCCTTCTTCTCGTGCGCTGACAAACAATACTGAACCCCTAATTTGAAAAAGTGGTTTATACATGTCAAAGTAGGGATGTGGGTTATTGGCTCCAGGCGACAAGTGTGTGGAGATCTCAAAAGCAAACCTAACTCACGAGGAAAGGGATTCATCTGCATATTTTGAAGACATTGTCAAGAGAAAATTAGGTCTTGGGGAAACCCCAATTAAATATTTATGAAACAGAGTTACTAATACATCAGGTTCTGGCTACACAAGAAATGCCGGAGGGCATGGTAGTATAGGATGTCTAGGAGAGCTATGGTGGGCTTTGGAGTTTGAGCTTGCATTTTGACACAGTATAGCTCAGTACGTTATACCGCACTTAATACCAAGGATTACTTCTTAATTAGAATGACTAAATTTGAAAAGTTCGCTTATGATTTATTAATCCCTTGTTTATGTCTATTGTAGTGACAGGGTATTTATATGCTCATGATCTTAACATTTGGGACATTATTTCTTGAGTTAATTCGATTAATTAAGCTGCACTCTCAGTTAACATCAGTCAAAAATTGAACATTTCTACTTTTGTTCCATTGTTTTCAAACCCCTTTAAAATTCATTTGAACAAAGTTTGGAGGATTTTGTTGGTTGGTTTTTGCTATAGGGCTTCTAAAACGTCCTGATTTGTATTAGGAGGACCCAACGGAATCCTTTCCTGCAATGACTTCACTTATTATCGCTCACTGGCACCCAATTTCTCTTGGTGTATTCACCTTAAACTTCTTGTATAAACATATAACAGCAGCAGAATAATGATGAATTCAGCCCTATAAGTGATAATATGAGTACGTTTGGTAAGATTTCTTTTGTCTTAATAGCTGAGAATGCAGCTTTAATTTGGAGGCAATGTGTCAACTATTCGCCCTAGCGAAAAGCCCCATGATCACTACTTTCAACAATATAAAATTATCTTTAATTAGACTTGTTTAGGTAACCATCATCAGATACAAAAAAAATCTTGTAAACTATTGCATATTTCACTACGGCTAATGTATTTAAGTTCCTACCTTCACACATGCATATTTGGGAAGAATATTAATGTAGTAGGAGACGAGTATATGGGGAAATTGCCTTTATATTTTACAAGAAAACTAGTAAAATCTGCCGCCGAGGAGATTGTCCCTCTATAGTAACGGTTGAAGTGTCAAAAGCCGTTGGATGAGAGTGTAAAGCAAATGAGATCAATGATCGCGTGTAACACCTTGCCAGATAGCTACCGGCATATATATATATCCCTATAGTACTAACACATAATTGCAAATATCTTTTTACGGTTCGTCACTATCCCCTCGACGACTCCCCGCCATATGAGTACAGTATATTGGGATGCAACAAGGAGAAATGTAATTTTGTTTTGGGTGAAATGGTCTTCATAATTCGATTCAAGTGTACGTTTCTCTTGTATATCGGAGAGGGGGAGATTTGTTTTCTCTGCCCCTCCCTATTTCATTGAAAATATGTGTACCGGTACACACATGTACATTACAACGCATATATAGTCGATTCTTATGTTGCAGCAATCCATATATGCTGGACCATTTTATTTGATGAAATGTATTCCAGTCATCGCATAGATTGCCAAAGACAAGAAATGAGAAATAATAACCTTCCTTCCGGCCTTATAAATCATACATAGTAGATATCAGAAGCGTTTTATTGCTACGGAGAGTCTGGGTTCATGATCCCATTAATTGATATGAATGCTTGAGTAGAAAGGAGAAGATGAAAGAAAGTTAACTAATATATATTTGTTTTCTCTATTTCTCACAGCCATCCAAGGAGGATACGGACCTTTTATACATCCCACAGCTGGCCAAGTGTGATTCCTCACATCTGGATAAGTGGTTGGGGGCCTTCTACGCCTACAAGGGCCTACTTTTACTATTTGGTGTCTATATGGCATGGGAGACAAGACATGTAAAGATACCGGTACTCAATGACTCTCAGTATATTGGCATGAACATCTATAATGTGGTGCTCATGTCGGTCACCGTTGTAGCGTTATCATCCATTCTCACAGATCGTCCTACCTTATCATATGCAGTGGTATCCGCCTTGATCATTTTGTCTACCACTGGAATGCTTGGCCTCCTGTTTCTTCCAAAAGTAAGTATGGTTAATTTCTTTATTTTGAAAACTATGTTTCTTAACTTGTGAGTCTACTATTATTGAGAGGACTGACCTACACTCTGGTAAATCACTTTTTAATTTTGAAACGTACAGATGATAACAACAGGTGAATAGATTAATATTATTTCAAATCAACTGCATTTGAGAAGAGACTTGAATAAGTTTAACAAATAAGAAGAAATATTTGGATTATGGTGACAGTATTAACGTTCCATGTTCTACGAGATCCTAATTACTGTGCCATATTGCTTATGATTTGTCATTTTTGACAGTAGGGTGAAGCATCCATGTTCCTCTGGTTTGTGAGTGTGGTATATCTTGCAACCGTGCTCCAATTGCCGGTCTCTGTTACATGTCATGGTAGGCTTTGGCGAATGTGCAGGCCGTATCGTATAACCGAAGCAAACAGAGGAGGTATTTTTAGAACCGCCATGTTGAACTATAAGATTCAATTATAAAACAATATATTCACGAACGGATTAATTTTGCTAATTACTTTGCTACAAATTAATGCAGGGATGTGAAAAGATAATATTTCCGTGGTCAGATCTAAAATAAAAGATCTGAAACAATGATCTGAAACTGTATTTGGAATGTGTTAAATTTAAATTTTGAGACTGAACCAAATGATATTCTAACGACTAAAGCGTACTTTTTCAAATATCTATACATGGAAATGAATGGAAATGTGTGTACATGTAATATATTCTCATAATATGTACCGTTATATATATACGACTGCAAAACATATGGGAAGCAATAGCTGGGTAAAGTATACAAAAATCCCACTGACCGGTCATGCATATATGGATGGCCCAATCTTAGGCAGATGAGAAAAGTTACCGATGACTTATCTATGCCATCATTGTATAGAAATGAGCTGACCTCTCAGAGAAGTAGAGCGAAATCTGTTACTGTGCATGGAAAAACAAACATAATATGCATATCATATGGGAATAGCTGTTTAAGCCTGATGCCATCGCCGCCTCCACTATACTACTTACTCTTGGAAGCCACACGCTGTACGTTGTTCAGCTGGTGTAGTGCCTCTATATTTCATTAAAGTCAAGTTGTTAATTTTGCCTTACAGAAATGAGTGAGCTACTAGTGGGCCAAAGATTGTGTTGGTTGAAAGACGCACTTAGCCATTTTTCTGATCGATTTTTAACCAAATTCGAAATTAGTCGTTGTGTGTTTCGTCCTTTTATATAGATGTATATCCTTAACATAAGGGTACCAAACATTCGGATTTTAAATAATCGCTGCATACTTTGCTATCTGTGAGTTGTGTAAAATGATCCTTATGCTAGGAGATCAATCATACAGTATCTATATAGCTTCTATTCATTTATTATGACACATAGTAATATAATGGCGCCCTGCTTTCACCATTATAGAAGAAATAGTGTATTAGAGATAGCCTGCCTCATGCTACCATGACAGTCAACATTCATTCATAATTTAAGCCGAAAATGATATTGAAATGCAATTTCATATGTGTAGTAATTCACTCAAGATATTCAGGGAGATGTATGTCATACATTTATTCAAGTGTCTTCACCCTATCTATAGTGTTTATTTCGCTCATATACCTATACGTACAGTACAAAACAACACTCTTTTCCCCAGTTCTACAACTGATATATCCCAATAAGGTCTATGATAACTACATTAGCAATTTGAAATTATCATGTTATATATACCTATTATTCATTCCTTATAATGTCACATGTCGGATGTACTCGGAATAATAACGCATGGCCTTTCATCTAGAATTGTAATCACCGTCATGATGTACGAGTTGACCACATCTCATCATTCAAAATTAATTCCTCAAAGTGTCTTTCATAGCATGTTGCATTCTGCATACTAAATCTCCCAGGTTCATTATTGGATTCTATTATTTCTTATTGAAATTTGCTTCCACTGCCCATCAAGTCAATATTTGAGGCGTATGTAGATATCCCCACTTAATTCGACAACAGGGGCGATCTAGCTGCCTGTAAAGGCCATATTGTATTCATCGACTGATGAATGTTCCAGAGGTGGGAGGGAAATAGTATATAATCTCAGTGTATTGAGATGCTTGGGGCCACTAACCGTTCCACATTTCCATCATCTACATAGTCGTGAGGTTGAGCTTCTTTGACGCCAGCTTTACATCACACCGAATTGTGTACCGATGTCAGGAGAAGAGTAGAGACAGAGCACAGCGGCTGTGGGTACGAACGCATAGCGTCAGATTCCAAGGGTAATTGGTGTCACCTGGCGAGGCGAGCGAGCGTGAGGCGAAGGAAACCACAATGATAAATGTCAAATATAGAGCCAAATAGCAAACTTGAATATCAACGATTGGAGATGCTAGGTAGATGCAAACGTCTCGAATGTATAGGTTATATATACTGCGTGTGTTGCATCGTATTCCTAGCAGCCTATGCCTACAAGAATAGGAGATATTATGATCGAAATCTCCATTTCCCCGGAGATAAAAGTTATTTATATGTAAAAATGTTGCGGACCTGCGTTGGGAAAACTTTAGATTGAGGCAGTCCAGACACGTCTGCCGATCCAGTTCTTTAAATTCTAATACGCAATAATGTAGAGCTAAATATAAACCAGTCTTCTTGAAATGGAACTGTAAACTTCTTTACGTGTCATGAGAATGGAAATGCTGCCAAAAAGTAGGTATACGGACAGTTGGTGTGTGGGTGAGGAGCCGTTTTGTTTAAGTGAATTAAGACTTTCGCATCAGTTTGATTTGGTTTAAAAGAAAGCACCGCCTTCAGTATAATGATAGCCCTATCCCTACTTCCTGAGGTAAAATCAATGTCAGCTAGGTTCGAACATAAATACGGTGAATAATAAGAGTCCTGGAGGGATTTCAATCTTGGATTATGATGTTTAATGTTGGCAGACATCTTCGGAGGACTCATGACGTCACTCATGATGGAATCCTGCCTCTATGCTAGCATAGCGAGTGCAACATGGTCATGCTTTTCCTCCTACTGGCATTTTGGTAATGATATAAAGCAGAAATAGGCATGTCCTCATTAAATCTGAATGTCTACATGCTATTCATGGCCAGATTTCACTTTCTGAAGTGTGATTTTATGAAAGAGAAGGTGTTTCGTAAGGAGTAAACAAGTCTGGCCAAAACAGGAACTGACAACACTCAAATCGCCCCCTCTTATCGCCCACAATAACAAGAACCTTTCGGGACTATACAGGGTTCATTTCAAACCATCTAAGTTCAAACCAACCCATAACAGTCTAGTTATATCCTCTCTCACTCACTATTAGCAAAGAAAATGGCTTATTAGGGATCTGAAGGGAGGAAAACTTCATTCAAACTTTAACCCAACCACGCCCTCAGCTCAATCGGCCGGTATGGAGCCAAGATTGGCTCAGCCTTGATGACGTCAAAATCAAGGAGGAGTGTGGGTTATCTTCCCCAAAATGGCGGTAGTCATGAATCTTGAATCGAGTCTATTTCAGACGTTTCAAATGCTTCTATCAACATATTAATAGATACTAGGGATATTTCTGAACTACAGGTATGTTTTTATTTAATAAAAGAAGCTATTGCAGTACCATTGTACTGAAGGCGGTACTTTTTTTTTAAATGGTTTCATTCAGGAATCAACATTACAAAGTCCTGACATCTATACCATATCAAATTACTTACCTAACTTTATTAATTTTCTATTTTTACTGTAGTAATAAACTTTCATATATCATATAGGTATAATGATAAACTATATAGAAAACTCTAAAACAAGAAGCAGAAATGTTTTATACAAAATTAACATGTATTTATTGTTCAGGAATAGTCTGAGTGTTCATAATTTTTACATGATCCTCTGTGCCCTTGGTAAGTAACATCTACACTTTGTCCAATGTGTCGAATTCAGTCAAACTAACCTTTAGAATTAGCATAGAATTGGTCCTTATAGCCTTTAAATATATACATAGCACACGGGCTCTAGTTTGCATAATAGGCAACAATATAAGGCAGTAATAAATATGATTATATCTCACATACTTACTGCGATGTTCCGTCCCCTTTAAATAGCTAAGCAAATAACGTTGTTTATTACTGGACATGATTTGTTATTTCAATAAATCTGACACAAAATTAAAAAAAAGCCAATGCACGCTATTAGTCCCAAAGGTCTCTTCTGTCGACCATCGTCAGAACTTTAAGATTTAAAAACCTTTGTGCCGGCGTCCAAAATGGAAAGACACGTCTGGGAGCTGTCTGAAGAGTTTAACACTGATAAGTAGCAAATTGATTCAGTATGACTAATGATACATTGATCTGTAATAGATAATGACAGGGCGCTAGTTTTTCTCACTGATCCTGTCAGAGGGGGCACCAGGGACAGCAGGGTCTGTGTGTAAACACGTTTCTACCACTTGTGGCCGGACCAGACAGAGTCTTGACGTCTGCCATATCTCCCCACCATACATTGATCTAAAGCAGAAGTTTTAGAATTTAATTTCTATTCAATGGAGCACTCTTGCGACAGACTGGGGGCACCCGGACCTGGAAGTGGAAACGATTGTTCAATGAATGTATTGCATTCAATGAATAATCCTTAATTAGAACAAGTATTCAAGTATCTATATTTTAATCACTGACTATCGTTCTGCCCTACCATTATTTATTTGGAAACGGCCGGAGAAAATTTACCAAAATGTTGATTACGGTCAACTGGAATGATACAATGCTAGTCTGTAACCACTAACCGCAAAGAAAGACATTGAGGAGACTAGGCATCAAGGTAGATCCAGGATAAGAGAAAAGTACATATTGGTTGAGCACTTAAAGGGTACCCTTAATATTCTAATCTCCGGATAAACCATGTCACATCAAGCTCACTTATCGACACCTGAGGACAGCGCGAGACGTAAAGATATATGGAGGCTGTCTTCTGGTAATTTCAAGGGGAATTCTAGTAGCTATACTGCACAGCACAGTATATGGATGAACATCAATTTTCCTCCAAAGTGTCCTTTAACATGAACTGAAGTATAGATAAATAAATAAATGTTAACAAAGAATATTAAACATAGGGCACGATATGTTGAAGGGTAATACATCGGTTCCTCGATTCGTTTTGCTCTTTCATACACAGAAAATGCATTTACATTGATTGGGAATCGATGCGCTTTTGATTTAAAACTAGGACAATGAATGTGCCAATCTAAATGGCGTGACATCCGATGGGGAAGTTATTCACACTGGTATTGACAATATTTGATTCTAAATCCATTTAAGGCCAGGATTGCTTAAATTCAACACATCAACAAGTAACGGCAACAACCGCTATAGCAAAAAGCTGAGACAAGCAGAAGAGGAATATAGATGTTAATCCTTTGACGTCATCACAAAAGTAGCTCTAGATTGGCGCTAAAGAGGGCGCTTTTATCGACCATTTCCGCAGGTAGGGTTATGATACTACCAGCCTATTAACACTTCAAACACGCAGATCTCTATCGCTCGTGGGCGATAATAAAAGAGAACTAACGACATTACTTCCAGGCAGAAAGAGCTGTCACTACCGTTTTGATGTTTGGGTCCTTACATCAGCGGAGAATTCTTCCAGAGTCCAGACTAAGCGATAGCCGTATGACAATACCCAAGTTATTTAGGAAAATACGGAAAGCATCCAATCAAATAAGTGCAAAACGAGGCCTTAATGTTTCCTCCACATGCATGCACCTCAGCATTGACGTTAGCACGAACTCCTGAGCGTACAAACCCACCATTTGCTGCTTGGGGAGGCACAGAGGCCAACGGGTGCATGCAGAATCATCTGTAGTTCGTTTCAAGAATGCATTTTCTTTGTGATCAACACACAAAAACCATTTATAATTAGGGCGAAGCGACACTGGGTGTACAATGAGAGTGAAACGGGGGTGGAAGAGGGGCAAGCTTGTTTTTATGGTGCTATAGGCTTACGGCATTGCTTGCTGATACACGCTGTGGGGGTGCATATTGATCAAGCCTTGTTTGATATCCATAAGGCACAAGACATGCCTTTAGGACCAACTTCGCCACGAGCAGCATAGCCCGAAGCGCTCATTACTATAATAATCTATATCACTCAAAGATACATTCTTTGTATGAAAATCCTTGATCCATATAGTATAATTATCCGTAGCCTATATATGCCAGTCTAAAAGGACAATGCGTCATACACTCCAAGGACGGGATGTGCACATTATCACCGCGTCATCTATCGCAATCAATAAGAGTGTGTAGTGGGAGTGAGATTGTATTGGCTATCTCAATTATACCTTAGCCTACGTAGGCCCATACATCTTATTGACTCATGGTCATAATCCCTATAGGTGTCGTTATGATGACTAGGCCTATTCCCCGATACTAAATCGAGATAACCCACTTGCGATGTCAGTGATTTCAACACGTGAAAAGCTGTCTCTAATTGTTATTCATTTATATCCAGACATAGCTTGAAAAAGGCATAACTTTGATGTCGCACATCATGTCCTATATATATATATATACATGATCCCATGAGATTCTCTTCAATAAAATAGGTCTGAACAAATGTGAGTGATAGGCCTATTTTCCTTTCTTTGTATTTGTACATGAATGTTCCCTCGTTAACAGGAGGAAAACTCATACTCAAATGTGTCAATGCCCTTCAGATATCGTGACATCCTCATTATCGTATATTTTGAGTTCCATTTTAGCGGACGCGCTGCATTGAAGATTATCTATTTCGCCTTGTGTTTGTTCGTAACACCAGATACCATCAAAGTATATATTATGTCTAATCGAACCAAATTATATTTATCACAGCATCAAAAGAGGGAAGGCCTTTTGTTTCAATTAAGAAAAATCGGAAGTATCTGACATGTGTACATTGATTGCTTTACCCACTTAAGATGGTATACTCCCGTGAGCCCATGTCATAATAATGTCGCATTGTACGATCTCCTGCATTTCATACTTGATCACTCTTATTCTGGCTTTGCTGTATAAGCATCCTGAATTGAAAAAAATAATCTCTAATGCGTAGCATTGTGATGGCTAATCGATACCTACAACATGGCCCCATTTATCCAATTCACAATAGTCCTATACATGGTCACCCTTGTTGACACGAACAATTTATGAAATTACAATAAGCCCCAGTCAACGAGCAAAAGGTCAGGAAGCGATGGCATGTTCGATGATGAGGCGTATAACGATTACCCTTGATTGATTTCTGAACCCAATTTCCCAATCAAGGGCTAAAAAGGCCACCCGAGAGATTACCGAATTGTTACTGTCTCAGAAAGGGCAATCGATTTATGGCCAACCAGGAGCTCGCTGCATCCCTGGGGACAGTGGCACCAGTCGCTTGTCACTGTAACTTAGGTAGTCCAACTAAATAATCATGTGAAGCTAGTTGCTTATATCCCCTGAGTGAGTTATTGATGTGTTACTGATTTAAACCCATCCATCAGTTCTTGAATAGGGGAGGAAACGATCGAGACCTTGGTTTGCATATAGACAAAAACGTGTATTTCCTTTTTTCAGTTCCCTTCCCATTCATGTGCTTGGGACGTTTCAAAACACACATTAGGTCCGCTATTGTAGAATTGCGTAACCCTTTTTTTGTACTTTTATAACAGAAAATATATCAAAACGATTATTTACATGGGAACAAATAGAATGTATGTTCAAATTATATATTCACTCTACCAAGAAAAGTCAGACCATGAGCAGAGTATGTTCATACACAGCCAAGAGAGAGCGAGAGTCCACTTTTGATACATAAAAACCTCTGTATGTAAATCAATAGAGGCCGGTTCAATACCGTAGTATAGAGATAAGTGCAGGGAGTAAATATCTTCATTGAACTCCAATATTAGATATTGAATTCCGTTGCATCAGTCTACCCTCAAGTCCCATTCGGTGGTGTTGCAGTGCTGATATAAAGAAATAGTTGGACTTGTAGACATGGTAAATATTTTCTATGGAAAGGCGTGTACTCTGTGGATATAGCTTTACTATTCAAACAACAACAAATCCATTCTCCTTATGCAGTTGTTTATTTTGTCCTTTCACCTTGTCTTCTTTCTCTTCCAACTCTTGGGGAATCTTTGGGCAAACTGAGGCCCATACAAACATGTGTGATTTGCCCATGATCGCATCTGCCGATGCTTCTTTGCACTTACTCCAACCAAGGTCGAATCCTGCAGTTCTTATCTTGTTTCAGGAGATTGGGGTAAGAGATAATGGCAGCGGAAAAGATCGAAGGATCTTTAAGTTTAGGTGATAGTTAAGGGAGGGATGGTCCTTGGCGGGAAGGCCAGGGTATGTATATATTATTATGTGTGTGCGGTGGCCCCAGTAGCCATACCAGTAGCAACTAATGTGAGCGCGGCGTGGAATGTGGAGCTGTCTAGTGGACAGCCAGCCTTCGGAGAATAACGACCCTGAAGCAAGGCAACTTACCAATGGATAATTCTATCATAGATCGATTCCCAAAGCCTCTAGGGGGAGAACCTAGTGTTGAATAGACTAATACCCATTACTGAAGACGTAATACTTTCTCTATGCCTCCATGCCTTTGAGATGGAGGAGAGTCTGGCGACTGAAATAGAAACAATGGGCAGGTACACTCTAAGAAAAAAGGGTTCTTTTGGGTTCTAGATAGAACCCCATGGTTCTACCAAGAACCCTAGGGTTCTTCGACACCTAAAAGGGTTCTTCGGGACCACCGGGGGTTCCATCTAGAACCATAGGGGTTCTTCAGCGATTTAAGGGTTCTTTGTGCACTTGAAGGGTTCTTTAACTCAAAGCGGTTCTACATAGAACCCCCTTTTTCTCCTTAGGGCTCACAGGCACACATCTACATCTTAAAATCAAGGTTTATATAGGCAGCAGAGAGAGAATTAAAAGCATTTTCTAAATAATGTGAAACAAATGTTATCCCTTCAAACAGATTACTTTTATGTGATGTGTCACATGAAAACGAGTCATATGGAATTATTTCAATTATGTGGGTTTGTGACTTTTAATGAATTTCTGCACATGTCTCCTGGGTCGATTCATACACAAACTTTACATATTATTAAAGCTGCATGTCTCTAGATTACAGGGGGGTCTTTAGTTTGAATCAATTCGAGTAACTTGAAGGAAACCAGAGACCAAAATGTAATGCAACCTCCAGTGGGCTAAGATTTTCAAAAATGATTTTCAAAAACGGAACGGTTGATTTCACCAACTTTTAGGGCAGCTAGGACTTAGATCTTTGAGTATGAGACGCATAGACCCTGTTATACCCTCGTGCCAAAGGACGTTTCATTTTGAGCATTTTTTCATTTTCAAATCAAAGGATTCATTTGACATTGCAAAGTAGGTAAGAAGAATAACACTTTTTAGGTACATATATGGCACAAATTCTGAAAAAGTTGACTTTTTTCTGGTGGCCCATAGAAATTTTGTGAGATATTGACCTAGTCCAGTTCTTTCCCCTATTTTCAAATCTGGCCTCCAATTTTTTCTATTGGCATTATTGGCGACGTTATCGGCAATCCGACTGTTCTCACCAGGTGGCAGTACCGTGGAACTTGGCTTTCACTAGGTGCCCTCACAGGTTACTACATGCTATTTACAATTTCTATTATAACAAAAGTCTCACTAGTAATACTTATATGAGGCATTTATACCTTATAGATATTACACTTTATAAACTTGGGAATATTGAAAGCAATGAAATCAATACTTTATTTGTATAACTTACCTGCTTGATGTTGAAAAATGTTGTGAAGAAAACACCCTTATAATTCTAATATTATTACTATGAGTACTACTGAAGTACCAAGATTGTCAAACACCAAGTTGCAATGGATACCTATGTCAGCTACAGGAGAGGATTGTATTAAGGGTAAGTTTAAGTGATGGAAATGGATGAGGAACTCAGAAAAAGTCAAGCAAAGGGACTGCATATAATATGCAGTCTCTCCTTGAATGCTCTTGGGCAAAATGCTTCTGTGGAGAAACATGCAGCATTAGCACTGAGCACAAATCTGCTGTTGTAAGGACCAGTCTAGATTCAACAGGGAATAATGAAATCAATAATTTATTCAGAATTAACATTGTAAATTTCAAGCAATTTTATGGATGCCAAATCAGGGTTCTATGTAGAACCCTACCTATTTTGGCCAGAGGGTTCTTCAAAGGGTTCTTCAAATCGAGGGTTCTATGTAGAACCCTGTCTATTCCCGAAACGGGGGTTCTACTTAGAACCCTCAAAAAAGGGTTCTAAGTAGAACCCTTAGGGGTTCTGCCATGTCGACAAGCTGAAGAACCCTTAAAGCCGAAACTTCATAGGATATCATGTATATATTTTCTAGGTGGGGAGGTCGTATCCAACGATCTCACATATGTATTTTATGCAATTCTCATCTGTTAAAGAAGTGGGGAGCTATTTTACATGGAATTAATTATAGCAGACAACTTGTATGGATGCCGCCATTGCTGTAAGTCATGTGACCTCTGATGACGTATATGAACCACTACTCACAACGAGGCACAAGCTTTTGCCCCTGTATTGCACCTGCCATGCCTGTGTGGACATCTATTTTTTCAATTGATTTAAGCCAGTTTTTTGTATAAACGAATGATAAGTATTGTACAACAGGTTGCCTTTGAGCCTGTATATGCCATAAACAAATGCTGTGGGAGGTGTTAAAGCTACTGGGGGTTAGGGTGAGGCAGGGGAGAGGAGTGAAAGTGTCAAAACATTGCCGCCGTCGCTGCGCAGTTTCAGAGTAGCAGGGAGAGGTTTGCACGCACAAATTAGGGGTCTCTTGGGTGAATTAAGGATATTTATAATTTGCATATATACTAATATGAATATCCAAATGTTCTCACTGTATATACATCATATAATTATGTATATACCAATGCTTTAAACTAAGCACTTGTAAGTTCAATGTTTGTTTACATGTATGTGGCGAGTAGAGTGACCAGTCACACCTAGTGGTTCAGTGACGTCATCAGTAAACATAATTTACCACCAGTGGCGCTGTTGTTCACCAATATGTCTGCCTCCTTGTAAGAGAGGAGGTGACTCCTTTTCTTATGGTTTTGTTGGTAAATAATGATACGATTACTATAATATGCTACACAATTACTCCTAAGACTATAATGTTTCTGCTACTTTAAAAAAAAATCGGTGGATTCGTATATTGTGTTTCGACTTTAAGGGTTCTTGTTAGAACCCTTTCTTCTTAGAGTGTAGATACGAATGCTGCAGAGTAGCATTGCAGTCCCACCATTTTATTCAATACTGAGCAAGCATACAGACGAAAATTCAATGTAGAAAACTAGCATTAAAGTTTTACATTCATTGATAACATCCATCCTGACGGTGTACTGAATAAAAGTGCGACATTCATCGCATTATGCAGATATATTTACGACAGACTGCGCCCTTACAATTTCTTTTTCGCGAAAAAGATATGGACCATGAAAACAATCTGTAAAGAACACACCAAGAACTATCTGTATTGCTGTTGCATGTCCCATTCATTGATTAGGATTTAATTATGACCCCATTGATATTAATTAAAACCTTCTTACGCAATATAACTAAGGACTTATTTCTTAGCATCCAACTTTTGGCGGGATGGGAAGGTGACTGATGTTACTGATTGATAGATGGTCCATGCGATCCTGCTATGTCATGTAGCACCACTTCTTACGATGATTATTTGTTCATGAAGTTAGAACTCCCAAGCAGCCTGCGGCACCTACTAAAACAATTATTTTCTACAGACACCGTTCATACCAATTACCAGACTTCCTACATTCTGGGGGAAATGCTGTCTGTGTCTGTACATGGCTTATGAACTTCTAGCTGATGTAAGAGACAGTGTTACTCTTCTCAACCCTCCATTGAACAACACGCCCTAATTAACCTGATATTCCTAACATATTCTAATTTTTCCAGATCTATGCGATCATCAAGCATAATGGAAGCCCAATAATAACTTCAGCTGGCCTGACTGTGGAGGCTAACACAAGGAGGTTTGCTATAGATGAGAAAAAGGAACTTTACTATCGAGCTGAAGTACAGAATCGCGTCTACAAAAGGGAGTTGGTTGAGGTAAGCATGGCATAGTTTTAACACAGATCAAATTATTAGAAAATAGTTTTCTAAGACGAAGCACAAGCTTAAATGAGGAATAACTATGCGAAGAACAAACAAAGACACTTTGTAATGTCATCCGGGATTTTTTTTAAAAAACTGGGATGTCCTTCTTTTGGGTTTCCCGCGTTCAAATACTTCTTTTTCAACCTTAGTTTATAATTTGTTTGATATTTTTGCTGTAACCTATCTTGCTGGATCTCTGGTTCAATGGATTAAGTGATAGTTCATGTTTTTTTTATATTCTAAAGTATGAATATATATAAAACAAGATAAAAATGCTCAAATTTATCCCAGGGGCACAATTCTCTTCAGGGATAGCATGTATTCATGCAGTGTTTGAGAAAAGAACCCAAGGCCAGCTACCACATACTGGAAGCTTTCATAGTGATGGCCTTGCTACTTTACTACTTCATCAGTTGACACACAAGCTGCAGCTTATTATGTTGCACAAACACGAGGGTATTGGGGCCACGTTCATCAACAGTATCAGGTGCGTCTACAAAGCTTTGTGGAGGGAACATTTACCCAATCCTTATCACCATCCTCACCCTAAATAGAGCTTAGTCTTCTCTAAGGGCACTCCCGGCTTTTATGATGAGGGAGTGGGATTGGTTATTAAGCAAAAGATAATAAAGGAGACATTGCATTGTCCCATGGCACCTGTTTTACGCCTAATTCCTGCGAGGTTGAGATGCTTATCAAAATCTTTTGATAATTTAGCAGGTTTCTTGATCACGCTAATCATACCACCCTAATATGATCGTGGCAAAAGGCATCATTTTAATACCCATGATGGCGGATGCAATTGAGATAAATCCATTGCTCTTTGTCAAAGAGTATATCTCAAATATATGTTTAACATAAAGTATCCTTGGGTATATTCGTATGCTGCTAATGCAGAATTATGGTATACTAACATAACATTGAAGAAGTATAATGGGAAATGGGAAATATGTTGACATGGATAACATCATAGACTAAATTTGATGACTAGCTGCAGTTCATCAATATATCATGACATCTGAAGAATGAATATGACTCTTATTTTAAAGAGCGTTCATCATTTTTCTCAATCTTTTGAATGTGTTTTTATAATTGATCATTTTTTAAACATTATCTGCGCGAGTCTTTATACGTAGCTATATTTTGCCATAAGTAGATCTCCAACGGCGGGCTTTAAAAGCAAAATGACAGCTGGCTGCCCTTAGTATGTGGGTGTGTTCTATATCGAAGAAGATTGCCCAAGGAGGACTATCGAAATGGCGCAAGTGACTGAAGTTCGAGATAATGCATTTAGAGTGTGAACTGTTACTGTTGTCTCGTGTATGTAGCTGTTGTGACACTTGATGGTTTAATACAGCTTGACATCTCCATCTACCAGCTTGACCAGGAGATTTCTCGCCTCGAACGCCTTCTCCAACTACCAGGTCAACAGCTGAACCATGTAGGGGAGGACCTAATGTACCTTCTGCCTGATGACAACGAGGATCAGAGTACACCAGGTCTTATGCGTCGCAGGAAAGCAGATCTTGTCAGGTAATCGTTATTGACCATAGTAGGCTATATAGATAACATATACGTATCAAGTATGACCAAGCAATAATCTAGCGTACTATACCTTTTTCTTGCAACAATCATAGGCCTAATGATAAGTCTTGAATAAACATAAACTAGTATAGCTACTGTATTGAGACGTCTTTCTCTAAACTATGCGGAAGTATAACTGCTTTTAATAAACTGATTCATGTAGGCCTACAGGAGTGTCAATAGCCTAATCAATAATGTCAATCACTGGCCATATATCAGCTCGTGTGGCCGTGGTGTTCACTGATGACTACGTAACAATAGGCAGAATCTCCATGTTATATTATTCAAAGGTACTTTCCGTTCTGGAGTCTACTCATAAAGTGTACGTTCCCCTGATAGTGGTTGCATTGTCATTTCTCAATGAAAGACCAAACAACTCATGTAGATTACCTCCTTTACATACTGTCATAATCATTTCCCTTTAATGGTCAGGTCCCAATAAGCAAGATGATTGGGAAAGAAGGTAGGCACGTTTTGTAAAGAATATTAAAAGATTTTTTTTTGTCTTTTTTTAATCAGGTGTGATTCATCAACATTCATAACTGATGCTGCAGATGTCTGCTCAGACCTTCCTGAAATAAATCTCACGTGTTTGGAGGACGAGAAGCGAAAACTGGAGAAGAAAGACTCCGGTTTCCACACCATGTCCTTCAAAAACTCCAACTTTATCACAGCCGAAGAGGAAAATCCTCGAGCGAGTCGGTTGCTGGAAGGAGACCGGTTAATGGTAGGTGACCAGTCTCTGTCCAGCCCGGAATCAGAACCATTCCTCACTAGTAGAAACTCGGGAGCTGGCCATTGTCCGCCGGCCGGAAGTGGAAAGTATGCGTCTTTGAGGCGACAATCGAGTGCTGACGGGGACCTCGAGGAAAAACAATCTTTACTTGTCGGTGACACCGATGATGAGGTGCCCAAAGATGCCCATGTGGAATCTGCTACAATACTTGTGAATAAATCTGGAATCAGAAGCCATTCCGACCATGCTTTAGGCCGTTCACCACGCTGCCAGGAGCATTATGAGCTCCAGGACATGTCAGGGGGAACGAGCAGCGGTGCTCATAATCAGCGACAACGGACAAACACGCTGCCACCTGGTGGTGCCATTGAAAAACAAACATCATCATCTTCATCAACAACCGCATCAACATCTTCCTCTAAGCCTTTCAAATTAAGACGTGTTAAAATGAGTGACACAGTGACTCAGACCCTCCCCTCATCAATGCCAGAGAACGGAGCTTCAGACACCTCCACTGCTTCTACTTCACATCCCAATCAACAACAACAAACCTTATCGAAACAGCAAATGTTGAAACAAAAACACTCTCTTTCAGAGTCAGAACGGAGGAGAAAGATTCAAGCATTACAAAGAGAGTTAGCCAGAATTCAAAAGGAACTAAAGTCTCTTGGTGAACTCGAGATTGAGGTTAGCTATGTCTGATATCACTCAAATTTCTTGTAATTCTTCCAAAGGCAGCATTCCCTAGAGCTTAATTTATATCGCCTCCTGCCTTCGTCGATGTTTCCCCATATCACTTAATTAGAAAGTCTTCTGCTTATTATGATAATTTGATGGTGGGAAAGGCATGTAGCATTAACATAACTTTAATATATGCAGATTTCGTTTGCTGAGCTCTTTCAGAGAACCACATCATTATAAATACATTATGAAGAAACTGGACTAAAGCTCCACTTATAAATATTTACCTAACGCGGGAAATTTTACATGAGGGCCGCATCTGTTGAAATTGTTAAAATAGAAATGTTATTGAATGTACGTTGTTAATGACGCTGCATACATCAGAAAATATTGTTGCAGGAGGTGTAAATACCTATCCAAAAGGAAAATAAATGTGCTTTCAACTTTTCCGAGAGAATGAGCTTGAATGAAAACCTATAATCGTTTAGTACGAAATATCACGCCTAGTAAATATATAGATTCTTATCCTACGAGTAGAATACTTACTTATTCGTACACTATTGAGGAAGCTCAAATCAATGTCCAAGTTTGCAAGTTTTCTTTATTCCGAGACAAACAGGGATTTCCTCCGCGGGAATATCATCTGTTGTCAATACAGGCAGTGACGATGTGCAAAATCAAAACCTTTTTAACCTTTCCCTCTAGAAATAGTATTTCATAGATAATTAGTATAATATGTCTATGTTTATGGTCCCGCTTAGCGTGTGTGGAAAGAAAGACTCAGTGTCTTTACAGTAAAGGGTATGTTTGTCAGTAATATGTACAATGAGTGCGCATATATAATATACAATCAAGATATTGAATAAATGGATGACAGTTATATATTTTTCTTCGATTGCCCCGAAGAGGTACGTTTGAGGTACTTGTACATATCCACATTTAGCATGGCAACTGATAAGCCATATTGTATATTATGAATTCGAGTTATCTACGCATTTTACCCCAAGAAGGTATGTTCGTTTGATTTTGTCCTTTTTTTTCTGTTTCAACCGTCAGCTTTGGAGTCAAATGTGTTCGGTAGAATGATTATGACACAAGAGATACGGGACGAGAGCATTGACTAAAGTTACCATGGGTGCTTAGAAGATAAATTACCATGGCTTCGGGCATGGATAATGTAGCGCATTATGTAGTGAAAAATTACATTATTTTCGGACTAAACAGAGTCCTGACGAACTTATTATGATTTCTTTTAAGCAAATGTACATTATGTCAATTATGAATGTGATTTAAAACTGCATTTCAATTATTTGATCTAATTTGAGTTAACCCCATCTTAATTCATAGATGATGGGGCACAGGTTAAACTACATGTGATGTCTTGAACGAATGTTGAAACAAAAGTCATAGTGATGGACATTGCAGTATGGTATGCATTTTATGTGTTGCTTGATGGATAACATCAATCTTGTGTATTTTCGAAGAGTACAAGGGTGAATGGAAGCTTGAAATGTATAATGATATTTGGTGATGTAGATACATTTGTGCAGTGTATGAGAATGATGCATCTTGCAATGCTGTTTTTTACGTCAAAGGGAAATGAAAAAAAAATCATATATATTTACAAGAATAAACTTGATTAATGAAATGCACAGTGTATTCTCCTCTGTATAAGTCAGCTACCGTTGGTTAGTTACCCAAGGATAATATTATGGTTAAAAAATCTAGGCAATTCAGAAGGCCTTAAAAAGCCAATGATTATTTTTATTTTTTTATTTCATTTGAGGCCAGTTACATTAAATACAAAGAATATATGAAAAGACGCAAATGTACCCTACTCACGTGCCATCTCCATGCCATTACGACATAACCACACATGTCATAATGCAATATTATTTGGCTATTGTCATCAATATGGAAATCAGGATGGGACATAGGATCGAAAATTAAGAATTCTTTGGGAAATATAAGGTCAGAGGGGTGTTGCACAATGAATTGGTTTGTTTTGAAATGCTCAGGTTGAGCGTTGGGGACACCGAACATGGGTTTGATTGACAGGCCACATACACATAGACTAAAGCACATCAATGAAACTGCCACGATCAAGTCTTATAGCCACGAATATAAAAAAAACATAGAAATAATAATAATAAATGTGGAAACCTTTGATATATTTTTACTTATTATGAAGTGATAATATATATATCAATGAATAAATTTCGAGGACCTACAAATTAGATACGAACAGACTTAGAATAACCTTTGAGGTCGTCCTAACTTTTCAATGCCCCCGTTGCATAACAATCTACGAGTAGCTTTTTCAGTGTTAATATTAAGCTTGCAGATTGTTATGCAACGGGGGCAATTGTGTAACAGAATTTGTGTCTCGAAATGTGTCTAAGTCCCCACAAACGATCAGGAATTGCTGCAATCAGGGAGGTATCTGTACATACCTGTATGCACATTCCATATGAGAGGTGCTATGAGTGGGGTGCTAT
The DNA here is from genome assembly GCA_942159475.1 of Sthenelais limicola. NCBI lineage: Eukaryota > Metazoa > Annelida > Polychaeta > Phyllodocida > Sigalionidae > Sthenelais > Sthenelais limicola. The sequence goes on from OW804095.1 coordinate 97,061,163, forward strand.
AAAAATATTCATATAGTACACACACTATATAAACTATTTCGTCACCAAGTCAGCCACTTTTATGTACCAAGTTTTATGCCCATATAATAAATATAGAATGGCACTCGTTCCATTCTCTCTATTTATTATATGTGCATCCCTCTTGAGGGGTGCAATAAGTGGGGGGGGGGCTATAAAATATTCATATAGTATGCATACTATAAAAATGTAGTTGTCTAAAAATAGCTCTGATGTTACCTTCCCACTCCGCCGTCTTCGCAGAGACCCAAGGTAAGACGGCAGACCCAAGGCTCTCCACGGAGACCCAAGGCTCTCCGCGAAGCATGTAAACAAATCCACAGGCATCTAGACAGAGTCAGCGGTGCTTGGACTATCTCTGATACTTGTTTTATACTTTTTCAGTGATATTTGATCAATTGGAATGCCCACATAATAAATGTAGAATGGAACTCCCCAGCAATAATCGAAAAATTATTGGACTTGACTCTGCCTACGGCATCGTGCTTATGCGGACGAATCTCGTCCAATAAATTTTCTATTATTGCCGGCTAGTTCCCTTTACTCTATATACCTGTTATGTGATCTAGTTTGAGTGTTTACCCCTCAAAAATTACTTCTGATAGTCATCATAAGTTTGCCAACTAGGGTCAAAGAATATGCCACAAGCAGGCCTCATATTCTTATATGCTGACTAGTAAAACTTCTTGCATGGTCCTTAATGCACTTATAAATAATTCAGAATCATTTACGTATGATATGCATAGGTTTGATAGGTTTGTCATTTTTATATTAATATCAATGATTAAATCAATTCAATTTGATTTTTTCATTTTGTTTTGATTTTGTTTTCGTTTAAAAAATGACAATTAATTGACGAGGGTCCCTTGCCATTCATATATTCTCATGCAGTATTTTCACCTATTTTAGGTAGCTAATAATAATTATAATTCATTAAAATGGCGATAAGATCAATAAATAAAGTACAAACTAGGATCAAACCGCAGGCCACGATTAGGCCTCATATTCACGAGTATCGAAAACGTACACAAACTGTATAATTCATACTGAAAACTTTCAATATACTATTTTCTACTCAGTATGAAGTGACATATATGAATAAATAAATTTCGGTGCCCTTCAAATTTGAAACGAACAGCCTTCTAGCAACCTTGGAGGTGGTTCTTTTGTTGGGCAACACAAATGTGTCCCAACGACCGATCACCTATGAATTGGTTGTGCAATAGGTTCCCGTTCTTAGGGCAAAGAACAAGTAAGGATTTCTACGAATTTCAACGAGCAACAGAACGGCTACGAATATGCAAAGAACAGGCGTTGCACCCTCTGACGAATTTATTGGCAAAATTAAATGTAAATGGAATGTGGACCAATGTCTTAACATATATATGAACGAAATTTGCATTGCTGGTCCGGAAAGAATTAAAGTTCACAAAGAGTTTGCATGCGATTAATATCGTGAACTTGAACCTAGAAGCAGATACTCTCCTGGAAATCGATGCATCAGTAAGGAATTATTTGTTATTTCGATCTCAAATTACATCATGGAAATGATCACTTACAAAATTATAACATCTTACGTTCATCCTAGAAAATCGGGGGTCTGGATTCCCATATTAAAAAGTAATGCAACGAATATGTGTAAGTGTCTGGGGAGCGGGGACACTTCATTAATAATTAATCTGTTAATATAGGGAGTTGTCTCAGCATGGGGGCCTCAGACTCAGCCCTTTTGCGAAATCGGATAACATACCCACTGACTATGATCAAGTTCATTAAATACAATTACATACTTTATTAACGTGTATGTAAGACAATCAATATTAAAGCAAAAACCAATTTAACTCGAAAACACACAAAATACAATGGGACATTGACATATTTAGAGCTTTACTTCAATATCAGAAGCCTATATAAATCTCGATGGATCAGAATTGAACTCATCTTTAAAGCTGATCAAGACTGATGGAGTGAGTTAACTATTGAGTGCTGTCACCTTGTGCCTTATAACCAATGTAGCATGTATATATTATTATACCGTGTGTCTGAACAAGTGTTTGCAGGTATGTCTGAACAAGTGTTTGCAGGTATGTCTTAGCAAGTGTTTGCAGGTGTGTCTGAACAAGTGTTTGCAGGTACCCATGCGTTCATATTGAAGTTGGGAAGAGATATTGCACGCACAGCAAGACACCTGTTTCCGATGCTACATCAGAGTTTATTGCCATGTCTGGTCCCAAACGCACCCCCCCCCCCCCCCGCCCTATATATATATATATATATATATATAGGCTGTAGCTGCATGATAACATTAAGACTTCTACTATAATTATAATTGTAGGCAGACAAAATTAACATAATATTAACTACGTACAATTTAGAATAATTGATCATTCCGATCCCTGGTTTTATATAGAAAATAAACTGAAAATAATGGCAAGAAAGAGTTTTCACATGAAGAAGCGCCCCGAGAAGCGCATGGTGTGTAAGGGATTTCTTCCTACTGCCTTAATTTGCCTTGTGCCACCACCTGACGGTACGTACTCGTAACGTCACACAGAGGGGACCTCAAGAATAATTCCCAAATGCAAACGAGATTAGCGAGGAAGATAGTCAGACACATCAGACACACTAGCTTTATTCATTAATCTATATACACTATTTCTACATTACATCGGCTTGATTCTCTAAATATCTATAGGTAACAATATACCTTGAATTTTTTAGACAATGACAGTTTATATATGGCTACATAGTCATATATACGCCTACTACTCAACCCAAATTTGACATATTTGTAGGTAGTACTCCTAGATGTGTATGATATATATACCGTATTTCCCTGTTCATAAGCCCGGATTTATATTAATTTGTAATGGAATAAATCAAATTCAAATGATAGACCAGGCTTATATTCGGGGCGGGCTTATAAACGGGGAAATACGGTATATGCATATAATTTAATTAATCCATGAATTAAAGTTCAGTCGTGTTTGTTATTGTAGCAGATGAAGTCTGATTACTTTTAGTATTGATATTTAGTATTGGTACACCACAAGCATATTCCTGGTTTCACAATTCGGTAGAATTACCCGAGTCTCCGATGATCTCTTCTAAATAATAATAAATATGGTCATGCCCAAAGCGAAGCGAATGTTATGTTAGCATGTTACCCATGAGAGGTGTAGCCCCCAGCCCTCTCAGCCAATAGGATATGTGCTCATGTATGACTCATTTAATAAATAGCCAGCCAATGTCCGTACCCGAAATGAAATATCCAAAGATGTCATCTCTACAATATCTATAATCTCTCGATTTGGATGTGCTACAATGTTTATTCTTATAAATGATTCCAATTTTTTTATGACCAACCTGACCTTGAGGAAGCAATCCATTTTACACCTTTCGACCAGCATTCGTACGACGTTGAGGTGTTCCTCGGCAGCAGCCACGTGGAGCGCATTCCTGCCTTAAGGGACATTGCCCAGTTTAAGGTTTTAGTTCCATTTATCTAAGAAATGCTTTTTACTGTGTGGAAGAATTTATGTAAACTTCCAAAACTTTTCTCACTCGTTTTCTACTATTTACTATATCCTTCTAAAGCGCAGTGTGTCTCGATAAGAATATTGTTTCAGTATAAAATCTTTGATCCTGAGAACAACCTGCACCTAGCAAAAACAATCTTCTTTCATAGTTCCTAATGTAAATCGCATGCGTAATCGTAGTCTAATTCATATTTACCTCATGATAACTTTTTCGTCAGCTTTTAATGAGATAGCAGCCTTCTTCAACGTGGGGTCATTTCTTTCACTTCATTCAGACAGCAAATCATAATTGTGGAAATTGAACACATTGACTAGTTCCTGTTGATGAAAGAAAGCATTGTACCATGCCATAATATACCGGTATATGCAATGATATTTACAATTACATCTACATTAGTATATTCTTATGGAAGCCAAGAATATTGCTGCCAAGTTCTGAAATAGAAAGTATGATAGTTAGCTTTTCAGGATCTACCGGCACATGTCCACCATTTCTCTATACTACTTACACACATATAATCTAGTTACCGTTACCGTATTTCCTTGAATTACCACCGGGCCTTAAATAACCGCGGTACTTCGATCAAAGAAATACGGTAGTCATCATATCAACATTAGGATATTTGAGCCAACATCAGACATTTCAACTTAATCAGTTTTTCGCAGTAGATGTGACAGTAATCAGTTCTATGAATAAGGGTTCGCAAATCTTTGCATAGTGATTAGTGGCCCGCGAAAAAAATCTGAACGGTATCTTATCTTGTTTCCCTGGACCAAATCGCTGATATGTTTAGGGATCGTTAGGTAATATTATACAGTATAAAAGTATTATGACATTGTGCTAATAAAATTGTCACCATACCTCACAGAACCTTATCCACTTGATGCTATTATTGTAACTGTTTGACGTTTGACAGATCTTACCTGGAAGAACAGCTCTAGGACTTGCTCAACATTGCATGGTGTCTGCAGGAAAGCACTAAAAGTATTTATAAGATGTTGTGCAGTAGTCATTGGCAACTCTGGCCATGACGTTTACTGAGTGTTTGAGTTATAGAAAATGCTGCATATTATCCTGTAATAGATTTCTAGATATTTTAAGTAGGGTTCGTTTATCTATGTAGATATGTTAAATAACTGGCTAATTTATAATGTGCATTTGAATGTGGCCATGCATCCATTCCTCCAGCTAGGCAGCTAGCTCCGACGAATATATTGACCGGATGCCTCTGTATAGACTTTCAGCTAGCTATAACTTGCAGCAAGCACTATCCCTTTCTTAAAAGCTGCATGCAGACATATAGGTTGATGTATTATCATGCTGGATGAAATATCAATGATATGTTGTAATTATTAAAGGATTGTTATTTGTTCAACTAATAAATATTCATTATACGTATAGATTGACAACATAATGTAACAAAAGAGACACAGGAACTTTTAAGTGAGTTGTTATATTATACACTAGCAAAGTACCCGTCCTCCGGAGGGTCCCCCTCTCTCCCCACAATTCCCCCTCTCCCTCGTTTCCCTCCCTCTCTTTTCTGTCTCTCATACCTGTTTTTCTCTCCCAACCCCATCTCCGATTCCTCCCTCTCCCTCCCCTCTTCCTCATGCTCCTCCTCCCTGCTTTCTCACCTTCCCATCTCTCCCTTACCCTACATCCTGTCCCTCCCCTCTTTTCTCTCCCCCTTGTTACACTGGTGAGTGGTTCAGCACTCAGTGAGGCATGGGGGGCGTGGCTACGCCATCACAGGCTGCGTTCTACCTCTCCAATACCCCTCCCATCTCCCTCCCCTCCTCTTCACTCTCCCACTCCTCTGCATGTAGTCGGGTCCCCCTAGAAGTGACATAGTATCTCACAGGGGCTTTCCCAGGCTATAAATAGAGTGTGTAGATCCCAATTTAAAAAAGGCTTCAAAATCACGTTTTCACCCTAGATACCTTCACAAACCACAAATGGGCCATTCTCAGAAAAGTCTTGCAAATAGTGTCTTTGCTCTTTATCGGTCTCTGAAGCTGAGGAAAATATAGTAATTGAGTTTCTGGGATTAAATTTAATTTCACAAGTCATGAGCATTTTTTTTATGTACAGTTTTGGTATATGTGTGAAGGTCACATCAAGGTTATTTGGGGGTGAGTATGGAAACCCTCCTATAAATAGTATGTTCGTAGCATGATATTCAATATTTACGGCTGTAAAAAGATATAGAAAACAATAAAATGACACGAAGGTTCACCACAATCCAATAGAGTAGATTCTTAACTCTTTAAAAAAATTAGGATTTTTTTTCTTGATATTTAAATTCCGCTGGAATAAGCTAAAAACCTATTGTCCGCCGATTTTATGTCACGATACACGACGGTGATCTTCAGGTGATCTGTGGTCAGTATTTAATTATATATATATTTGAAAATAATATTGGAATTTATTTGTCCAAAGAGGACACCTGACTTTCAGAAGCTAAACAAATGGCAAAAATTGTTGCAATTGTCTGACCACGAATTTGACCAAGTTTCCTGGAAGGAGGTATTTGGATTACTCTATGTAATAACAAAAGAAACCAGGTTGCAGACCCTATAATATAGGGTTTTGGGGGGTTTTTTTAAACGTTTTTATTTTCAGAAAATAACAAGAAAATATTTGCAGAAATAACCGCCGCTGACAATTAGCGTTTTTATAGGTTATCTGCATACGTCTCTTTTTAATGTTTCTATATAATTCGTGAAAAGATGATGACAATTACATACGGATTAATGTACCATAGACTTAGGTATACCTATCATTTTAGTGGTGGACAGATGAATAAAGAAATGATGAAAGATGAAGAATAATCATATCTATCTTGATAATAATTCATGAGGTGGGAGTGGGCATGAGAAGGAGCTGAGCAAGTGACCTATTTTAAACTTTAATTTTTTAATTTGAATTTTGAACATTTTATTATCTTCTATGTTTTGTAGTCTAATGGGTAAATTGTTCCAAGTCGATCCTACTTGATAATGGAGTGAATGCATATCGGAATCTCTCTTGGGAATAAACACTGGTAATATTGGGGGGTCAAATTGGCGAGTTGCTCGAGCTTCAGGTAAATTGTTGGACTTTCTAAGTTTTGATATAGCGATAAAGGCTTGTTTGGAGAGAAGAAAACTCATTCTATTTTTCAGTTCCATTGTTTTTGTCTGTTGGTGAATCTCATTCGTTGCTGTTAAAGTTGAGCAGCCAAGAGCTATTTTCAGAGCTTTGTTTTGCAATCTTCGAATGGTGGCCAACACTTGCTGATTATATCTGCTAATTAAGGCGATACTATAATCGATTATCGATAATATATTTGCTTTAACCAGAAGTAATGCACTTCTTTTGTTAAGGTTAGGGCTAATCAGGGCAAGTTGATATATCCTATAGTGTAGTGATTTTATTAGGATATTGCTCTGTTCTTTAAAATTTAGTTTATTATCAATATTTATTCCAAGATAGGTATAATTTCTGACACATTCAATGTCTTTTTGGTTTATCTTCAGTCGAATAGTGTTATTGACTCTTTTCTTTTCTCCAAACAGTATAGCCTTTGTCTTTTTTTGTTTTTGCAAATCCTTTATTTCTGAAGTTGACAGTCAAAGAAAAGAGTCATTCAAAACACATACACGAAAAGATACCCATCGAAGGGTTGGTTATTCATACTAACATAAGTAAAGCACCACTTGTACGGGTGAAACGCTAGGTGGCGGCACATTTGTTTTTGTCGGTTGCAAGATGTTACTGTTTCCCTTTAGATGGCAGCACATTTTATTTCTTCAGACATGGTTGATATTCAATAACATTCATTACATTTGATTAAACAGTGCATTGAAGTCTTGTGTAGGAAGTGTCAACCATTTTTTTTATGCTATCAATTTTCTCTAGAATATCATCTTTCACTCTTCTCCACATTATGGTTTTCTCTCTTCGAACTCGGTTAGCTGACATTGAATATAATAACACATTACATCTCGTCTTGAGTTCAGAAAATACATTTAAAACACTTATTTTGCCTTCATCGAAGAGCCTTTGTCTGTGTATAATGGCTTTGAGCTGTAAGATAATCCAATTAATATTTTTTACACAAGGTTTGTCTCCGTCTATCCCGAACAATATATCTTTGGGATTAGTCACCATTTTTCCTTTATCTATCAATAGTATGTTTTCACCTCTTTTATTAGTGTTGAGATAACCCACTTCGTGTATCCATCGAAGGACATTTTGCCATATATTCGCATTGAGCTTACTTTTTAAAAAGAAATGGACTATATCATCTCTTTGGCTGCAAAAGTTACATTTAGGAGAATTGATAATACGTATATTTTTCAAGTGGACGTTACACGTGATAATGTTGTGTTTGTCTTGTTTGTGTTAATTAGAATTTTGTTTCGAACAGTCCAGCTGTAAAATTTTGCTAACCTATGGTTTTTTCTCTGACTGTAGGCCTATGATATTCTGTGTGAACAATTTTTCTTCTCCTTTCCTTGGACTATCATGTTTTCGAGTTTTGATTGCCACTTCTATGTATGTAACTAAGTATGTTTTAGTATGGCTGAGTATTATCTGTTTATCTATCTTTTTTCCCTAAAATTTATATTGCTTCGTAGGACTTAAATGTACAGCTGTATCTGAGAACAGTGTGTAAATACATGATGTTTGGCTGAATAAAACAATATTTAAATACAAATTACGTGTAATGAGCATCTTGCAAACATGAATATAAAAGCCTCACATGACTGTTCTTTTTGTAAGAAAAGAGATGATATATGTCACTTTATGATGGAATGTAAAAATACCAAAACTCTGTGGGAAGAAATATTAAATTTCATGGAATCGGTAGGATATCTTAATGAAGACAACAAAGGAGAAAGAATTATTATAAGAAGAGAAAAACCAAAGATATAATGTTTGGTATACCTCACTATAATGTCAACACAAAAATTATAAACTGGGTCATACTCCAAACAAAAGCGTTCGAACAAAGGCAAAAATTATTTTATGAAGGAAGATTAGAATTCAAAGTTTTATTGCTGGACGCCCAAACACCATTTAGGAAACTATATATTTTTTTTTTCAAATAGCAAAAACATAATAGTCTTCAGAGTATTTGTGAAGCATTAGAATGGTTGACACCTTTATTTAACACCAGAAACATAAGAAAAGAAGTCTACTTCTGTCTTATAAGGAGGCAGACATATTGGTAAGCAACAGCGCCACTGGTGGCGATTTCCGTTTATTGATGACATCACTAGCCCTCACTATCTGCTGGTTAAAGCCGAAACTTCATAGGATATCATGTATACATTTTCTAGGCGGGGAAGTCGTATCCAATGACCTCACCTATGCATTTTATGTAATTCTCATTTATTAAAGAAGTGGGGAGCTATTTTACATGGAATTAATTAGAGCAGACAACTTGTATGAACGCCGCCATTGCTGTAAGTCATGTGACTTCTGATGACGTATGATACCCACAACTCACAACGAGGTGCAGGCCTTTGCCCCTGCCATGCCTGAATGGACATATAATTTTTCAATCGATTTGAGCCATTTTTTGTATAAACGAATGATGAGCATTGCATACTAGTTACCTTTGAGCCTGAATATGCCATAAACAAATGCTGGGGAAGGTGTAAAAGCTTTGGAGGGTTAAGGTGAGGTGGGGGAGAGGATTGAATGTGTCAAAACAGTGCTGCCGCCGCCGTTTGTAGCATTCATTTTCGCGCAGTGGGGGAAGATTTGCAGACTAAAATTGGATGTTTCATGGATGACTAAGGGCGTATTTATGATCTGTTTGTGATGGTATGAATATCCAAATATTCTCACTGTTAATACATCAAAAGATTATATGTATATACCAATGCTTCAAACTAAGTAGCTGTAAGTTCAATGTTTGTTGACATATGTAGGCTATGTGCCGAGTAGGTTGACCAATCAGAACTAGTGGGCCAGTGACGTCATCAATAAGCGTAAATCACCACCAGTGGCGCTGTTGGTCACCAATATGTCTGCCTCCTTGTATGAGAGGAGGTGACTTCTTTTATGATGCTTTTGCTGGTAAATAATGATGTTGATCACTATAATATGCTTCATAATTACGCCTAAGACTATAATGTTTCTGCTATTTGCAAAAAAAAATCTTTGGATTTCTATATTGTGTTTCGGCTTTAACCTACATGGTACATATGTACACAAAGATCAAACTGACAACAGTTCAGTTTGAAGTATTGATATTATACATAATGATATGATGTATATACAGTGAGAATGTTTGGATATTCATATATATGCAAATTATAAATATGCCTTAGTTCACCCCAGAGACCCCTAATTTGTGAGTGCAACTCAGAAACTGGACGCCGTAAGCGTAATAATGGCGGCAACGGCAGCATTGTTTTGACACTTTCACTCCTCTCCCCTGCCTCACCCTAACCCTCAGGAGCTTTAACACCTTTCCCTGCATTTGTCAATGGCAGATATTTTCCCAGCCTAACCTTTTTATATAGAGCATCATCCATTTACATATGAATATGGCTCAAATCAATTGAGGAAAGATAGGAGTGTGTCCATTCAGGCACGGTAGGCTATTGTTTATGTTTTGGGTATGAGGGCATGTGACGTCACTCCCAGTCATGTGACTTAATTATAGCAATGGCGCTGACCATGCAAGGTGTCTGCTATGATTAAAGTCCATGTAAAATAGCTCTCTTCTTCCTTATCAGATGAGTATTACATAAAATACTATAGCAAGAACAGCATAGTATCGCGTATGAGGGGGGCTGTATCCTCGTATGGCCGAAAAACAACTCGGCCTACGGCCTCGTAGTTTTCGGCCATACTCGGAGAATACAGGCCGCCGAAGACGCGATACTGTGCTATTCTTGCTTTTATTCCATGATTCTTAACTTATTACAACTTAATTTGATTTATTTCATCAAATTGTGCTGTCCGCATGGCTCACCGATAGTCTCGAACAGTCGTGACATCACTGTACAATACAGGGAGTTTATATTGTCCACCTTGTGAGCGGCAAGTATATCGATTATATTGTACGCTCACGGCCAAATCATGGAATAAATATGCAGGGTTGTTACATATGATTTACCCGCTTAGAAAATGTATACATAGATACCCATGGTGTTTCGGCTTTAAGAAAAAGAATAAGGTCTGAGTTGTGTGTGAAAGAAATAATTTTAAAAATCAGTAAGGAAGAAAAGCAAAAATGGAGGCGAATAATCACTGATGTTAGTGATCATATTGAAACATTGAGAATATAAAAAAGTGAAAGAAAAAATGTACTAAGGTTTAACAGAAAATAATCAATGCAACCGGTGATTACAATGTGAATGCATTCGGTATTGACCTTGGTTTCATCTCAAAACACCAAAAGATGGCGCCACCACAAAAGTCATATAGCTTTCTGGTAAGGAGAAACGTGAATACTGGATGATTAGTGGCTAATTTAGAAATGGATTTTTAGAGGAGATTCCTGCAAAAAATCAGGAGGGTTGCTAGAGTGATTTTCAAATACATGATATAAATAAAGACCGATCCTTATGAAGATTAGAACATTTTTTAGGGTTTTGAATATGGGGCTGTTTTTGTTGTGATTCAGTCAGTGCAGACCTGCAAGCATGGAGGTATGTCAACAAATACAAGTCTAGTTTGATTTTTTCAGGGTTAACCTACCCTGATAAATTTATATATTACTCATATAAGATGGGGCTAGTGGAATTAGGGCCTGAAATAGTTGGGATTTCGCTCTGATTACTTGATTTAGGCAGCCATGCTACATTAAACTATAGAGGAAACCTTTTGGTGGTCTGAGACCTATAGAGTAAACATTGGCTATTTCCCAATGATGTGTATACAGGATGAAAAACGTTATTTTTGCATGCTTTTCAGGCTGAATTTGAGGCTTGGTGTGAGTTGCACCTAAATAAACTATTAGAAAAGTGTTTCCCAACCCCTATTGGATGTCTGTTATGGGCCGGCTGCACCACATCAGCAGGCTACAGCCAGAAACGCTTTAGTGTCCCACAGATGCGGATAAGGGGAAAGGTTTTTTATGTGCATCGGTTGGCATTTTCTTTAAAAAGACGTTATTTTAACCTACCCAGTAAGGAGGAGCATATGGAGGTGTCACACCTGTGCCACAACAGGCTTTGCTGCACACCCGAACACCTTATCCTTGAGTCGCATGAGTCCAATGCTGAGCAACAATCATGTAGGGCGATCGGTCGCTGCACAGGACTGCATGATACGGCCGGCATTTTTTGAGGTGAAAAACGTATAATATTGAAAAAGAATTCACAGTTCTGGTTGGCGTACATATTCATCACCGTTTCACATGAGTTCATCCCTTCCCTAATAGTTATAATTCAAAGTTTCTTTTGCTTTTCACTAATAAGTCTACTAATAAGTCTACTGTATTTATTTTTCACTGTCAGTCCTCCTTCCCCTCAATTTTACACCCTCCACAGTTTCATCCTTGGCATATGAGTGCTCTATATTATCTATGAAGCTTGCCTTTTGCCTTATAGACGTTTGCTGTTTGTACAAGCTTCTGCGGTTTTTGCTTGTGAGACCGCCACTCTTATAACATTGCTCATTGCGAGCCTGGTCATATGTGGCATAAGCAATGTTTCTCCTCTTTGCTCTACTCCTTTTATAAGATATTGATGCCTGTCTGACCTTATCCAATTTAGCTCTTTTATCTTTCGTTTTAAGCTGTTTTGTGACCCTGCTACACCTTGAAATGGGGGCTCCTACGGAACGGCAGAGTTCAAGCAGGGACTGCCCAGGCGAATTGTTCATCGAGTGGACTGCAGCATGTGCCCGGCCCGATGAATTCCTGCAGAACTCAAGATGTTTAGGTAGAGACTTAGTTAAGCCCCTGTTGCTGGCCTCGCACTTGTTCTGCGTGCGGTTAAGATAAGTCTTTTCCAGTGCATCTTTGCCGAATCGTAGTGTTAAGCATTTTGCAAGTTTTACAACGTCCCCTTTTACTGGCTTAATTAAGGTGTTATCTGGATTGTTGTATTCCTCGTGTGCAGGTATGAACGGTCTGGCCCACCGCTTGTCTTTCCTACACACTAAAGAAAAGTCAGAGCATAGGCGATGGTCCCCTTTGTAACATGCTATGATAGCGTCTGGGGTGTTTTGAAGGCATTTTATCACCTCTGCGCAGTCTCCGCTATGGGTGTCTGAAGCAGCCTGTACTTCTGCCTGGCATCTCATGGCAAGATCAAGGGCAAACCTCTGTTTGTACCGCTCTTTATCTGTTTGTAGTCGCCCTGGAAACATAGATTTAGAGAAGCTGGTGTACTTTAGCATTCTGTTCTGGCCCTTGGTTAAATGCTTTGTACAGCTAGACAGCTGAGCATTGATTTCCCTTGCTGCTAAATGGGCATTGCTGTCACCGTCAAGTGTAACCAAATCAATGCTAGGGCCTCCTGAAGATGAAATCTCTTTCGCCGCTGCTTTTAGATATTCACCTTCATTCCCTATTGGAGCATTTCGTAAGACGTTAGCAGTACAGCCAACTTTATGCTCCTTTCCCCTACAAGAGCAAAGTTTGGAATAAACATTTGCCGATATGATTTGCTTACTTCTGGTGACATTTTCAGCTACCAAGTAGGTGGTCCTTGTTGCTGGCTGAGTAGGCGTCTTTCCAACACCACTGCTAAGCCGATTATTGTACGTCCCATCTGCCTCCACTGCTATACCTGCAGATGCTGGTTGCCCCATTTTCTTATTAAGCACTTGCAGGTTTTTAATCCTCCTTGTCATGTCTTTCTTATTTGTTCTTTCAATGATGGGATTGACACGATTGGAAGCCTTTTGCATGGAAGACCTAGCCGGGGCAGCAGTGTTGGTTGAACTAATAATGTCTACAATGCCAGTGTTCCCTATTCCTTGTCGGGCAGCACCTACCTGGAGCCCTACATTTGGTCCGGCTGACTTTCTGCCTCTCCCCTCTCTAGCTACTTCATCATAGAGCTTGTGTGAGTAAGAAACATAACCGCACATGGTGCATTTTAATGCCATCGACCAGCACAACCCCCACTTTTGTGCTTGGAGCTCATCCCATTCCAGATCACCGGTGCAAGATCTGGACTTTTCCATGTGTTGCTTGAATGCATGATTAAATAAACTTGCTGTTTTCTGCCTGTGAACCAACATGTAGGTACTGCCATCGCCCTCCGATATGGTAGATTCCTTATCATAGGCTGAATAAGCATCCTCTGACAGACCCTTTGGACGCAGAATCACGCAGTCTGTATTCCTCACTAAAGAATCTTTTGTTACTAACTCACCCACTGGAGATGAGACAACAACCTCAGCTTGCTCCAAATGGTTAAATCTCACAACATGTCTGGTTGTTCTTTCATATTGAGGCACCTTAGACCTGACCCCATGTCCAACCTTGAAATGACTCCTGGATTTTTTCAATTTTCCCTTCGCCATAATCTGCTTGTATTCAAGTATTTTAAAAGAATAAGAGAAGGAGGTATAGGACCTAGACTTCTCTCAAGCAATTTATAAACTGCACTAAAGATTCAAACAAAGGACAAAGGATAGGATGACCCATTTCTACTGACACAAACTCATGATAAATCAACAAAAAAGAGCTGCTCCTATGTCAATGCCCTAGTTAGAGTCAACTCATAAGGAGTCAATGTTACACCTATATTTGCATGCCTCATTGACTCTTGGAATGTCAACAGCATAGTCTCAATGTTGGTAATGCCTACAACTTGAACAATCTGATTTTTTTCATCAATCTAATTTTTTATGTAAAAAAAAAAATAATATTAATAATTAATACAAAATTTATTACTTTTTAGGTCATAATTGGCAATCAATATTCTAAAAACTTAAACTGAAATCCAGAGCAGGTCAACCAATGTTTTACAATCATGAAATGATAATTCTTACCACTTTGGATTGGTGTTCGCATTCAGCAAATGCGATCATCTAGTCGAAACATGTTTCTTCACTGTGCAGCCATGTGATAGCATTAAACTAGATGATCTGGGCTGAGAATAGGAAATATGACAGTCAGACCCCTTATTTTTGCACTGATTGTAGAGGACATATGTACAAACTAGGATCTCAATAGTTTTCATAGCTGACTTAATGGAAAATATATCAAAAAGTTGATATCTTTGTAGACAATCTCTAAAATTCGTGCCCTTTTTCATTTTTGGTCGATTTTGATAATTTTGACAATACATAAACTGCCAAAACTACATGATCATGTAAACCGATCCTCTTCAAATTTTGCATGTGAGTTGCATGGACCGGACTGGGAGTATTGCTTCTCTAATTCCGAACAAGGAAATGATGGTCATGTCCAGGCAGGATTTTGCACAATGATCTTTGGCTGCTCCTGGCCGCAAGATGTCAATCAGAGTCTAGGGAGAAAAGTGTTCACTGAAACCTCCCAAATTTTGTCATGAGTGACAGGTGCAGGTAGAGGTCTAATAATATTTAGGTTTTAGAGATTTCACATATGAATAGGGTGAATAATTTTGGGGGTTTTTTTAACCATTTTAGTCATTTTTTTCTTAGATTTTTGATATTTTTCTGAATTCAAATGATATTCCAGCACTATAAAAGTATAGATTCCTGCATGCAGTTACTGTTATTGTTTAAACTAATAGTTGAGAACATCTGGCAGAAAGATAAATGAATGGGTTGTGTTAAGTCTCTTTCAATAAGTAAATAATCAATCGAACTCCGATGACTGCGTTTAGCTTGTTCTCTTGTTACCATAGCAACCAATACAACTGCGCGATAAACGTACGCGCTACTATCATATCAAATACACAACACTCTTCCCCCCGCAAGGTATGTTACTGATGATCTTAAAACAGTACATCTTGATTGTTTATTGTTCTTAAGCATTAAGAGGAAATGGATCTTATTTTTCATAGAATAAGTATATGAGATACTGTGCGGCAATAATATAATGGTTCTGTTCTTCATGACATAATGGGAGATGTTGCTTTACTTGAAGTTTATGACTTAGCATAAGATGTGTGTAACAGTTCTGTCCTTTATCCACATTGGTATTCTTTGAGATATTCTGGAGGTTTATGTTGTCTTTTGGGCCTTGGTATTATTGCTGGTGTGTTGTCTGTAGCTGCTGCATTCAGAGCTGGCTCATCCTTCATTGGGAGCTCTTTGGGCATTATGTGCCCCTTGGTAGGAGTCTTGAGTTGTTCTGGTAATGTGATATTTGCACCCTTCCTCTCTGGGGGTTCATGGGTGTTTGTGATCTCCCTTTCCTGTTGTGATGCTTGTTCAATGTGTATCATTGAACCTGATCCATGAGTTTGGGACAGATCTGGCTCTTCTGCCCTGTCTGTAGACATATTGCCCTGCAGTATGACGCTTGACTCCCTTTGTGATGCTGAACGACTCTTGAGCTGGTCAACATGCCTCTTCCATACATGCCCGTCAACTTCAACTATATAAGTGAGGGGCCCCAGTTTTTCCTGTACAACTCCATAGGCCCAGCCTTCCTTACTGTGTCTGAAATCGCGTACCAAGACAGGATCTCCAACACTGAACCACCGAGGCAGGGTTGTAGCACCACTAGATCCCTTCATTTGGATCTTGTCGCGTAGCTGTGGATGGACATGATCTAACCTTGTCCTCAGTGCCCTTCCCATGAGCTCTGCTGGTGTTCTGCCAGTAGTCAAATGGGGTGTTGTCCGATATGACAACAAGAAGGAGCATATTCTTTGATTCCAGGAATTTCCTGTGTTTTTGGCTTTCATAGCTTTCTTAAATGTACGCACAAATCATTCCGCCTCACCATTTGTGCTCGGGTGATATGGAGGCGATAAAATATGTCTTACTCCATTTGCTTTTAAGAAGGTCTTAAACTCCTCGGCTACAAACTGGGGACCATTGTCCGAAACAATTTCCGAGGGAATTCTCTGTTGAGCAAACACCTGTCGCATTATTTCGATTGTTTTTGATGCAGTCGTGGATTTCATCTTGTGCACCTCAGGCCATTTTGAGTATGCATCAACCATTAAGAAAAACATTTCCCCCATGAATGGGCCTGCAAAGTCTATGTGGACTCTTTTCCACGGTCCAGATGGCCATTTCCATGGATTCCCTATTGTCTTGGGAGCTTTTGGTTGCGACTCTTGACACATTTTACAGTCACGCACCACCTGTTCAATTTTTTCATTGATTCCTGGCCACCAAACATGGAGCCTGGCAAGTCCTTTCATTCGCACCATACCGGGATGGCTCTCATGTAACTCCATTAGCATACCCTCTTGGAATTTACTGGGTATGATCGTTCGCAGACCCCACAACAAGCATCCATCTTCTGTAGTGATCTCTACATGACGCTTATAGAAGTCCAGTAACTCTGGGTTTAAATCTTCTTCCCCTGGCCATGCATTTACTGTGAAGAACAGCACTTTTGATAGGAGAGGGTCATGCTGTGTTTCCAGGCCTATAGATTTGGCTGTTATTGGTAATGCATTTACCTGTGCGACATTCATTGCTTTTGCTTCCCTTGTCCACTTCACTCTGAAATTTGTGTCATCCTTTTGGTTTTGTAGTGGTAAGCGAGACAAGGCATCTGCATTCGAGTTCTCTTTAGATGTACGTACCTTAATCTCATAGCTATATGCTGCCAGCTGAATGGCCCACCTTTGAATTCTGGCTGCAGCAAGCACTGGAATTCCTTTTCTTGGCCGAAAATGTAACTTAGGGGCTTGTTGTCAGTCACTAGGATAAACTTCTTACCAAACAGGTAAGGATGGAACTTCTTAATTCCAAAAATGATAGCTAATCCCTCACGCTCAATCTGTGAGTAATTTCTCTCTGCTGGGGTCAAAGTTCTCGAGCCATATGCAATTGGGAGCTCACCTTTCTCAGTGACATGTGACATCACTGCTCCTATACCATATGGAGATGCATCCACAGCTAGAACAATAGGCTTATTTGGGTCGTAGTGAATTAGAATGCCATCCTTTGAGGTTAGAAATTTTATCACTGTCTGGAAAGCTTCCTCGCAACTCTGAGACCATTCCCAAGGGGTATCCTTTTTCAATAGATTGGTCAAAGGGCTAGTAATACTAGACATATTAGGCACAAACTGTCTATAATGGTTTACCAACCCCATGAAAGAATGCATTTCCGCCTGGCAAGTAGGTCTGGGTGCGTTCTTCACTGCCTCGATTGCCTCATCTGTCATATGCAAACCTTCCTTATTTACTCTATAGCTGAGATACTTTATTTCAGCCTTTGAGAATTCACATTTGCTTAGGTTGCACTTCAATCCATTGTCATATAACCTTTGCAATACTGACTCAACATTCCTGTTATGCTGGTCATCGTCTTTTCCCGTTATGATGATATCATCCATCAAGCATCCACAATCAACTCCTTGTAGCACTTTGTCCATATATTCTTGGAAAATCTGAGGAGCACAGCTGACACCATAGGGCAACCTTGTATATCGAAACAACCCCAGGTGAGTATTGATGGTCACATACTTTTTAGACTCTTCATCCAGCTCAATTTGTTGATATGCGTTGGAGAGATCTACTTTTGAAAACTTTTCTCCCCCATTCAGTTTCTGATATAGTTCCTCAGCTCTTGGCATGGGATATTCTGGGGTATCCACATATGGGTTTACTGTAACCTTGAAATCCCCACATATCCTTATTTTCCCATTTGGTTTCCTCACTGGAACGATTGGAGCTGCCCAATCACTAAATGTTACTTTCTCAAGTACTCCCATTTGTACCTGTCGGTTGATTTCTTCAGCCACACCATCACGTAAGGCATATGGTACTGTCCTTGGCTTGAAAAATATGGGCTTTGCTTCTTTACGTATGTTTATGTGGGCCTTGATATTCTCTGCTTTGCTGGGACTATCATCGAATATTGTAGAGTACTGCTTCAGAATCTGCTGTAACTTCTCACTTACTGATACCCTCTCAGGCTCTACCTTTAAGACCCTATTCCAGTCCACGTGAATGGATCTGAGCCATTCTCTACCAAGAAGTGTGGGTCCATCGTTCTCCACAATGTACAGTGGCAATTTAGGATGCAATTTATCTTTATATACCACATCCACTTCCGCCAATCCTTTGACCTTCATTCTGTGGCCTGTGTATGACTTGAGCGACAACTCAGATCGTTTCAATTTCAGCCTTGTGCTTGAGAATACTTTTTTGAAAGTATCGTATGACATCAGGGATACCCCTGATCCTGTGTCAACCTCCATTTTCACTTTGCATTTATTAAGTTCAACTTTCAAGAGTATTTCCTCTGTACTCTGCTTTGTGTAGGGCTCAAATGTACTATGTACCTTAGATCTACCATTTACTTTCGTTTTGGCTTGGACCTGGATGTGGTACAAAGAATCTTCAGATTCCTCAGAGTCATCACTTGTGTCCTCATCACAAACAGCATGGACATTTGGTGATTTTTTCCCTTTTCGTCCATATTTATGGAATTTAGCATTCTTGGGCTTTCCTTGTTTCTGCTTTGCTTCTCTATTTGGACATTTCTTGGCTATATGCCCTAACTCCTGGCATGAGTTACACACTTTTTCTTTGAAGAAACACTTATCTGGTTCGTGATTGGATTTTCCACATCTGAAACATGGTGTGGCATTTATCCTATTTACCACCTTGTTACTACCATGTATTTCCTCCACTCGTTTGTTTGCCATTTCCTGACTCTGCGCTACCTGTACTGCTTTTCTCAGGTCCAGTTCAGCCTCACTAAGCAGTTTGCACTGGGCCCTTTTGTCTCCCAGTCCAATAACAAACACGTCTCTAAGGACTTCATTGAGGAAAGTTCCAAATTCACAGGTCTCAGCTAGCTTCTTTAATTCCTTTAAATAGGAACCTACATTTTCCCCTGCTTGTTGCTTACGAGTGTAGAAATTAAACCTTTCTGCAATAAGTATAGGCTTGGGCAAGAGGTGATCCTTTACCAATGTTGTGAGATCACCAAATGACTTAGTAGCTGGGGCTGCTGGGGCCGCTAATGTTTTCATCAAGCTATATGTCCTTGCCCCTACTGAGCTTAGAAGCAACGCTTTCTTCTTTGGCTTGTCATCAGTATCCTCAATATCATTTGCAATACAGTATTGTTCAAGTCTCTCAACATAATCAACCCAGTCTTCCCCATCGGTAAACTCACCGATGCCTGGACATGCAGTCGCCATAACAGCAGTAATTCAAATCACTTTCAATGTTAGTGCTTCCTATAGTGGTTCCTACCTTTAAGTAGTAGATACAGCAATGACACAGCTGCCACTCACAATGGTGTTCCCTAGGCTATGGTGGTTCCTACCCTTAAGTAGTAGATATAGGTCACACTGCCTGCTGCCACTTTCAATGGTGTTTTACTTTCATAGATATACACAGAGTAGGGCTTACATACACACACTGTCAGTCAATTCCAACACAAAATAGTCATATATGCAATAAATGTCAACAGTATTTGGGGCCACTGCACTGGTGTTTAACAATCCAACTCACAAGTCTATGCACAGCCTTTCCTTTTGCCTCATGGGTGCCGCCATCTTGGAACATGAGTAGGCCTACTGAATTTGCTGCCCTTGAGGAGAATTGCTGCTGTTTTTCCACTTATGGAGTTGTAATAGCAATGATGAAGTTCGTTTCAACCTTGCTCCTTGTGGGTTAAACCCTCGTCGCCATTGTTAAGTCTCTTTCAATAAGTAAATAATCACTCGAACTCTGATGACTGCGTTTAGCTTGTTCTCTTGTTACCATAGCAACCAATACAACTGCGCAATAAACGTACGCGCTACTATCATATCAAATACACAACAGGTTGAATAACTAAGTTGCATTGAATCAGTCTTGAGTGCAGTGCTTCATATTTGGACTAAAATCTTGATGTTGGCCGTGTCATAGTAGATCACCAAAAAAGAAGAGAAATACCAGTGTATGATCTAAAATCTTAATGGTTTATTGAATGAACATGTATAATGGGAAGAATTAGGTAAAAAAGATTGATTTGATTGGTCAATTTTTGCAGAAAATGTGAAAACTTTGATTATTTGTGTCTTTTGGGACTAAATTCGGCCAAGACTTCCCTCACAAATGACACAGTTTTCTGGGAAACTATGTGCTTCTCCCATCAAATTGTCCCTTTTCCTTATATTTCATAGTGTTTAGATGATCCTGACCATGAATTTGACCAATTTGGTTACTTTAAGGATTTTTAGTGGCGTAGAAAGCAATATGAGTTCTGCATTGGCTTAGCATGTAAATACACCTATCTAGCCGCAGCCCAAAAAGTTAAAGGGAACCTCAATTTTTCTTATCTTCCACTTCACACATGCACATGAAATTTCAGTATTTCATTCAGTCATATATTACCTAGGTATGAGACACTTTTCAACAAAACCCCTGTTTTTAAAGGTCTCAAAACACCAAAAGATGGCGCCACCACAAAAGTCATATAGCTTTCTGGTAAGGAGAAACGTGAATACTGGATGATTAGTGGCTAATTTAGAAATGGACTTTTAGAGGAGATTCCTGCAAAAAATCAGGAGGGTTGCTAGAGTGATTTTCAAATACATGATATAAATAAAGACCGATCCTTATCAAGATTAGAACATTTTAGAGGGTTTTGAATATGGGGCTGTTTTTGTTGTGATTCAGTCAGTGCAGACCTGCAAGCATGGAGGTATGTCAACAAATACAAGTCTAGTTTGATTTTTTCAGGGTTAACCTACCCTGATAAATTTATATATTACTCATATGGGCGGGGCTCCCGAAAATGTCCACTTTCAAAAAAATAAAGTCAAAATTTTATTTTATTTGAATTTATCTGAGCCTTCTCCTGGTCATAGCCAATGGTACACGCTTAAACATACTAAAATTATAGATTTTTCTGAGCTATTTCTGATTTCCTACAAAGTCTATACCAAAAGGGTCCATTTTTGGCTACAGTACCTGTTGTGTTCGGGGAGGAAATGAATAAACTTGAATAAAAAAGGAAAATGACATTATATTGTTGTGATTACTCCTCATCCACTTAGACTTAGACGAGTGTTCTTATATTCAGTGAAGAAATATATATTTCATATGATATTTCATGTATTTATGCATTTCTATTTCCTGTTCCTTCAACCATTATTGCTTCACTGTCAATTCTATTCCAAAGTTTTCCCTGCTAACCAATGTAAAATTAAATATTTCATGTTTTCTGCTTTTTTAAGGTATAACTCAGAATTTTGAGGGGTTTTCTCCCCATTTCTGCCTATTTTATAATTATCTCTTTTAAAAGCATGAATTTATTAGCCCAAGGAAGAAGTCTATGCTATTCTAGTCCCCGAACACAACACATGTCAATTTTTATGGAATTTAACTTTTATTTCTGCTTTCAAACTAGGTATATCGATTTAATTTGATAAAACTCAGGCCTATATTTATATTTTTTACTATTTTATAATAAATATTGTATTTTCTGGGTTGTCCCCGAACACAACAGACACACAAATATTGCAAAAATACCTGTAAATACCTATTATATTGCCATTATCTATGTCTGTATTCATCTGATACCCATAGGGGTGTCTTATTTCGGATTAATTTTGATTCTATTATTCATATTTTTACTTTAATTACCAATTTACCCATGCTGTTTAAAGGCCCCTGTCCCCGAACACAACACCCCATTTATAAGGTAAAAGCCAAGCAGTAAATGGGAATCTAACCAAAGATTTATGTGCAGAATTACAGAGAGAAATGATTAGAATAGTTTACTTTTTCATTATCATTCAATTTTATCATTTTTTGGTCATAGCATATTTGTACCCGAACACAACACCCCTGTCCCCGAACACAACACAACACCCTGTCCCCGAACACAACACCCCACCCTGTCCCCGAACACAACACCCCCTTAATTTAACCGCTTCGGGCCCGTGGGCAACAATTGTTGCTGGAGCCATGTGGCCAATTGTTGCCCATTTGGGCAACTATGGCACATTTTGGATATCTATGGAAATATTGTATTATAACACAACATAGTGTATGTGGTATCATCTAAAAGCATATAACATGACAATTAATATTCTAGTATTTATTTCCATGGTAACAGATAAGGAATAGAATGGTAACTATGGAAACAAGGTAACAATTTAGGGCTTATTTTTGTCAGTTTTCTTCTTTGTATTTAGGAAATCTGACTAATTCTTCCTTACAAAACCACTAGATTTCAAGTACTTGGATACCTTAATATTTTTCAATAAAAAATTCTGTTTTACTCCAATAATTGTTTCCATGGTAACAGATTTTTAATCAATTACATCATTTTTGGACTGGAATGAATCATAAGATTTTCTGCTGAAACATTCACCTTCATATGATTATACTTTCAATTCTCGCCCAACAGACCGAAATTAGTAGTATGAATCATTTTTTTCCCTGTGTCCTAGAGGGGTAACCATGGCAACAGGTTAGGGTATACAACATTTATTGAGGATCCTAGCAAAAAAATGATTTTTAAAAAATGATCTGATATAGTCATGTATGGTATCAGGTGAAAGCTGAAAATGAGGAGAACTCAGAAATATAAATTGTTTTGAAATTGCGCCAGAATTGTTACCATGGCAACCAAAAATCTAAAATAACTTCAATTTCACTAATTTCAGTAGTCATGCTTTTCCATTTGGTTACTATGGTAACAACCTCATGAAATCGTGTAAGACTCATCTAATTTAACCGTTGAATCATTTAGACTGACTTCCGCATAAGAAAAAAGTAAGGATCAAATTTAAATATTCAAATTCTAGTATTCAATACAGGGGTATCTGTTCCCACATTTCTGCATATTGGTATCTAAATAAATCCAATAGAGGTGCTCAGAGCTAGCTAGGAGCATATGGCGTTTCCAAGGTAACATGTATGGAACACCTGTAGTGTTTGGTATCAAAATGTTCCAAATGACAAGACCAATCTTGATCAATACCTAGTTAGATGATTTATCAAATATTAATCTTCATATTTTTTTGAAAACAAAAAAATAAACTAAATTTTAAAAAACAGTGTGTTGCCATGGTAACCAACAATTCATACATCACCGTTTCAAAATTGAAACCTCCAGCCAAAATGCTTTTAGATGATATATAGCTTTTATGTCTAAAATCAGTGTCAAATTGTTGTTTTGATTAAGATAAAGGCATAGGAATAATTAAAAATTAACCCAAAATTTCCTGGGGAGGCTGGGCTTGAAAGAGTTATATAAGGGAAAGAAAGTAGTCATTTGGAATATAACCAAATATTTATGTTCAGAATTATATACACAATCAAATTGAATACTTTAGTTTTCTATTTTATCATTTTTTCATCATAGCATATTTGTACCCAAACATGACACCCCTGTCCCCGAACACAACACCCCACCCTGTCCCGAACACAACACCCCCTTAATTTAAGGGAAAGAAAGTAGTCATTTGGAATATAACCAAATATTTATGTTCAGAATTACATACACAATCAAATCGAATACTTTTGTTTTCAATTTTATTATTTTTTCATCATTGCATATTTGTACCCGAACATAACACCCCTGTCCCCGAACATAACACTCCTGTCCCCGAACATAACACCCCCTCCTATCCCCTATCCCCGAACATAACACCCCCTTAATCTAAGGGAAGTTAAACAGTTAATGTAAGTATAACCAATGGGTTATGTACAAAGTTACATGCATAAATGAAGGGTTTCGTCGATTTTTGCATTACTTTTCAATTTTGTTACTTTTTGTTCATAATCTCTTGTGTTCCCGAACACAACACCCCTCTCCCCGAACACAACACCCCTCTCCCCGAACACAACACCCCCCTCCCCGAACACAACACATACTCAGAAGGTTGGTTTTCTGCTAATATATTCAAAGTCAACATATAAGATGGGTAAATATCAAATAAATGTGCATAATCACAAATGTATTTTCATGAATATTTGAATAAAAATGCACTTCATCACTGGGAGAAGAAAAGGTGCCCAAACTCGGAATTTCTATGTATCAACTTTATGAAACCATGAGGATGGTCAAAATTAGAAAAATTAAAAAAATCAAAGTTTCATGTGACATGGGACTACCTGAAAAACACATGGCCGGATGTAAAACATTTCCTAGGTAGAAGCTTTATTGTTAAATTTATCAATTTATCAAACTTATCAATGATCTTCATAAGCTATTTCGAGAGTTGTGAATGAAAGGACAGAAAAAAAAACAAAATAAATGTTTAAAATAAATTCTGAAGGAAGTTCTTACATATGCTGTATGGGGAATTGAAGACACATAGCCAATTAATTAGGTTTACATAATTTTTCAATGAAACAAAAAAGAATTTAAACCCAGGGACATGCATTTGGAGCCATTTCCCAGCCTAAGATACGTTTTTTTTGGCATTAAAATGAATTTTTCCATATATTTTTTAATATGTCCTCATTATACACTTGGAAAGGTACGAAATACTGAAGAATTACAAATGTGGAATGAAATCCGAAAAAAATATGAAATTAAAATGGGTGATTTTGGCTAAATGGACATTTTCGGGAGCCCCGCCCATATAAGATGGGGCTAGTGGAATTAGGGCCTGAAATAGTTGGGATTTCGCTCTGATTACTTGATTTAGGCTGTCATGCTACATTAAACTATAGAGGAAACCTTTTGGTGGTCTGAGACCTGGCGATGCATTGAATCTCTCTTAAAATGTTGTTTATTGGTGCTATGATCTTATGGATACATTTATATTTAATATGTTTAGTGTCGTAGAAGCCCAGTGGGCAGGAACCTGAATAAATGATTTAAAACAAAAACAAACAAAAACCCTGGTAATAAAATAATTACTAAAATTTGATGTTGGAGTGACGTTTTTTCAAAAATTGTCATTTCCCCCCCAAAAAAAACCTTCTCAATGGAAAAAAACCCATGAAAAGTGGTTCCTCGCACATTTCTTGCTTTGGGGATTTAAAAAATCAAAAGTGAAGAAATTAAAGGCAAACGCTACTATCTAGTGGAAAATGAAAATAAATGTCATTTTTCTGAAACTTTGAAATTTGATTCTTGAAGTGTTTCTGGTCATAAAGATGGAAAAAAATCAATGGGTCACCGTGCTCAATTTTTAATTAGAGTGCTTCAAAAGTTGGTATCTCAAAAGAACCAATGAGGATCAAAAGGGGGGCTCATTTTGGAGTACCTCGACTTCATAGTTCATATTTGCTATTTATATTCCCTCAATTTAAGTAAGGTTAACAGTTTTAGAGAGAGTATTACTTGGCTAATAATTCTATGCCTCTTTTTTATAGAATGCATGGTTATTTTTATTCTGAAAACAAAAAATATGAAATGCAAATTTTAAATTAAAAACTCGAAAAAACCCGCTTTTTTTTCACTAATTTAATAAAAACATTTTTTTTCTCTCTCATCGAAATTAAATGTCATTTTTCTGATTCTTTAGTATATGATTCTTGAAGTATGTGTGTTCATAAAACTGAAAAAAAAAAATGGGTCACCGTGCTAGTTTCTGAATTATGGGGCATTGAAACATGGCATGACAACCAAAAAATCTGCTGTTTCAATGTGTTCTATGTTTCCTAAACATGTCTATTTCAAACAGCTACAATTATTTTTTTAGCGTGATGACATACATTTTTTTCCCTATATATGTGTAGAATATTACCTGCACTATATGTGTAGAAAATTTTGGGACATTAGGAGTTTTCATTTTTGTTTTATTCCCAAAACCGTGAAAGAAAAATGCAGCACTTCCCAATAGACTTGCATACTAAATGGGTACAACTGAGGGTACCCACAGTCAGCTCAGTTCCCCAAACATGTCTATTTCAGACAGCTATAAAAAAAATCTAACTCGATGACATATGTTTTTTTTCCTTTTAATATGTAGTATATAACCTGCACTATATGTGTAGAAAGTTTTGGGACAGTAGGAGTAGCCATTAATTGTTTGTTTTATACAAAAAACATGAAAAAATGGGCCGTTTCCTCATAGACTGCAGTGCTAAAGCAATAGTACGTAAAATGCCCGTATATTTGGTATATGGAAAAGGGGGGCGTGGCAGTGAATAGTAGCGTTTGCCTTTAACAGGGCTGAACCCATGCATGCGTACTGTGTAGTGCACACTGCGTATTCCGGTTGCTCCATGAGAAGATTGAATACGCAATTACACTGCGTGAACGCAATACAGACACATGGGTTTCCAGCTCTTTAGTCTCATTCTGCGAAAAGTGTATAATGGCAAGCAGAAATCTATAAGCGTAGGCAACTTGTAAAGAATAGAATATTGTGAACTAAAAACTTTTGTATTAACTGTCGAAAAGTCACAAAAAATACATTTTTTTTCCCCACAAGAACTCTTTTTTAGAAGTTTTTATTTATTTCGGGTGTTTAGCGCTCAGTGATATCAATATATTAGGTACCAACTTCCTATTTACTGTGTACTGGATATATATCTATGCGTTTCTATAAGGACATCCTGGGCAAATATATTGGAACTACTTCACTGGTGATTATCCAGAAATATAGATTTTTATATTTTTTTTCATATATAAAAGGCCCTTATTAGACTTCCTAAAAGTTAACATCATTGGATTCAGCCTGATCTCACATTTTTAAATGTGACGGCATCTCAAATCCATCTTTTGCGACTGACACATCACACATTGGAATATTATAGATGTACTACTGGATCAATGAAATAATTACTGTTGAAATGTGATAAGCTCATTGTCGCTCGGTCAGAAATAGAATTAATGTTGGCACTAGTGACAAGGGGCAGAGATTCGCTATTCATAAAACGCTTTATTCAACATTTCCTATGTGTCCTACCGATCGTCCGGGCTGCCAAGATTAACTTAAGCGACCAGAGCAATCAATTTAAGGTCGCCAGTACACCAGATTGTTACAATGTTCGGCTAAATTGGATGGCAATTACGAAGCATTAACGGGTTAGAAATTACATCAGCATGATCTACTGCAACAGTTGATAATTTGTGAGTTTTGATCTTTGCTATTTAAGGATGTTAACGGTGGGAAAGAGGGCGGCATCCAGACAAATTTACGGTAAGCTAATTCCCGATCCTCAGTCTAGTTGGAGAAGGACGTTTTACCCACAGGTGAAACAGGAGACGCTGCATACTGAGAATCGATTGATTACAACAAACTACCTGGACTCCACCAAGATTGATCTCACCTCTAGGTTCGTAAAAGCGAAATAAATAATAATCCCCTTGTTCGTACAAGTTAAATTTCCATCAATAGTACACAAGTTAAGACGAAGGAAGCGTATTGACATGCACAATATTTTATTTGATATATTTTGTCAAGTCACATTGGACAGCAATGTTTTAAAGAACTGATCACATGACCTGCGTTGGGAGTCCCGCGACTCTTTTATTTATAAGGTCAATAAATAACATAAATTGGATCATAGAAAATTTCTGGTACGTACCGGTACAATAAATATGCATTAGGATGTATGATCTGGGGTTTCTAACGTAATATCAATGATAAATACCCCGGTTTTGAAATATACTGTTGAGGCTTTATACCATCCATACACACAAAATTACACATTGGTCATGAACCCAGAACATCAACAGGAACGACAAAAGAACGGTAAAGTATTGTTTTCACATCCTCTTTCACTTTCCATATCGCATGTTATTAATTTTTAAAATGCAGCCTCCAAATGGGACAGAAGAATCAAATCCTGATTAGATGACCTAGTCCACCTTTTCGAAAGTTTGGGAAATGACTGAGATGAACGCTAAGAACAATTATATAATCAGAATGGATCAGAATTTCAATCACTTGGGATAAGGCGAACTAATAAAAGATTCTTGTAGATCCAAGACTGTAACTTAAGATGAGATGCATGATTAGAAAGAATAAGAGGCATAACAAAAGGGTGGAATTGATTTTGGAATCATATCAGTCTGGAATCACTTAGTCCTTAGTTGATGTGCGATGTAAATAATCTCGGGTATGATTATCAGCTAATTCTGTGTCTCACAACCACTAACGTGATAGACGAGACAATTCTGTGAAACCATAACAATTAACAGGTCCATATCAGAACTTCAACAGACAGTCAAGACAGCTACGAGAAAACTATGCTTGGGAAAACCATCTGTTTTTTTAAACAACCGTTCGCTGCATCTCAATTGCATCGCCATCTAGAGTTGTTTCATGAACGAGATGACAAAGATTAAGTGTAAAATTCCGGGGAAATCAACTACCCAACAGTAGAAGGAAACGCTAGCAAAGTGAGGAAATATTCGTAGCTTCATCATTATCATTCATGAAACGTCGGATTTGTTTTTGTAATCAAAACTGTCAAACGAAATCCCGATTATCTTTCGATAGAACTATCATGAACCTATCTACAACGTTACATCCGATGAACTACAGAATCAACGTACAATTGCACAACTATTTATAACGATCTAACCCTAAAGTCACAATATCATTCTCGCCTTTTCTCCAGCACAAAATTCCATTTGCATTACACATAATCGACAACTTCTCGCTCTCTCCCCATCATTATCAGTCCACTTCTAAGGAACCGCATAACTAGAGTCGCCATTCATTCACTGTACATCTTTATCACACTGCTGTAGCACAAACATTATTATACAAATTACACAGCCACGGTAGCAAATCCCACTGTACCCCAAACTGTTATTCAAAGATCTATCAGAAGAAACATTGCCATACAGTATGGTCCTTATGGATTGTCACAGGAGAGTTGTATGTATGTCTTCCAACATAACGTACCGCACATAGTTTACTGAACAATTTACCCCATGAATATATTCACAGGGAACATTTAAGTGTTTAATCATCATTTGCTAGCGACGCAAAGCTAACGTAATCGAATGCAGACACCAAATAATCACGATTTATTTGATGCAAGAACGGTTTAACTCCCAAGGCGAATGTTGGAAGAAATTATAACTTGAATTCCTAGCTTAGAAACATTTCAAGCTTTTACAGGTCAATTATATCGAATGGTGCAGTTATCACACAAAGAAAGCCTATGATAGCAAGGATCGTATTTGTGCATTTTGACCTCATGCTACTCTGTGGCAATTAATATGATTTACTTATATCTTCCAGGTTAAAATCAAGGCCTGTGTATTAAAACATGAATCCTACATGAAGATGTTATACCTCCTTGTGTCATATATATATGTAGCTTACTAAATTTTCTTAGTTGAAAACATGAAATGTGGACTGTTAGAGCGATTGCGCAAGTATACCAAATGCAATAATCTTTAATAAAAGTGTGTATGGAGTCAAATTGTGTACGGAGTCAAATTATGACACCAAGAAAACTTTGCAATAAAAACACTTAATGTTAAGGTAGTGGCTGCCAGCTTGCCTAATTAATTTATAAATACAAATTTATATGAAAAGTCATCACACAACTATTCTTATTGGGGATGGTTACAAAGAGAGTATTTTGCCAGGACTAAGTCGAGAGCTTATCATATCTATACATTTAACACATCATTTTCATCTTTGGTTTTTTTCTTCATGGTCACTATGTGATTCAAGTGTTCCTGTTGGCGCACATATCTCTGCATCTCAAAAATAATTCGAATTTCAGAGATATTGCTTCCGCATGATACATCTAAGCGATAAGGTCCAGCGTTGAAAGCAAATTAAATTATGCTTCTAGAAATGTATTAACTATAAACCTCGCAGAACACACCATATTATCGCTGCGTGCATGATTTTATCCTCATGACATTTCCTCAAGTAGAACATTCTAACCATATGTACAACATACCTTAAAAAGCATGTCAACCAAACATGAAACAATGAGAAAAGATAATCAAAAACCTCTTTTACACTTTTATCAACGACAAGTTGTGCACATTTCAGGATAAGAATGCCATAGAACAAGTTAGCATTTACATACACAAGTCTAACCTGTTTTTCGCCATTGATTCCATAACCATTGATGGTCTACCTCTCGTCTCCAATCTTATAGTAATTATATATCTGATATTTTCTAAGGCAGATTCTGCCTATATGAGTTCGTCTTTTGAGTCATCAAGACAGCAACAGTCATCTATACATTCCACTGCCATACACGCAAGGCTCATCACATACGATCTTATGAACCCACAACGATGGCACACTAATTATTTATTTCATTAGAATATTGGCCAAGGGTCTCATGAAAGGATAACATGAAGGGTGATTTTGGTCATTACTTGAAAGCTGCAGCCCAGGATCTACTTCGCCGGAGGTGTGTATTCGTAATTACCAACTTAAACCCAAATTAAAAAGCTGCACTGCACTCAAATGATGAGTTGAAGTATGAAATAATTGCAATATCAGATAGAAAATGCAGAGTGCATATATTCTGTTACTGCAGTATCGCCGCCGTCTATCGCCGCCTTGGAATCAGAAACGATGTTGTTGCGTTGGGTCTGGAAAGGAAGAGAAAAATGAAATTTATATGAATTGTTGCTCGGAAGGTTTTCTTTTTCATTTCTTCTTAGGACAACAAAATTATCACAACACCAACCGTATTTCATTAACAATTAAGTGAACAGACACTAATTATAGTCACAAGTGATTAAAAATACAACAATGATGAAGGATAAGGTACCAATCCATCTTTAAAAGAAGAGATAGCTTTTCATGGCTTGACTTTCCCAGTTTGCTTAAAATATGATTAGAGTCAACCTCGATGTATTATTTAGTCATATCTAAAGTATATATTATATAAGGGTAAAGATAAAAATATCGATCAAAAAGTAACATGTTAGCAGACATTTACAGATGTGCAGGTACCCACCTAAATATATTGGTTGGAATAAACAAAGAAAAATGTCTTAAACTACAACAGGACCACATGCCCAAATCAACACATTATAGGCTACTTAAACACATTCACTATTGTACTTCTCTAAACCTCACACCTCCATGCACAAACTAGCTTCCCTTAAGGCTTAGCATGACCAGGTACTTTTGCCTCGAACAAATAATCTTTCACTTATTACTTAAGCCTTGATTTTCAACTTAGGCACCTAAAATCCTTATAACTTAAAGGGAAAGGGATAGACGGGAAGGAAATCAAACAAGAGAGACATATGCAGACAAAGCTGGACTTGCCTTAGTTAGATATCAGTGGGACAAAATTTCGGAGATTCAAGATTAATAGCTAACAATTTAATCAAAACAAGGACCGCATCCGAGTTATGAAAAGGGGTTAGTATTATTAACTATTAACGTATTGTGAAGACCGAGGTCAATTAGTATTCCCGCATAATATGTATTTATATATTTTTTCGGGTAGGCAACATATCTGGAGCAGAATCGAAAGGTTACGGATCATTGGATTTATGTTGACAGTCGTCCAAAATTAATCTTGAATTATGACTGACTCAAACATGATTCAAACAAACATTTGGCTCTAATCTATGCCTGGCAGAGTTGGATAGACAGAAGGAGGGAGGAGACATGGGTGAATCTGAGGAGGGGCAGAGTGAGGAGGATCGCTCAAGGCACGCTGAGCGATCTTTGATCCTACCTGTATAGGGATATCCATAGGGCGATACGGTGGGTTGGTGAAGGAGCCGGGGGCTGGTCACCCGGTCTGAAAACACGACCACAAACACCGCCAAATAGTAAGTGTACCCCTTGTATGTGAACAAAATAACCATCACGATATCCACAACAATTGGGGAAAACTTCACAACAACCAAGGTAGTAGTATTTATTGAGTTTACCGTTACTACCTTAGTTACACTCCACGAAAAAGGAGGACTGGTATACTTTAAAGATGTGGAGAAAGTGAAGAACTCGGTTATCAGGAACATTAATACGGAGAACCAAGTCTAGTAAGAAGTACGTTACGAACAAAAGCAAATCAAAACAGCTACAAGAAGTTCTTGCACAAGACTAGGTTGTAGGCTGTTTAAAATACGATGACATGATTGTAACTGTAATGATTGGGGGTCTGACATTTAGCTTAATTGTTTTTGTTTTTATTTTTCTCATAATACATATGGCGGCATGCAATTTTCGTTTTTGATTATTTCACTAAAATAATAAAACATTAAAACAGCGTCAGTGCAGACCACTTGTCTCGATTAAAATGCTCGTGTTAAAAAGCTTTGAAAAAAAAGCTGGGTGTGGCAAGCTGGCAAACTAAAATTAAAAACGATCCAAAAATAAATTATTTACATCATTTCTTAAATTAAAATAATATTTTCCTTATTTCTCTAGTATGTATCTACTACAGATAGCTCAAATTAAACACCATTAACGAGCCATATGATCTTAACAACACAATTCCTTTGTCTGTTTTCTTACAGTGAAGAACATAGAAAGTATCTAAATTTAAAACCTGACTTGCTGAGAACCAGTTGCATACTTGCTTGCTGAGGCGTTTTACTTACAAAGATTCTATACAAGGACTATTGTTTGCTTCTTTGTCCTATGAAGTGCTTAGAGATAAATAGTGAAGGTACGTTGAGGAATACTCACTTTGTGGGCTGTGTAGGTGGTGGGAGCTTTGTGTGGTGCCCCCTGGTGTTACGTGGCGGAACATGGGATGTCCTCCTAGTGATTTTAAGGGCAGAATATGTTACATAGGGTCTCGTCATGTGATAAAAGGAGATCTATAGGAGTCTTAATTGATATAATATATACATAAGAGCAGAGAGATACAATGTGGAAATCGGTATTTGAATGTGATTGTTAGGCAATATTTATATATATATATATGTGCATAAAAGCAATATACTTTCTTTGCAATTTTTGGCTATAAAGTACAAGATATTTCGGTTAAAATAGAAGAGTTAACCTAAAGATCTAGAGCGCATCCCACCTTGTGTCATTAAGTTCTCAGGGGACCTGTTTAAATGCATAGGTGAGTTGTGTTGTAATGATACACTGTCCTTCTTGGTGTCGGGCATTCTGAGAGTCGTGGGGAGGGTGGAGTGGAGACTGGATGTGGTTGGTGTGATGAAGACACCAGTGGAAGAAGGGGAAGCTCGAGACATTGCCAGAGACGGTACACTGAATGGCGACGTCGGGGATGGGGGTGTGGCCGAGGAGGAGCTGGCATGGTCAATAGTCCTCCACAGCTGCGGATGCGACTCGCTCTCAGCCTTGACCGTGGCCGCCGGGAAAGCTTTGCGGCCATCGCTCGGCCCCGATGCCAGGATCTGGGACATGGTGAGCGAGCTGTAAACCACATCACTGTTGCTGGCTGATTGCTTGGGTTTGGTCTTGACACCTGCTTCAGAGTCCAGAATCTGGGTAAGGCTCACTCCCGCCGCCATCTCATTGGAGGCGAGGAGGGAGCCTTTGCTGCCATTGTGAGACCCAGTTTGACTGGGCTTGTATCCTGAGAGGCCCAGCTTGGAGCCTGGGCTGGATGAATGTACTTGGGGAACATGCTGGCTATAGTTCACAGCCTGAGTGCTCTGCACTGGAGAGGTCCTTCGTACCTGCGCCATAGAGACAGCAGCACCTTTGTTTTGTCCCTGGAGAGCAGAGGAGGCGCTGACGTGAGTGCTCGAGGTCTGAGAAGCTTGTAGCTGACTCATCGACACACTATAAACAGAGGGCCTCACGTTTTGTGGGGAGGAGGATATAGTGGTTGGCATGGATGTGCGCTGAGCAGAATGAACACCACTCACAGGCAACTGTCTTTGGCTGAGCCCACCAGTGCCAGCTCCCACCATTGACTTGCTGGGACTCTCGTGATGGACCTGACTTTGATATGGCTTGTGTTGCATACTTGCAACATGTCCTTGGGGTGACCTCTGAGACTGAGGCATGTTCATTACTTGAGGCTGGCGCTGATGTTGCTTACTTGAACTTGAACACTGACTCAGCGACGACCCCTGACTTGAGGTCAGACTATGGCCTTGCATTTGACTTGAATTAGGAATACTGGCTTTGTGTCCATGAGTGTGTTGTTGTTGTACCTGAGATTTAGACAAAGAGGAGGAAACTTGATGCACTTGAGTTTTTTGTGCCAAGGATTCTTTACTTGATGATATACCTGAGGAGGAAGGGGCCAGATTCCTAATTCCAGTATCGGACATAGTGGTAACTGAGGAAGTGGAGGTAGCAGCCTTGGAGGCAAAGCCTGCAAGGGAGCCAGTGCTCGGAGGTCTACCACTCATGTGTGGAGTGTCCCAAGTGGTTTTAGAACTGACACTAGATGTTGTTGGTGGCGATGGTTTCTTAGCTTCGAATACCCTTTGTCCACTGATAGGGCTGGACACTGGGGATGTGGGTGGGGTAGTATGCTGGCGCATCATCTGACCAACAAACTCCTTGTATTGGTTGATGTAGCGCTCTGCTCCCGTTGGGAAGTTGGGACGCGAGGAGAGGGGAGTGCTTTGGTACGAGGTGCTCTGTCTTGGCGGAGGCGGCGGTGACTGCATTTTGGTCTGGGTGTCGGGCGAGCTCCGCACCTCCTGGCCCTGCTGCACCTGGGGCGAGAGCTGCGGACGAGCCGCCGCCTCGCCGTCTTTGTTCAATATGTTAGAGATACTCCTTAGAGAGTCAGTGGCTGGGGTGGCAATGTTGACGCTGAGTTTGGACAAGGCTGGGCTTTGAGCTAGGCTCGGACTGGAGCTGACGGTGAGTGACACTGAGTCAGGAAGGACGGTCCCCATGGACAACACTCCACCCTTACTCTTGGCGGCAGACAGGAAACTCTCACTGGCATAGTCCAGGAGGTTGCGCGTGATGTTGCCAGACTGGGCCGGGGTCGAGGTGGAAGTTGGTGTCCCTGGAACGGGGGACTTGTTCAACAGGTGTGAAGTGTTGGCCGAAGTAAAGCCAGGCGAAACACTTGCGTCGCTACTTCCGCTGGCTCTCACTTGGTCTGTAGAACTTGCTGCTTGGTGCTGTTGCTTGGGAGGTTTCCTCATGGCAGAGACGGCCATTTCAGGCGGCGAGTCTCTGCTGATGGGCTCGGTGCCACTAGACGCTAGGCCTCCAGGTAGAGGAGCGTTGACATCGAAGTCAACCAGCGGTAGATTGTCCAGGGACAGGACAAAGTCCTTGTGAGTTGCGGGGGTCGATGTGTTGATGCTCACATTCGCCTTCCTTGGTGGTTTATTCCTACAACAGAGAGCATGAGTCACAAAGGTTAAACGTGGTCGGTTTTATAATTAAATACAAAATGCGCTGTTAAATTTTAAGATATCGACAACGTATTCATATATGTAATCGACCAATTGTCAAAATGTCTTCACTGTTTTAGTAATATGTTATTGGAAACTACCACTATCGAGTGTGCTATTTAGTTAGGACTAATATCCACTTGACGTTAAATTTATGATATATTTCGTACAAATAAAGTTCAATCAGTCAAAACAATTTATCGTCACTGGTCACTATTTGTAACAAGAATATATTATTATGATATATCACATCCCTTGTCATATAACTCTAGGAGAGGTATAAATGTAAAATAACAAACAAAAACAAAAAACGTACGTGGGATTTCCTGTCCATTTCCAATGTGTAAGTCGAGTTTCTTTGTAAATCATTCTGAAATAGAACAATGATAAGTTAAAACGTATTCACTCATAGAGAAATCGAGATACGGACGCATTACCTCCAACGAATGCCTGGTATCAAATCGTAGAAACTTTTCAAGACATGGAATCAAATATGCATACAGCTCAACACGATGTCTTCACCAACCTTGTTTGTATCCAACCTTTCGGCCAGAGAGGTTTTATTTCCGAGTCTAGAAAATTACGAAGATGCTCTTCCGGAGATTGTGAACGATCTTTCATCAAGTCATACATCTCCATTTTCATCTGTACGATATCATTGACATGTTCCCTGTAATTTAAATTATGATAATTATCATCAATCTTTTTCCATGACCAACCACTTCATCACTTTTAATTACCTTAATGGGTGTGTTGCCCTTATAACTCAATATTTTTACACTATAACAAGAACAGTGGTAAAGACCTTTCATGATACTTACTCAACATTATATCTTTGTTTGGTGTACTCAAGAATTCCCAGTAGCAATCAAATCATCTATTATTTAATTTATTTATTAATTTATTCTATTAGTTATATATTTTAATGTATTTCTGTGTGTTCAAGCAATTTGCCAATGCATGAAATTACTTTTTCGGTCAGGCCTACCTCCTGAGGGCCTTAATAGAAAGGAGGGTCTCCGTTCTTTCAGACATTGTAGACAAGAGAATAAAGATACCATAAAACAATACGAGTTTAAGTTCTTACTTTATTTTTGCCGTCCATTCGAACTTTCGATGGGGAAGCCTCCGTTTATCCATAACATTAGCTTCACTACTCCTTTCTTCATCACTCTCTGTGGACGCCATCTCTTTGTGCTCAGCCCGCTCTTCCTGCTGTCGCTGAGCCGCGACCGCACACTCAATGTTGTACTTCTCTATCATAGCCGGCATGACTCGACTGATTTCTATCACAAAAAAAAGCAACATTAGTCTGTGGAGAACATGAAAGATCAAACAACTGTAGCAATGCCCTAGAAATGGGGTAGATGAAGATAATTGTCTCAATTTGTGAAAGAAAATCTAAGTTCAAGCAAAGAATGTCATAATCAAAAGAGGAATTGATCGATGTTGGATGACATTAAAAAATTTCCATAAATATTGGAATTATAGTAAGATAATGTGACTGCCTTCCAAAGTCTAATACAGACCTTCCCTCAACCTCTCAATTGGCTCTTTGAGTGTGTCTTCAATATCAAGGCGCAATTTTTTGCCTCGCTTCATCAACGTTTCTTTGCCACAAGGAAGGTAACGAGCTAGGTGCGCATAAATACGATTTCGTTCACCCGTAGCCAATTGTCTGCTTTCTAATTCAATGCTGAAATAAAGAGGTGAGAGAACACTTCATTGAGTAACTGTTAACAATCTTTTAACGGGGGAAAGGCAACTCATATCATCAATTTATGATAAAAAAGAAACAAGAATAATCCGGGAATAGAACTGGGAAACTTACTTTAGAAGTAACCTGTTCACTGCCTTGGTAAAGAATTTGCATTTCCCTTCTTCATTAACATCGGCAGCCTGAAATAGAAAAGCATAAATTCGTAAGCAAGGAACCAATTCCATAATCTTTATTATACCCTCACAATCGACAGGGTCAACTATGCATATTCATAAAACGGGTCGAAGGCGTGTGGCTAAGGGGCAAAAGTGAAACGCAAATAAAAAAAAGCATCCGGATAAATAATTGCAGTGCCCAACTTGACAGTTGTATCATGTCTCATGAACTGTTTATCAATAGTTAAGCAACGACTAACTTTCATTGTTCTTTTGCTTGACAAATCCTAAGTAATGTGTTAACAAACTTGAATCTGAAATACATATATTATTTAATCATGTCGAAGTATCATTTTAGAATTTTGATGGGCTTATGTGATAAGCAGTAAAGTGAATTAAAATAATAATTGTATCATCTTCGAGACTCGTTGAACAACTAGAGCGTTTGTTCAATTAGTTAGACCAAAGAAATATATATTTTAGAATAATCAATGACAGGCCAATCAATGTTAGGAGATCAAGTAAAATGTGTCTTATATTGATAACTGACCATAATGATTTTGTCGACTGACTCTTGCAGGAGATTGGACATGCTTGTGGGCAGCTGTTGAGGCTTGTCTGGGTTGGGCGATTTGGTACCGTCGTCCAAATCATTGAGAATGCTGTTGATCATGGAGTCTCCTATCTGACCCGGAAGATCGCCCAGATCCATCAGTAATTTAGAATCCTGCTGCGCTTGCTTCAAACTGGCTGCTTCCAGACCGTTAGTAGTGGATTGTACCTGGCGTTTAATGAGCTCTGCCACAGTCGGCGTGTGCTTGATTTTCGGCCTGAAAAGAAAGGAAGATTTGACCAAAGTTCGACCATAATCTAGACCCTTTCACTCAACGGTGTCCTGTTGAAAAATTTAGTGTCCACAATGACAAGATCCTTGCAACCCACTGGGAAGCTCAAAAGGAGGTTTTGAAAAGTTTCACATGTCTGTAATTGTTACAACAAATAGAAACGATTAGGAGACTCATTTACTGCTCATTGAGAAGCCATTGAAATACATTTATCCGTAATTCATACTTCGTAATGCAACAAAACAACTTATTTTCCATTCAACATCCTGAAATGTAACTTCGCGAATATGGTACCAACACAATGAAACAAAGCAAAATAAATGCAAATTGAATGTCTCAACATTAAAACATGTCGTTAATCTATGTTATGACCTTTCAGGTGCCTTGCTATATCGCCTTTTCCATCGCATAAATCCTTGGAACATTTTCTTTAATCCCCCTAAAAGTAAACTTGCATCAAAACCCCAAATGTCAACAAAAGAAACATCGGGTTCTTGTCAGAACGTCCCGTAGCCATCGGGAATTTCGGAGGATGGAGGAGCCTCCTGTGTCTGGAAGCCCAATATGTCCTTGATCATTTGTTGGCCCTGGTTGACACAATCACTCATATCTGGAAAGTCCCGTGAATTGGCTTTGAGCGGAGAAGGCGAAGTTTTCTTGGTGACCCGAGGTGGCCGCATTTGCTGAAATTCTCGAGCCATTTGATAAATGATCTTGGGAAACTTAGACGGTCTTTTCTTGCTGGTTGAACGAGGTGGCGTACTTTTCTTCTTAGGTTTTGCCACAGAGTCTGATTGCCCACTCGCAGATTTCTGATTTCCAATGTTCAACTTTATTTTTATAATTGGGAGTTCCTGTCGTTCTTCGAGGCTATTAATATTGGCTTTTTTCTTTGGAACGGACTCGCAGGCATACTCAACTGAATCGCGTAAGCTCTTGTCGTTTCCCACACCTGCTTTCTTCTTTTGGGAATATTTTTTTGATTTAGGAGTTGTCGTCCCAAGATCCATCTTTTTCTCGCATACAGATGGTGAACTCTTCGAAACTATTTGTTTTGAAACCACCCAGGGTCCCTTATTGGACTGGCTTTCAACTGGAGGTTTTGTGTTACTTTTCCTTCTGTTTTTTTTCAAGGAAATTTTTATAGGAGGGACTGGATCGGTTTCTTCACAATCCAAACCAGAAGATAGAGTAAATGTTTTTTCATAGAATGGCTTAACAGTCTGGGGCTTGGGATGTTTTTTCTTCGGAACCATCCGAGTCTTCTCTTCCGGCACCTTGACTTTTACCTCCTCCTCTTCCTTTGCCTCAATCACAAGGGGCTGGTCATTATATTTGCGATCATTGTCAGCCGATGCCATATGGGGGTCGTCGTTCCCTTCTGCTCCTATACCTGATACATGGCATGGCGAGATAGTTTGACAGGGAGGAGATACATGATACTCGTCACATACACGACGTCTCCTGCCTTGATGAGAACTAGCTTCTACTGATTGCTCATGAACAGCCTGGATTTCATTTTCAGTCTTGTCAGAAGCTGGTTTCGAAGAACCCACATTACTGTCAGATTCACATTCCGGTG
The DNA here is from genome assembly GCA_942159475.1 of Sthenelais limicola. Taxonomy (NCBI): domain Eukaryota; kingdom Metazoa; phylum Annelida; class Polychaeta; order Phyllodocida; family Sigalionidae; genus Sthenelais; species Sthenelais limicola. The sequence goes on from OW804095.1 coordinate 97,101,279, forward strand.
AGACGATGGTGTCCATGTTGATGTTTTTTCTCTTCACATTATATTTCAGTGATCTCTTCTGTACGATTCCATTATTCTCTTCGTTAATATTTGGGATTACTTCGAGCGCGTTGGCAGTAGTTTGCAACCTATCGGTAGAATTATCATTTTCCTGCTCAGCTTTATTTGGTGAAAAACCTTTCCTTTGCATGACTTTCACATTGTATTTCCTTTTCCCTACAAGACCAGATACTCTACAGGCCGGAGGCGTTCCTTTTTCTTTGCGTTCCTGATTGAACTGGCACAGGGGGATTTTCATAGACAACAAGGACTTGATATTCGGCTTAGGGGAACTACCCTGAAAGATCATTTTTCCTTTACATATTTGCCACATTTGGTGCTCGTTTCCACCTTGAACTATGCCTGTGTCCTCTGGGCTAAAATTACCAATGACCTATATTACATGCAATGCAGGATATCAATCGACTTATGAAAATTTCATCATCATTTCGGAAACAAACTGTTACAGTTTAGCACAAGTTTTCGAAAATCTCTTAATTTTACCTTCCATTCTCCTCGGGAGTATCATTTCCAGGTTTCTCTACCATTTCATTTTCTGTTCGGGATTCCTGAACACTAAACCAAATGGAACAGAAATCTGAGCTTTTAGGTTGTTTCAAGCTAGAAGTCGTAACTATATTCGGCAATTTGACATGATAACAACCGGACACCGATACCTGCCAAGGATATGAAACCAAAATGACAAAGAGTTGTACCTTCCAAGTTTAGCACCAGTAAGTTTCCTCCTCTTCATAAGTTTTCCACCTTCTCCACTCGCCCACTTCTTACGCTTTTTGCGCATCAGTTCTCCGTCTTCGTCCTTTATCTTTTTCTAAAGAAGAACAAATTCATTATACCGTAGGTAGTGAATTGTACCTGGCGTTTAAGTTCGTTGATTCACCTCATCCCATATTAGCAATTATTCAATAGTTGTTTTCAAAAGCTATCGTAATACTTTCTATGGAGAAGCTTTTTAGAGGAAATTGAAAACTAACCTTTCTTCCCCTCTTTTTCTTTCCATCTGGTCCCAATTCAGGGCGCTCAGTCTCGTCGTCAGAGGCGATAACCTAAAGGTAATTAAGAAAGTCCGTAATAAACTCAAATTCCAAGCAAGTTCTTTAAACTCATATCAAACAATATTATGCGGGAGAAATATGTGAAACATACCCTTGTCTTTTTCTTTTTCTTGTGAACAACAAAGTCGTCATCTTCGTCATCTGAGATTTCCCTGAAGTCCAATACACCTGAGTTTATATAGAAACCGCCGAACTTGGTTGTCAGGCAGGCAGGCACTATTTCATCATACTGAAAGAAGGAAGGCAAAACATTAGTAATTTTGACGGATCAAGTTTCAGCAGTCAGATATCCAGTTCAGTTTGCTTACAGCTCATCTCCTACCTCCATCGTGAAAAAACTCACAATGACAAGCAGCTATTCTATCACTAAACTACCCTTACGGTGACATTGATGAGAATTAACATCTAAATGAAATCAAGTTTACCATAATCATGAAATTATAGCGATGTATAGTGCACCAAGACTCCAAAATTCGATCCCCAATCTATGGTAATTTGGAGTGACAAAAATACTAATCAACCATTTCTGCTGATACTAATTTGGTTTACATCTGTAATACATCATGCATTATGATTTAAATAATTATAAGTTCTTTTATAGTTTGCCCTAATGATGGCTAGTTGATTAACTTTTTTAGCCATTCTTGTTTTTCAATTATCCTAAATGTCACCCTGAATCTATATAATCAAAATAATACAGCAGCCCAGTTAGATGTTATTGGCGATCCACAGAGTGTTAGTACACAAATCAATACTCACGGCCTCTGTGTTGTCGATGAAGGGATCTGCATCATCGTATCCTTCACCAAGGTCCACTAGATCTTCGATTCTGTCCCTCCTTTTCTTTTTGGATCCTGGCCTGGGTCCCTTGAATACCAAGCAAGGATTGGATCAGTTATTCCAAGCGATGAACAAGAACAAATTACATGATATGGGACCAATCGATCTTGATTACAGGACAATTACAGGCTATCGGGGTCATTTCAGACTTATAAAAACGTTTTAATTTCAGTGATCCACATAGAAACCACATACACACAAAATTGGGAGTATGGTTAGGTCTGGCTTACATAAAATTATAATTCATATTGAAACGAAGCGTCACATAAACTTCAAAATATAATGTCATACACCGGTAGCTAGCGTATGTACTACTAGACAGGGCTGATACCAGAGGTCATCAACGCATCTATACAAGCTAACATCGCAAGCAGCATCGCAAACAAGATCAAGCTGAGGGTACTACAGCAGAGGTGGATATAGCAGAGGTCATCACTCACATATTTAGCTTCAAAGGTCCTGGCAATGGCCAGCATCTTGTCATGTTCTGCCTCATCTTCTTGCGCAAACGGGTCGTCAGCGTCAACCGGGTTAAATGGATCTTTAGATTTCTCTTTACTCTCTGCCGCCGCCGCTTTCTTCTTTTTCCGTTCAAGCTAGAAACACACACAGGAGTTTATAAATTAAAGATAATCTAAAAATGTTTATAAATTTTCGGTCAAAGTATCATGTATGTACATCTGTCAGTAAAAGTGTTGGGTGTGCATTTATTACACGGTCGGTTAATCACAAACCAAGTCACGTATGAGTGAATACAAAACATACAATATATTCTCGGTGGATATACTATGCGCATGGAAAGGTTAAATAGAGGTTCTATTATTTCAATTTGAGAAAGAAGTGTGGATCAAAATAAAACTTAAGATCTATGGTAAAGTTGGTTTGGGATGTGCTGAAATGGATTCAGGTCAGTGTTCGTGAGAACATTTCTTTATGTACTGTATTCTACGTATATTCCAGAAAGAAGTTAGTGAATAAGGACCACGACGAATAAGACATGATAATTTCTTCACCAATGGACAGATTCGTATATACAAAGATAGTTCAGGGGTTCATGTTACAGATGTGCTAAAATGGACAAAGTAAATAAAATCAATATATTATTCTGACCCAGTACAATATTACTAATCCCTATATTTATTCCAACATGAATCTGAAATGTCTAATAAAACAATCATTCTAAAAGATTCCCTCTCCCAAATAAACATCAATATTTAATTTACTGAGACCTTATCCATCATGACTCCCTTCTCATGTTTTATTCACATTCCATAGCTGACCAGTGTACCATCTGCCTGTTATCCTAAGTCAACAACACACATGGCTTAGTTGGGTATGTATTCATATATATTCATGAATGGCAGAGCCTAGCATACCAACCTTCAGACACTACCAGTGGTTCTTACGATGTATGGTTCTTTATATATTATAGTATTTACCTCCCTGACCTAATGGACCAAAATAGTGGAAACAATAGTGAAAATGTATGATTGTGAAAATATATCCCCAATGGAGATGTTTCGTGCATAAAGATTATCGATAAGCAGGGCTTTTTCGCTATATATATATATATATATATATATATATATATATATATATATATATATATATATATATATATATATATATATATATATATATATATATAAAATCATGGAGGTACCGTATGGGATGCACCTATATTTCTAGGGTCTCCTTCCCATCTAATATACCTCGTAGATGGCGGCTGATCAAACACAACACTGGCAAGACATATCACCATAAATGGGCTTCATCAGTATGCCAGTCGCACGATATGCTCTGAATGCTGAATTGGGTCATGAACAGGTTATCAACTTCTACGACACCATCAATGTTTTTAAATCAAATTGTGATCGCGATTGTGGGAGCTGCCTTACTATTCGCCAGGAAGAGCTAGCGAATAGGAAGCGAATCGGTCGAGGAACTACACTCGGTTGAAATGACCTTGCTCACTAAATTGAACAGATGCGTGCGAATTAAGCCAAGGTACAACATGTCACAATGAGTATTTATCACTGCTTAAGGCTCCTATCATCTGTTTCAATAGCTGAGTGTGAATCATGTGTGACTCTTGGCTGTATTGCCCAGTCGTGTGAGGCACCATACATCTGCTGTAAGTCATACCGACTATAAATATAGACTAGCTAGGCTAGATTGATGCAGTGAGACCGTAGTCTAAATCCTTTGACCTGAATGGAGTCATAACATGTATGGAAACGGCACACGTATAAGTAAACATTACGTCACACAGATACGCCAATTAGTTGTTTAGAACACATGAGTCAAAGCCCCTCAATAGAGCTTTTTCTTTAGTCTATACAAATATGGCTTCCCTCGGAGGACATTAATGGGAAAGAAGAAAACAGAAGCCAATGAAACCAGTACCCAACAAATGCCTAGCCCTGAGGACAGACAAGCCAGAGTTCAAATCTCGGACAGGCTCTTGTGTACGTGGCTATACGAAATATACCGTGTATTACTATTTGTCAGTGAATAATCTAGATCCTAACCATCAACTGGTATGTACAGATTAGGATGGGATAGGTTTGTATTGATCAGGAACACCTGCTCATGCTCAGATGGGTAAATGTGTACATAATCACCAATATCATAGCTCTTGATCGGAATTTTCAAGCGACTTTGTCAGGGTATATAATATTATATATCCCATTGTTCAAACAGAAATAGATTGCCCTTATTAACATGTCTCACTTCTCTTGTTACATCAGCTGTTTACACTGACCACAAGTCATGTTGCACAACATGTTACAAACATGAGTGACTAGCATCCCCAAGTGCTGGTAATCGAGGGATGTTTGTTCAAAATAATTAATAAAATAACCCAACAAACTTCCATCCAAACTATCAGTGAAGTAATGCATCTAAAACGAGAATATCATGCATTTGACATCTTATTCTTTTTTTTTTCTTATAAAAAAAATAATCCCAATTAAATTGACATTAATTTTACACTTCGTCGACCCTGAGCATAGGCCTACATACACGAGATCAGGACCACGGTGAAAACTAATAAGGACACCCAGGGTTTGCTGTCATTTCATCAAAATAAAGCAGTTTGATATTGAATTTGATGCAGGTCTAAAGATTTTTGCAACCTCGATCAAAACGTATGAACTAATATTGGGAATAAACTAATTAACCTCGTGCAGTAGGCTCAGTAAACCATCAGTCAAACAAAACCATCAGAGATAAGATGATGCTTAAACTTTCTTTTTTTTCTCTACAAACATATTGGAAACAAAGCTATCAACACTAACCATATCTTCTCAACCAAGTAAGAGCTGAACAAAGTTAGTAATTAACGAAAGAACAGAACAATCAATAATTCTAAAGTTAAACCAAGAGTATGACTGGTGTCCATGGTTTTGAACAAGGAATTGCTTAAACACGTGTCACGGGAATTGATTTTATTAATAAACCAGAGACGAGTATTCGATTATAGTAGGCCTATCATTCATAATATCAGTGAAGCTCATAAATCACCATCCCTATCTCTATATTGGTATATTGGCCCTAAAGGTCTAAAATTAACTGCAATTAATATATATAGGGACACCTGGGACATTGCACCACTTATCTCAACAGTTTATTGTAAATAATTCATGTGTATTTTATACCCTTTCCAGCGTAGGTAACCAGATGGAAGACTGAAATGAAGTCGAAATATTGCTTGAATCTGCGGATTCCCTTCTCTTCCTATGCCATGGCATTTATCATAGACTATCAATGTCTATATATTATGTCAATTGTCTCATTGTTTGCTGCGACCACTAAAGCTAATGTCAATTGCAATTGTAAAGGTAACATGCACGATTAAACAAAGTCATGCCATCAAAATGTCTTGCACTAAATTGTAAATATCATATGTCGGGTCTGTTTAGAGAAACCAGACAGAAATGAGTTCCCCATCCATTACCAAACCCCTCTACCAAACCCCCTGTCTATCCCCAATCCAAGTCTCGACGAGCGCGAACCCTCTATGCCAGTTTTTGTCCGGTCGAATTCCGACCATCCAGTGCATCTGTAGCCCATGTTTAATACAGCGCCCTACTTGGAGTCATTGCGCCGATAAAAGATCGAAGCGTGACCCCTTGACCTGTCCGCCGGGGGTGGAGCAGCGCCGCATAAACGCTTCCTCCACAGGGCGGCGGACGCCTTGGTGACGGACGGGCGAGCGGCACCCATCAGTGCACAGATGCCAGCCTACATCTAGACCAGTGAGGCTATTTTTAGCACCACTGCACACCACCCGGGCACACCACCACTACAACAAGATCACCACCACCTCTTCCTCCACACTACGAACGCCTTCCCACCTCTACACAACCCCAGTCTCTATTTCCCACCCACCCCACCCTCTGCACCACCACACTAGCAGCAGGGCGATCAGTCAGGCGAACCCAATTAAACTGCTAATATCAAACACCCTTTGTCTACGGGTCACTTCACCAGCGCGAGAACAGGCGCTTCTTGCACTCCCTCTTCCTCCTCCTGCAGCACCACCCTCCCTCCGCCCGCCCGCATCCCTACGACCCCCGGGGAGATCTAATCCACATGGTGAAATGTAACACAACCTTCATCAATTTAAACATCAACAATTTGACAGACATATATCAACAAGAGCACCACCCAGTTGACTAGCAGATCCCAGTTTCACAAACAAAAATCAGCCCTCGTAATAGTTTCCATGGAGCCTGTAATATAATTTGTTCATGTACGGTATGCAAAGTAATAGTTTTCAATGTAGATTGCAGAATAGCTTCTCTGGCTTTTCCTCCTCCAGCTTGCTACCTAGCTAGCTCTCTCACTCCCAGTTAATATATTCACACTGGCCCACTTCACACATATGCAAATATCTCCTCCTGGCCTCTCTAGGTCGTTCGAAGCCGATGGTCACTCTAAATTGGCGAATAAATCATTGAAAGGGGACAAAGGTTTATAAGCAGAGATGGTTTTCTCTTCCAGATTTGAGCTGGGAGATAATGGCTGACTGTTTAACACAAAGGTTGGGTCCGGTGGGGTTGAGGGCTTTGTGCCACCCCCTGCCTCCACCCGCCCCTTGTCTGTGACAGATGCTCTTGGCGCATGGCGACCCAAGCCCAACCTAGACACCAGCCTTTCATACCACCCTCATATACACATGTCTGTAAGCAAATTTTACATGGAATAACATACGTTGCACTAAGTTTCATCCACAAACTGAAAATAACAAAACACGAGGTGCGAACTCCGACATGGCTGTCACTTTGACAAACCATCCCGACCTGCGTCAAAAATGACCTGTTCGTGGGGTACGTGATTTCGGCCCCGGAAAATGGTTCAAAATGGCGTCGCTCTCGATCAGGCCATTTTCTATGCTGTTTGAGAACATTATCTCATTGTAGGTCCACCTTCACCAAGCTTTCCGCTTTCCAAGCTACCTTTGCTGCACTTTGCTTGTCCTGTCCCCAACCCACATGTCCGCCCACCCGGCGAGCAAGCAATGAGAGGGAAAAAGTTATATATTTTCTAACAACATACACCTTTCAATACATATGCATATGGGCAGAAAATACTGGTAAAATTCAATCGTTTATAGTACATACATAGGCATTCTTGAGTAATTCGGCATACGAGAACTCGGGGCATGTTGCCGCACTTGATTCAGTCAACGTCAAGTTGAAACGCACGGATTTCCCGACTTTATCCTTCTTTTTCTCCTTATCTACGGGTTCCACGGGGGTCAATTCAATCCTTCTTGGTTCTCCCGTCATCGTGTATGGTATAATCCATTAAAATTTTAAAGTTATCCACTATTTAGTCCTCAACACATCAGAAACTTGGTAAATCTGCCGCCATTTTGTTTTCAAAAGTGAGGCAACCTGCGCCTGCGCCCTGACCTTGACCCGTGACCTAGATTTTATCTAGGTCAGGATCGGGTCAAAGAAGCCAGTCGGGTTTGTTTTCCTTGTAAGTTCAATGTGTTCTAATCAAGTAATTGCCTATACATGCCACACTTTCTCCACTAGAAAAGAGGGCAATTCATTATCAAGTGTTTTGCTTTAATATACTAAGAATTTTATCATGCGTCGGGTAACATTAATAATACAACACTAAAAATCGACTATCAGTACGGTATCAATAATCAAAAAAAATCCAAATTCCAAGAATAAGTCAAAAGACGGAATTACGGTTTAGAAATTCAATTTCATAGGGCAGGTGCAATTATCTAAGATGTTCAGTATTGTTACTGACAATTTTACACATAATCAGTCCGAAAATCTTTGAGAATATTCCATAGCGCGAAGTATGAATTTCAATGAAGGTATCCCATCTGCATTTACCTTTGACTTTGTTTACATCCGATACTGTTGTTATAAATGAAAATGGGACTCTCTCGTTAACGCAAATTAATATGAGCATAAATACAAAGAATGACATCTTTTTGTAGCGCATTTTATTTTGTCCATGATTATGGGTTAAACAGATATATACTAGTTTTAATTTCTTGGATAATCCCTCATAAATCATGATAAATGAAGTTTCTAAAATTATTCTATATTCTTAAATTAGTACCAGTACAGTGTATGTTATTATATGAGAAACTTGCTTATATAAATGTAATATAAAGCATGAACAACGACACAACAGTGGCTCGGCACTTGAACAGTTCACATCCAGAAATCAAAGTAAAATAGTCAAACATCTCAATCTCTATCATGGCCTTAATCAAAGCAGATCCAGAAAGTAACACTGCTACATTACGAAGGAACTCCGAAGAAAAGAGATGGATTACTAGACTACAAACTATGGTACCCAGGAGACTCAATATCTTGGATTGATAAACTCCATATATTTTCAACCATTTAGTTTCAACTAATACAGAGCATGTGGTGGTGAAAAGCTGGTGTCTAGATTGGACTTAGATTGCCATACATGCCATTCAGTTATGAAGTGTCCTTGAAATAATCTCCTACCTTGGTCAATTTCCTATTTCGTTTAGAAAACTGAGCCTCCTACTATCAACTCTAATTGATCTAAGTTTGATTGTGCATACAGTTTGTCTATTGCAATAAACTATAAACTACTTAGAATAATAATTCTAATGTATAATATGTATGTGTACAACTTGAATGTATTATCTAAAATACAGTAAGCAGAACAATATTTACATTTAATCATTTATCTCTCAAAAGACAAACTTTCATTCAATGTCGCACTCTTATAATATACGTATCACCCGCTTTTGGTCTCTGGCCACAAACGCTTCGTTGTTTTAGCGTTCAACCTGGCAAACCTTAACGTAACAGACAACATCGCTGTTAGTGTTACATGGACGTTTTGTTTTTACAAATAATTTCGTTAAATTGACTGATGCCTAAACGTTTAAAAAAAATACTATCTAATGTATCAAGGGTTGCATGATAGGGTCTCCGCGCTCTTGGCCATCAGAAATTCCAGGCTTTTCAATCCATATTTTAGTGATTCCAGAGACTAATGACGGGACCTGGGGGTTGTAGTTCTTGTTGTTCATATGGACCAATTATGTATTTAACCAGTTTTATATTCAGATTTTATATCAATAATTGTTTTTCAACTTTTACTTTGTGAGTCATTTACTGTAACTTAGTATAAGGTGTCAAGAGAGGCCAGTCAAGGGAAAGTGTACAGTAAGAGACTTTATCTTCGAAAATTACAAGGCCATTTAATAGATTCCAACATAATTCAAGACCCATAAAATGTTTTTTCCAGGACCTTCGACCAAAATGCTCATTTTCCAGGCCTTAAATTCATTTTTCCAAATTCAAGGCTTTTCCAGGCCCCGCGGAGCCCCTGCATGAGAAGCTTTTTAAGATAGAATCTCCACAATTGCATTGAATTTAATTACTCTTTAATGTTCTTAGTTGTCTTACTGAACTGATGTACTAACTTTCACGGTACACGTTAGAATACAATTATGGCCATACCTATATTAATACTCAGTCTGAGAAATAATCAATTTATGACCAATTTTTTTTTACTGGTACATGGTTTGTGGCACGCTAATTTAAGATGTCATATTATATGAATCTTGAACACTATGGGATAAAATAAAAGACATTTATTTTGGATATTGCTGAATAGTATCTTTTGCCTTTAAAACCCATTTAACCTGAAGAACATATTTCTAGATTTTTAGATCAAGAATTCGTTTCGTTATGTAAAAAAAAAAATAGTTGGTAACCTGATTACCTCGGAGCGGTGATATTTCTTTGTTGGGGATGGGTGGAAGACGGAATTCCATTAAACCTCTCGAAATCTGTTACCTCCTCATTAAAACAACAGCTGGGTTAGGATGGAGGAACTCAGATTTGGGGGACAGCTCCCCTTGTCTTATCATCACCCTCTCCCTGACAGCCCAGGATGGCGGTGAAGCACAACACCAGACAGTACCAGGGGCGATCAGGTGTATCAGTATGTAGGGCCTCATTACCAAAAGAAGTGGTCCTCCCTCCCCTCAGCTCCGAGCTTGTTCAGTTAAGAACTACTAGTATACTTGAAAGTGAAAATAAATATCCAAAATTTCAAAAATCTGAGCAGAATTCATCTTGTGAAATAGGCAACGGAATTTTGTCAATTTAAAAATCAAGTCCAAAATTCACTTGGATTTATCCCATAGCCAATAATTATTTGCCTGGTAAATGTTCTAGATCTTATAAATTTCAGCTTTCACGGAAAAAATAATCATGTCAGTCTCAGCAAAATCACAAAATATAAGTGTTCTTTAACCCTTTCAGACTATCATAGCAAGTTATGGTTTAGTTCGGACTTTTCAACCCCTATGGGCTTAAATATTAACTATTAATCTAGGGTGGATATGGATAAGGTAATGTCGATATAACAAAACAATACATGTATACAACAGATTCACAGAATCAAAATATGAAACAATTGCTAAATGTCTTCACGAAACTTTAGTTTTTGCACCAAACTCAGCACTAAGTGCTTTCATGATTTCGGCGTGTTTGAACCCGGTGTTCTTTTGCTTGATTGCATTATAATTGTCTTTAACAAACAGAGCAAATTTATTTGGGGTTCGAGGGGTGCGGGCAGCTTGAGGTGTAAGTCCTTTGGGAGTGTTGATCATCACTTCAAACTTTCCATGGCATATCCCACACACTTTCTTCTCAACGTTAAGCGATTTCGTATGGCGTCCAATCCTGTAAGTATACGTTGGAAACATCTAAATACGGTACATGTTTGAGTTTCGTTTATATAATATTAAAAATATACTATTCACTGGGGAAAGAGAAATAGATGTTTTGAAACTCAACTCAATTTCTCAAAGTTTGCAACTAATTTCAGGTAATTAATTACACGCAGTTTATAATGCCCATTAAATTGAAAAAATATATAAAACTTTATAAACTTACTGTTGACCACATTTAGTGCACTTGTATATAAACTTGTGGTGAATATCATACATGTGGCATCGACTGATAGATGGTAAGTCTGGGTGTATACGCATTGCTTTTTTAGCCCTGAAAGAAAGCCAACAGTATTAAAATAAATTCTAAGAATTTCAACCGGGTAAATTTCCTAAACTTAGCAATTAGATTTTGAGCAATAACTCCAAATGAACCAAAAATATGTCCAGTGAATTAGTGATTCTATGTGATCATATTATTAATTACAGTTGTTCTAGATAGCTAAATTAGATAAAGAATGTATACAAAGATGGAAATGAGTATTCATTTGATTTTGGTTCCGCCATTATTATGAGAATGAGTCAGAGTAAAACAACTTACAGTGTTTGCCAAAAGCTGCCGTGACCATCATTTTTGCCATAGATGAGCCACACTGCAGCATGGCACAGTTCGTGTACAAGCGTGTCTCTTACTCGTTCTGAAAGATTGAAAAACTTAATATTTTAACATTTTGAGACTTACCTCAAAGTCCTCAATGCTGAATCAAAATTATGATTTGTCATCAGGGCAAATTGTGGGGTTGCAGGGAATCATGAGAACTGATGCATACACATATTGAAATACCATTCCACATATAACATATGTGTGTACTAAAATTCAATATTTCTTTTGGGGCAAGAAACATGCATTTGAAAGACAAACAAGTCTACAGTCAACAGTCAACATGTCAGGAGATTTGTCAATGAGATTTGTAAATCTCAGGGGCCATACCCAGTCCAAAACCACTTGAAAGTCAAAGTCCAAAGTCCAATTCATTGGAAAAGTGAGTTGTAAAAGTCAAAGTCTAAAGTTGCATAAAAGTCAAAGTTCGCTTCGCTGTACATGTGGTGGCGGGCAGCAATGCCCGCATGATGGACGTTGCTGCCGGCATGGTGGACCCTTATGTCCACCGTATCTCAGATCATTAGAGCCCCTATGCTCGTGGAGACGTTCTCGAGGCAAACACGACTGACATAGACTTGGAAATCGAACTAAACGAAGCATATCGAATGAAATCTGACCAACCTCTTTATTTGTATAATCAAACCAGTATTATACTATATCTTTCACGATTCCACGGATCGTACATGCTTTGAGAGAACGTGGTGGGTCCCCCATGTTTTTTTTTTACTTTGGCGCATGCGCTTGACTAAGACATCCAGTTACAGCCAACAGACATCACCACGGATAATCGCTTAAAATCGCATTATCGAAAGGAAATAATTATTTAAAACTCTAAGTATAAGAGGTATTAAAGCTATCTGATCAATGATTATTTTCAAAAGTCTTCAAACTCTCATAATTCAGAGATTAGTTCTGGTCTGACAAGGCCTGGCCATTTTCACTTTGGCGCATGCGCGTCATTACCGGAGCCGTATTGCCGAGCGCGGAGGCTAAAATGCTTGGAAATGGGCTAATTATTCACCATCGACTGAATATTACAGCAGAAAGGTTTAAGTTTGGCATATAGTTCATGTTATATGCAATATTATTCTGAAATAGAATTTGAATCGCTCAGAAACTCGTTTCAATTTTTGCCAACTGATTCGGCATGTGAGAATCGCGCATGCGCATATACTACCTCATTGCCATATATGGATGGCGCCTGCCATATATGGGTCAGGCCTTGCCATATATGGGTAGTAAACAAACGCATGAGGAACGTTGCCTTGTTTCGTCAGTTTCTACGTGATTGTATATCTCGGGATCGGTGGTCTAACAGTTATATATAGTTTAATCTCCTAGTAGTTTAGTATCCTCCCCTCGAAACAAGCTTACAGCTAGCCTCCTAATAATAGGAAACTCCACAAATTGTCTGAGACAAAATTCTATATTATTCTAATTCACTACCGATTTTTTAAAATTACCAATCAGTCCCACCAAGAATTCTATTTCTGAATCTTTCAGATGATATCTAGACCAGTTGTGCAAAATTCATAGGCCGGATAAATTGTGGAATAAACTCAGAGGAACATTTGTGTTACAGTCTATTATGTACACACATAAAACCTTGTGGGACAAGGGCAGAGGGATATGGAGGGGAGGGGGTTGATGGGAAGTAGTGGGATTGCGGCTGTGACAGGATGAGTGTATGACCAGACAGAGAGGGACTCACCAGGCCCCCACACACTGACGTGAGAATTTGTGAAACCTTATGTGAAAACACCTCATCTCATTTAGAAAATGATATAATTTACCTGCTGAATCACAAACTTTGACCGAGAGTTCTATCCGACATGTTCGCCCAGAAGCTGTAGTTCTGTCCCTTTTGTAAGCACAAAATCCCGCTGTCGTTGTGAGGCGACTATTCCAACAAATATTGAGGTCCGAAGGCAGCTTTGAATAAATAAAAACAAATAAAAATACATAGCAATGTGGGATTCTCTAATTTAAAATATGATAACAATGATACAACTTAGAAAGATTTACAGGTCTAGTTTTATTTCATGTGCAATAAAATAAAGAACACTGCTGAAATTATTGTAGCTATTCACTAGAACGAAAAAGTGAGACTTAATATGAATCTATATAGAGGAAAAACGATTCTGATGATCAGCAGAACAAAAATTAATTCGAAACCATAACAATTTTTTGAGGGGAACCAAATTAATGATTTATCAGAAATGAAAACCTACCTGTTTATCCAATATGGTATCATTATAGAGCTTGAAAAGTTTACTCGTCAACTCTTCTTTTACTTTCTTGAAATCTTTAACAAACCTGAAAGAAATGTGAATGATTTTACTGAATAGAAGAAAAATGAAATTGAGATACTTACCTCATCAAATTTAGCGACAGTTTTGCAAAAAGGAAAGGAGTGATTGGAAAATCAAAACCAATTATGAAACATTGTAAAGCTATTAGATTAATTGGAAGATCATGCATCAGTTGGCACATTTTTGTTCAAATAAAACAAGCTAACAGAAAAGGTCACATACGATGATATCAATAATGATATCTATTGATATCAGGAGGCTAGGGGCAGTTTTAGAACAAGACACAACAAAAAACTGCCATTTGCTAAGGTATCTTTCAACACCAGGAGGCTAGCACGTCTGAACATCTAAGCCTTTAATACACTATTCATAAAACATTTAAGAACAACAAAATCATGTTCAAACATAGCCAGGCTGGGAGGCAGCTCCCAGTCTCCACAGCGCCTATATGAAGACTTAAAGCCGAAACACTAAATAGAAAACTGAATATTTTATTTGGCAAATAACAGGAACATTAGTCTTCAGAGTATTTGTGCAGCATAATAGTGATCAACATCATTATTTACAAGCAAAAACAAAAGAGAAGACAGTCAGTTTCTCTCTTACAAGGAGGCAGACATATTGGTAAGCAACAGCGCCACTGGTGGTAATTAACGTTTATTGATGGACATCACTGGCCCACTCGGTCTGACTGGTCACCCAGCTAGGGACATGTAAACAAACATCAATCTAACAATAGTTTGATTTGTAGCATTGGTATATATAAATATATGATGTATTTACAGTGAGATGTTTTGAATATTCATACTTTTATATGCAGATTATAAATAGATTATAGATATGCCCTCACTCACCCAAGAAACCCACAATTTTAGACACCAAATCTCTCCCTGCTACTCTGAAACTGAACGCTAAATACTGTAAATGCATTTATTTTCGCGCAGATAAATTTTTGTGCACTAAGTACTTTGACACATTTTCACGCAGATTTAAATTCGCGCAGCGAGGAAGTTTCTCACCATGTTTATGCAATAATTATACCTTTCTACAACCATGTTTATGCAATAATTATACCTTTCGTGTAGAATTTATTTTCACGCACAAAGGTGGGTGCAGTAAAATAGCAAAAATAAATAATTCACAAACATAAATTTGTTTACAGTAAACGGCGTCTACGATGGGGCTATTTCTGACACAAATCTCTTGGTCAGTGAGGTTGTATTTATAAACTTTTATGACAAAGTAGGTAGTCAAAACTTATGTATGTATAATATCAACGCCAGGGTATCAATGCTTGCAATTTATAACTTTCCCCGATGAACTAAGCTATTGTAGGCACAACCTATTGACTAGTATTGTTTACAGTAGTGGGCCGTGTCACCATAGGTCATGTGACTTATAGCAATGGTGGTAATTATGTCAGGGGTCTGCTTTAATTAAGGTTTGTGTAAAATAGCTCCTACCTTCACAGTCAGAAGATGAATATTACATAAAATACATATGCAAGATTGTTACACACAATCTCCCCACTTGGAAAATGTATACATGATAGTGCACAGAGTTTCGGCTTTAAGAATGCCTAGAGATTAAGTGGACTCAGCAGAGCTTCATTGCCATAACTAATTTTAGAATAAATTTGATAGAAAAACTTCAATGAATGAAAGAAAGTATATTCTATCCAGTGAGAAAGACAAGGCAAAGCAGTGGTTACATAATGTGGTGTTTGACCACCTGTCTGTTTCCTGTAAATCATTATCTTTAGATCTGTAAAGACTGATCTTTAGATCTAGGGGAGGTCCTGGCGAGGTGGGGGCATATGTCAGCACAGTAGTGCATTATCTGATGATCTCCTTAGATCTCTTCATTCTTTAGGAACACCATACCACCATGTCCTTCAGCCAAACACCCTAGAATGGCCAATACCATGCCACCCACCCAAGCCACCCCTCTCCCACCCCCGACCCTACACACCAAGTAAACAAACCAACACCTAGCCATGTACTACAGGATATTTCCGGTCTGCACCAAATTGTACCAGTGCCTACAAAATACTCACCCTGCTTCTAGAAGGAGGCTTCAAACACAAGAAACAGTAGAAAAGCCTTTGATTTTCGCCACATGGGCGAAAAATTGCTCGAAGAGGGGAAATGGCGCCCCCTGACGGTAGACAATGTAGATGAAAAAAAAAGCCTGGTTATATTTCCAGCTTGAAAGTGTCAATCTGGACACCTCTTGTCACCCCCCCATAGACGCCAACGCGCAGAGCTCGTACACCTGTTCCCTCCGACGTCCGCGCTTTTGACTCTAGACCTATAAATAGCCGGCTGTTCAGCGTTAATTTATCGCCCAGTATGGGCATAATGTGATGCTTTAGGCACTGCCTGGAGAAACAGCAACTCAAATCTTTTTATTTTTTATTTTTTCTTCCCAGTTCAGAAGAAAACGCTCTGTTTCTGAGCGATTTGGGACATTATTTTTTTTATTTATTTATTTTCTGGAAATCTTTTAGTTGCCAAACACTGCAAACCTTTTGCAGCTTGGTCACTTGGCATTGTTTGCTGCTAACTTGCTGCAAATTTCTGCCAACCCTTGGCAATTTGGTAACTGGAAAAAATTATTTTTTGTTGCTGAATCTCAAATGGCAACATGCGAGGGGGCGTGCTTGTACATTCAAGACCTCAAGCGTCAGTTCAAGATAAACGTCTGGTCAGTTCAAGGCCAGACTAATTTATGAGACAGGAGGAGTGAAAGCGCCCCTAACGCCGATAGGAGTAACTAACAGCGCGCCCCCTACTCCTCGACTCCTGGCGGCGAATCCTGGCGGCAAATCCTAGCGGTGGAGTGGAGAGGGGCAGTAGACGGAAAAAACGGACGAGTAACAGGGGCAAGATGTGGTATATAGTAAAGTTTGAAACTTAAGTTAAAAGAAGTAATTTGGCTTCTAAGCATGCTAGAATGATGGGACAAAGACCAAAAGTATTCTTATGTTAAGGAGAATATATTTACACATGAGTTGCAATAATATGTCACACAATTAGAAAAATTGATGCCTGCACTCTAGCTCTGTTATGATGCCTGTCAACTGTCTGTCTGGCTGTTATCACTTAATTAGGTGAGGGCGGTCAAGCGGCGAGGGCAAGGGCGGCATTAGAGGCAGATAAGAAATTCCATTCAAGATCTCTGGACTAAAAGAAGTGCGACATTCCAGAACCACACTGAGGGGATTATCACCTTGGCGTGTCAAATGGTCATTGCCAGGCCACAATGTACACACGTTTTTTTGTTGGAATTCCTTTAAAATGCCTAACATTTTGCTAAAATTTGGTTCAACAGGCACATCGAACATAACAGTAAACAAAATAAAACTGTACATCTAGTATTTATTGATTTTAGACAAGATTAGCAGAATCGACTTAATGTATCAGAAAACCAAATGTACACCACCACACTCCCAGACGGCGAATCCTGGCGGCGAATCCTAGCGGTGGAGTGGAGAGGGGCAGTGGCGTTATCAGAGGGGGCGGTGAGGGGCGGTCAAGCGCGCCGGGAGGGGGCAGTCAAGCGGCGAGAGGGGGCGGTCAATAAGGCCGGGAGAAGGCAGGGATTATCAGGATTATCAACATTCCATCTTAGATTGAGATATATAGAAGATCAAAGGAAAGTGCCTGTTTTTGAAACAACACCTTTAAATTTGAAAAGGAAAAAATTAATTTAAATTTCCGAAAATTAGACCAAAAGGTGGCGCTTTGGTTATATTGACTGCATGGAAATTTAGAGGATTATAGGACAAATCATGCGGCTATAAATAGGGGGGTCTCTTATCTACAGGAATGTCATTAGTAACCCGATCTGCCGACCGTTTTGTCCGTATACCATAGTAAAACTAAGAGGCTCTTCGAGCCAACAAGAGGTCATGGGCCTGCGACAATCAAAATAGTCACAGGGGCGGAGCTTATTTAGGGGGTAGGGACTGTCTAAAGACTGTTGATTATGAATATTGATATTTGTTGTCCCTGCTGAGAGGGAGAGGGAGAGAGGTTGGAGAGAGGATGCCAAAACAGCTGGACTCTATCAGTATGATATGGTGTAAGTGCTGAGGAGTGCCTCCACCACAAACACCACCCACCACCATCTCCTCCTCTCCACTCCCAGAATTCGCAGGCACATTAATGAACACTGAATCAATTAATTCATAACACCTGGCCCAGTCATACCCTACTAGACTGGGAGGAGAGGGGCAGGTGGTGTGTGTGTGTGGGGGGGGCCTTAATTACTATTACTAGATTGGTAACATAAAAGAGAAAGAGAGAGAGGGAGAGAGAGAGGGAGAAAGAGAGGGGAAGAGAGAGGGGAGAGAGAGCGAGAGAGAGGGAGGGAGAGGGAGAGAGAGAGAGGGAGACAGACAGAGAGAGAGAAGAGATAGGGAGTGAGTGAGTGAGTGAGATTGGTTGCTTTACGCCCTTATCAACACTTTGAAGTGTTATATCAAGGGCGGGAGAGCTGAGAGGGAGGCAGTTTATTATCATACCAAGGAAATAGAGATAGAGAAGAAGGGAGAGAGAGACAGAGAAAAGAGAGGGAGAGAGAGACAGAGAAAAGAGAGGGAGAGAGACAGGGGGGAGAGAGGGAGGGAGAGACAGAGAGGGGGAGAGGGAGGGAGGAGAGAGAGAGGGAAAGAGAGAGGGAGACAGACAGAGAGAGAGGGGGAGAGAGGGAGGGAGGGAGAGGAGAGAGAGAGAGAGGGAGAGAGAGAGGGGGGAGACAGAGAGGGGGAGAGAGAGGGAGGAGAGAGAGAGGGAGAGAGACAGACAGAGAGAGAGAGAGGGAGGGAGGGAGAGAGAGGGGGAGGGAGAGAGAGTGGGAGAGAGAGAGGGAGAGAGAGGGAGCGAGAGAGAGGGAGACAGATAGAGAGAGAGAGGGGGAGAGAGAAGAGAGAGGGGGAGAGAGAAGAGATAGGGAGGGAGAGGGAGAGGGAGAGAGGAGAGAGATGGAGGGAGAGAGACAGGGGGGAGAGAGAGAGGGAGGGAGAGACAGAGGGGGAGAGAGAGGGAGGAGAGAGAGGGGGAAAGAGAGAGGGAGACAGAGAGAGAGAGAGGGGGAGGGAGGGAGAGGAGAGAGAGAGGGAGAGAGAGGGGGGAGAGGGAGGGAGAGAGAGGGGGGAGAGGGAGGGAGAGAGAGAGGAGAGGGAGAGAGAGAGGGGGAGAGAGAGAGGAGAGAGAGAGGGAGAGAGACAGACAGACAGAGAGAGGGAGGGAGAGAGAGAGGGGGAGAGAGAGGGACAGACAGACAGAGAGAGAGAGGGGGAGAGAGTGTGTGAGTGAGTGAGTGACAGAGAGAGAGGGAGAGAGAGGGAGAGGGAGAGAGAGAGAGGGAGACACTTGTATTAGCTGTAAAATGTAAAGAAATTATTTCGAATTATTATTTTATCAAATCGTTAATAATAGGTGTAGAATTGCCATTCAAACTGCAACTTTCTCTGCCATTCTTATAAAATGCCATTCTTATTAAATGTAACCTGTATTTATAGAGGGAATTAGAACAAAATTTCGCAGGCACATTAATGAGCACTGAATTAATTAATTCATAACACCTGGCTGGGAGGAGAGGGGCAGGTGGTGTGGGGTGGTGTGGGGGAGGGAGGGAAGGGTGTCCCATTAACCCTGTTTGGCTGGGTGTATGTTAGCCAACTGAGGGGTACCTTTGGGGGCAGAATGTCTGCCACAGCTAGTAGGCTTATCAGCTTGACTCAGACAGCTAGTAGGCTTATCAGCTTGACTTAGAGAGCCTAGCTCAGCTACTTCCTTTATCAGCCACAACCAATTACACGCTGATTACCCCCTTTGACAGAGAGATGATCAACGGTGCCCAACGACTTTTGCCAACATTAAATAAAGCCTATTCAAATAAATAAAATAAAAAAAAAAATCCCACCATACACTGGCAAACCATCTTTTCTAGGAGTAGGCCAAATATTAAAACAATCAGTGGAGGCATAGTGGATGTAACTTGCGAAAATCGAATTTTGACCAAAAATGGCACAGCTTACAGTATACATATAACATATAGAGGTACATATGGGGGTTTAACCAAGAGTTAAAAGCTCCGCTAATAATAACAATGAACAGAATATGTTGCTAGCCTCCTAACAAGGTCATTGACAATGTGGCCACTTGTAGCCACATAACACAAAGCTGGAGTGAAAGAAATGTAATTTCTACATTTAAAACAGAAACAATTTCTGGATTTAACAAATATAACCAATTGGACTAAATGGTCATTCTTAAATATTCAATCAAAAAGTAAAAAAAGTCAATCGTAAGGTAAAAATAGTAAATCATAAGTCAAAAAAGTCAATCGTAAAGTTGAAATAGTCCATCGAAAAGTCAATCAGAAAGTCAGAAAAGTTAATCAGAAAGTTGAAATAGTCAATCAATAAGTCAGAAAAGTCAATCAGAAAGTCAATCGTTAAGTCAGAAAAGTCAATCGTTAAGTCAGAAAAGTCAATCAGAAAGTCAGAAAAGTCAATCAGAAAGTCAGGAAAGTCAATCAGAAAGTCGAAATAGTCAATCAAAAAGTAAGAAGTCAATCAAAAAGTAAGAAACGTCAATTGTTAAGTCGAAATAGTCAATCGAAAAGTCAGAAATATTCCGTCCTAATGGGATTTTAATGATATTTGCGGTTTGGAGTGTTTCAAAGGTAATTTGCAGTCAGGAGCAAGACACTAAACAAGGCAGATGAAAAAAAATCAACAAAAAAATTCCGTCCTAATGGGATTTTAATG
This sequence comes from Sthenelais limicola, assembly GCA_942159475.1. NCBI lineage: Eukaryota > Metazoa > Annelida > Polychaeta > Phyllodocida > Sigalionidae > Sthenelais > Sthenelais limicola. Next base: position 97,122,199 of record OW804095.1, read on the forward strand.
ACATTTGCGGTTTGGAGCATTTCAATGGCATTTTGCGGTTAGGAACAAGACCCTAGACAAGGAGGGAGAGGAGGGGGTAGAGGAGAGGAGGGGGTAGAGGAGAGGAGGGGGAGGGGAGAGAGAGAGAGAGAGAGAGAGAGAGAGAGAGAGAGAGAGAGAGAGAGAGAGAGAGAGAGAGAGAGAGAGAACCAGACTGGGAGAGAGAAGATGGGAGGAATAGGTGCTGAAAGAAACAATATTAATTATTACGGCTAATATACATCACACAGCAATGATTGAAACACCCATATTTGTCTCTTCTTTAGTAGAATATTTAGGATGGCAAGTTATTTTGGTATATCATAGATTTTTGAAAATTGAAAGAAGTACTGGACAAGCTGTCTGTCATCTCTAATCTTTCTCAGTTACTAATGGCCCTAAATAGCTGATAAGATAATGGTCGGTAATATTATAGCCCCAGATGGTCGCTATCAATGCAGGAGGAAGACAGTGGTGGGGGCAGGGAGGAGGCCAAATGAGGGTTGTGGGAAAGGGGGGGTTAAAGCCATCATTAGTGGAGGAGGGGTGGAGAATTGGTCACCTTCTCATGTGATGTGTCACAGGAAAATGAGTCGGCGGACTGAACTGGGCTAGAGGAAGAAGAGAAGAGAGAGAGAGAGTGCTGAGAGGAGGAGGAGGAGGAGGAGGAGGAGGAGGAGGAGGAGGAGGAGAAGGAGGAGGAATAGGAGATTGTGTGAGAGAGAGGAGAGAGAGGGGGGGGAGTGAATGAGAGAGAAGAGGGAGAGAGGGAGGGAGAGGAGAGAGACAGACTTTCATGATTTACTTTTGTGATCTATATCATAATGGGTTCTCTTAAAGAAGACAATTGTATGATTAGAGAGGGCCTAGATTTTCTTATCTTATAATGTTCATCATTCCATGCCTCCCTTCCTCTCCCTATCTGTCCAATGGCCACCTAGGCTCTCTGGCTCTCTGATGTGTAACTGAGAGCATATATGGGAGAGAGAGGATGGCCGTCCTCCTGCACCTGCATCTAATTAACCCCATTCCCTGTTGGGGGACAGCTGTCCAGGCACCTACTGGCCATCACCCTCACCTTCACCTAAGTCACAGGGCTCTGCCTAAACTCTAGCTAGTCAGCTACTAAGAAACCTAAGTCAGAGTGAGATAAGAATCAAACATGAAAGGGCCTAAGGTAGTTTACCGCTTTTTGAAATAACTCATTTCAATAAAACAATTTAAAAATTCTAAGGATACTATTCAACTCCAATCGGTTTTCCTGAGTCATTTGCCAAACATGAAAGAAATAGCTTGAAAAGAAAGGAGTGTACCAGATCACCAAAGAGACGTAAAGGGTTACACTTGGTTCTAGTGTATTTACTCTCTCAAAAGTCATAACTAAAATTCGCTTCGGGAATAATTAATACAGTTTTATTTCCTTTTTTTAAAAATTTCTTTTAAGTATGGTTAGTTTTAATGAATGAAATTACCTATCCGGTGAGTAAGACAAGGCAAAGCAGTGGGATGAAATGGTAATGTAATAGATCTAAAGAATGAGGAGATCTAAGGCATATTTATCAGATCAGTTATGTAATTGAAGGTGGAGTTGGTCCAGAAGTAACAGGCTACAGATCAAAAGATAAGGCTCTTACAGATGGTGCCACCCTAACAGATCAGAGGATACCACCACCACCTCCTCCTTTTATTGTAAATACAAATTTACATTAGATTAGACAATATTGTATTTCCTTTGTCTTTTGAAATGGGACAGTCTCTCTACTAATGTAATGGTATAGGTGGATGCATGGACCACTTCAACCTCCTCCCCCCTCAGCTATGTCTTATCAATGACTTGTAACAGTCTACGATTAGTTGAGATATTTACTCACCTATCGAGGACTAATCAAGACTGGATGAGGATGACAAACATAGAGAGAGCAGATGGGTAGAAGGCGCATGTGCAGGAGCCAGAGTTTAAAGCTGTCTGAAGAATGGTGATCTGTGGTGAGGATGACGAGGCTGACCGAAGGGAGTCAGAACAGATCGTTCTTAACTAAACCCTATGTGAGAGAACAGAGGTAGACGTCAGATCGACGTGAGAGCCCAGGGTGGCAGAGGGTGGGCATCTGCTCTCCATATGTTCGTCATCCTCATCCAGTCTTGATTAGTCCTCGATAGGTGAGTAAATATCTCAACTAATCGTAGACTGTGATTCGTCTGCCTCTCCGATAGAGGGCAGAGCAGATGGGTGTTTTAAAGCTTCACAGATCAACATTTAAGTCCAATAAGATCAATGAGAGTAAACAAACCTCAACTTCAAAGAACGTATGTACAGGTTCTGAAGAGGAAAATCAATGAGTCTTGGCGTATTCGCCCCTCTATCTCGAATGACTGGTATTTTGTAAAAAGTGCGGAAAGTGGACTCTGAAGTCCACGCCACTCGTTGTAGGATGTCCTTGATAGGGACATTTAAAGAAAGAAGTTAACTCGTCGAAGCACCCCTGGTGCTGAAGATTCTTGTGTCGATGCCGCTCATCCTTAGAGCAGTATGAAGGTATCTTGCTACTGTCTGACTGCCCACTGGTGCATAAGGACCCCTATAGCTGAGAAGTCCAACATGAGGTTTACCCTCATTGTCCAACGAAGAGGTTCTGTTCTCAAGAGGTAATCCTTTAGGCATGAAGCCACACAAATGCATTTGTCCTCCTTGAAATAATCGATTTGGAGCATACCCAAAGCCTTCCCCACTCTAGAGTGCTTCAGCACCTGGGAAAAAATGATGTTGAAGCCGTCAGTAGCTGGGTGAACATCTTCCACTTGAAGTTGTGTAAGGGTTTGGACTCGCTGGAAAGAGATGAGAGATAACAGAACGGTCAGTTTGAAGGAGAGCATTTTCAAGGTGAGGGATGAGTGGGGGAACTGTTCCTTAAAGAAATCCATAATTTCGTCTGGATCCCATGTGTTGCAGTAGCTGGATTTTGAGGGCCGTTTGTTGAAAAATCCTTTCATAACCCCGATAGTGATAGGGTGACTGCCAAACGAAGAGTTTTCTATTTTGTCCATGATCATAGAGAGTGCTGATCTGGCCACTTTGAGGGAGCTGTATGCTGCTCCTTTCTTGAAAAGCTTTGACAAGAATTGAAGGCCCAAAATAAGATCTGTGGTCAGAAACGGTTTGTCCCGAAGGTAGCAGAAGACATTCCATTTTTTGTGATAAGTCCTGTATGCATTTCGTGTTTTGGGTCGCCAGGAATTTAACCCTTCAAGGACGGGGACTGCTTGAGGCAGTCCCGCATCGGCGACCTTAAGGACGGGAGACTGCCTTGAGGCAGTCTAGGCATTGCTGTCTGATATTGTTTAATATTGAATAAGTATGTTGTCATGGGGACAATAATGATGTCATAACTAACATACATAATTGCTAGAAAGTGAATTTGGAGCAAAGATACCCGTCCTGAAGCCCCAAAGGTGTGTTAACTGCCTCCCATGCTTAAAGGGTTAAGTAGTGAATGGCGATATCCTTTGGAAGATATTTTAGAGAATTTATTTTGTCGACCAAAAGTTTCCCACCACCAAGTGGCACGATGATAGAGCGCTTGTCTCTTGGCGATGGTCTAGTGGAATTAGAGTGTTTGGTTCGTCGATATAGAAGGTCGTCCTTGCTGTCGATAACAACGTACTGAGCCAGGGCTGTCCTGGCCAATTGGGGGCGATGACTATCACCCTGCACTTGTCTTCCCTTATTTTCCGGAGGCATTTGTCCACCAGCCTGAATGGGGGAAAAATATACATGTTATTGAAATTGTTCCAGTTTATAGAGAAAGCATCTATAAATGAAGCATGAGGGTCTGGAAGCCAACTGACATATGGTGACACCTGATGATTTAGTCTTGAGGCAAATAAATCTATGTCCGGAGAGCCAAAGTTTTTGCAAATTCTGTTGAAAATAAGAGGGTGCAATTTCCACTCTGTGTCTGCTTTCATGGTCAGCATCAATGTTCTTAACCCCCGGAATGTGGGTGGAAGTAAGGAAATTATTTCTTTCTTCCCCCCAAGCCCAAATTTCCTTGGCTAAGCGGTCACACATGGCTGAACGAGTACCGCCCATCTTGTTGATGTAAGACACTGCTGTGGTGTTGTCGCACCTGATGATAAATGAGGTGTTGACACTATTTCTGTAGAATGAAAGCAGCGTTAAGTGGATGGCAATCATTTCGAGGGCATTAATGTGGAGAGATGCTTCAGATCGAAGCCATCTACCTCCTGTTTTGCCTTCAGGCCAAACACCGCCCCATCCCAACAAGGATGCATCTGTGAAGATCTCGATGTCTGGTGTGATGTGCCTGATCCACCTCTGGCCTGAGGGAAGAGTGTATTTCCACCACAACAACTCTTTCTTCGCCTGTTTGGAAACTCTCATGTGGCTGGAGAAATCACCTGAATTACGAATAAGGGCCCAAAACTTGTTCCTCTCTAAAGTTTTGTAATGTGCCAACCCGTAATCAATTCCCTTGGTTAGATCGACCAGGGTACCCGCAAGAGCTGCGAAAGAGCGGATGGTGAACCAGTTGCTGTTAAACAGAACCACATTGATTCTGTCCAAAGCTGAATCAATCTTGCTCTGAGGGGGGTAAACACACATGGAGTTGGTATTGATCACAAAGCCTAAAAAGGTCATTTCATGTTTAGGAGTAAGTGATGACTTTTCCACATTCAATGTAAACCCCAAAGATGTGAACATGTCTGCTACAAAGCGGGCGGATCTGGAGCATTCCTCCGCCGACTGAGCCCAAATAAAAGAGTCATCAATGAGAATCTGTGCCCACCCTCCAAACGGAGTGAGCAAAACACTGGCTTCAGTAGTTTGGTAAAGATCCGTGGGACAGGGCTCAGCCCGAAGGGAATACAGTTGAATTGGAAGAAGAGACCCCTCCATTGAAAACAGACAAAACGTTTGAAATTTTGATGGAGGGGAATGGAGTAATAAGCATCTTTCAAATCAATAGAGGCCATGAAAGAATTAGGTGTCACCATGTTGACCGCAATTTCCAGATGGTCCATTTTGAAGTGTTGATATTTCAAGTAAGTGTTAACGATGGTTAAATCAATGATAAGGCGAATCTTGCCATTGGGCTTAGGGTGAGAGAATATGTTGGAGACATACAGCTTATCATGGTTATCAATTCTGGTGACCACCCCAGACTGTCTGAGCTTTAGCACTTCGAGATTAAGTAAGTGGTCAATGTCTTTAGCGAAACGGTATGGTTTTGGAATAACAGTCTGAACAGGAATTCTCAAGAAGTCCAATTTTACTCCTGAGGCACATTTAAGGACAAAGGGATCAGTGGTAAGTTCTTTCCACTTTTAAGTGTTTAATGCCACCCGGAATGAATGGTCTTACCTTTAATTCTTCTGTTTGGAGTTGTTGTTGTCCTTGTTCTGTTGCCCTTTTGACGACTGGTTGTAACCGTTGTTGTTTCGGTTCTGATAACTGTTGTTGTTGTTGTAGTTTCCCCTGTTCCTTCTCCTGTACTGGCCCCTTCCTTTGGAGCCTCTGTACCCGCCTCGGCCCTGGGGTCGGCCTCCCCACGTTTTGACGTTTGAGTGGAAGGAGTGAGCTTCGTCGAAAGCTTGTTAGTTAGGTCAATACGCTTAATGGCCTCCTTAATGTCCGTACCAAGTAGTAATTCGGGGGTCGAGGGGAACCGGGCAAAGTCACTTGCTAAGGTCTTGTAATCATCCACGAAGAACCTTTCTAACTCCAACCTTGTCTTCTTATTCAAATCCTCAAGGTTATGATAAGCCCCCAGTTGAATGGCTTCTTTCAACTTCAAGATGGGAGTCTTAAACCATTTGGCTGGAACAACCGTTTGACCTGACGGTGTCGATTCTAAGTTTCTCAGCCTTATAAACTGGAGGGTGAGATCATTGGTGGCTGAAATAATAGCCGCCTGCATACTTAAATAAGTCTCTTGGAGTTTCTGTCTGAACACATTATCATGCTTAGCCTGATTATTCATGTTTTTCCAGATGGTGTTGTCCACGTTAGCTGGAATAAGGTGCTTTTCCTTAAGCTCTTTTACTTCGAGAGAGACAAGAGGTTTGTCATAAGACGCAATAACAAATTCAGCTAACTTCTTGTTTACATCGAGGCCCTTCGTAGTATCATTTGAAATTTGTGCTACGTACTCATTAAACAGGTTGTCCCGGTCGCCTTGAGAAACCTCCGGAATCTCCATGTTTTCAAAGTCCAACTCTGGAGGAAGAGAGAAATCATCTTCGTCGTCAGTAACAGCAGGTGCCCCAAAGTCTTTAGGCAGTTTGGGAGGAGTCCCTCTGTGGGAACGATAGGGGGACCTAGAAGCTCGACGTTTACAGCGATGACTGCCGTGAGAGCTGGAGCGTGACCTGCGTGGTCTGTGACTCAACCAGCTCGGTGACCGCCTTTGGCGCGATCTGGAGCTATGATGTGAGGTCAAGAGGAAGTTTTGGAAGAAACAGACGAGGATCGAGATCTGCCCCGGCATTTAGACATCTCATCCCGAACTTCCCTTCAAATGGCATGCATAAGAGATTCCCTCTTTTCTTGGTTCCACATGTCCAACCAGTAGATCGGTGGTTGCGCGCCACATGCGCCATCGCCCACGTGGGGCTTACCGGGTTTCTCCTTTAGCTTAGACAGATCGTCTTGATGAGAAATACCCAGGCCAAGGCACTGTTCTCCCCTTTGGTGGACCCATCATCCGAGTTCGCCATGATTTACACTGAAATCCGAACCGAGAGGAGAAGTAAGTTGCAGTCAGAATTCAAGATGGCGCCGGCTTCAGATCGAAGCGGCGACCTATCGAGTGAAGAAATATGCAGAAGTCTGGCTAGAATTCTGGCTGAAAGTCGTCCAGCAGAATCCTAAAGTAAAGCTGGTTGAGAATTGTGAGCGATTATACTGAGAAAGATATTGTTCGTGTAAAAACCGGCCCAATTGATTCTCGAACTCAATGGTGTCCTGGTTTGCTTGCATGAACAGCCTGAACTGGCTCCTGCTCATGCACCTTCTACCCATCTGCTCTGCCCTCTATCGGAGAGGCAGACAAATTACAGCTTCAATGTATATTGTGAACACCCTCATAGACCCTGCCCACCCCACAGAAGATACATGGATACCCATCCCCTACCCACTCTCACAGACCATACATAGAGTTGGGTTAGTTGTTGTTGATACTTTTTATTATCAGACAAAATGCACAGCTATGACTAACGTCATATAGAATTGCAATGGGCTACATATACATACATACATACATACATACATACATATGTATACATATGTATACATACATACATACATACATACATACATACATACATACATACATACATACATACATACATACATACATACATACATACATACATACATACATACATACTGTTGCGGTTTGGCTCGTCCTCCTTTGGGTGTTGATTAATTAAAGAATTAGGTTGATTACTATTAGAGCTATTGGAACTTAAACTACCGGTATTAGACTCGTCCCGCAAATATCCCTGAGAGAGAGTAGACTCATGGGCCATTCCTATGTAGATCTAGAACGTGGTAGCGTGGCGATTTACTTAGAGAAAAGCTTAGTCGTCCCCCTGGAGGAGGTAGATGGGGTCTTAGTGACCTTGGTCGGCGAGTTGGAGCGCGCTAAGAAAGAGTAGAAGCGAGCAAGTAAGTTTCCAAAGTAGTCAGGTTTTATTCCAAGTTAAATCCAGTACAAGTATCCAGGGAAGGGTCAAGATGGTAAATGACAAATCTACACGACTCACAGTGAGCCTTATATACTCAAGAAGAACACATAAAATACTCATAAAATAACCATAAAAGAAGGGGGGACGGTTTAACATGGGTGACGGCTCGTCCTGGGTGACGGCTCGTCCCCTCGTCCCCATACCTAAAGTAATGGGGTGTTGACACATTTAGGAGCAGACTCAATGAACCCCAGAACACATAACTAACATACCTGGGTGACGATCGTCACCCCTATACCAATCAAATAAGCTATCCTATAACAGAGCCCCCTTCTGAGGTTGTTCTCGTCCTCGAGAACTCAGAGGCTGCACATAAATGGCAAACATAATAAAAGAAACATAGTAAAAGGTTATAAAAGCTCTACCCGCGTTCTTTAAACGTGAACCAAAACAACTTCATCGTTATACAGTAAATATCGACTAAAGGTGGGTGTATACAACATAAAAATCAGGCATACAAGCATATAGTGTAAATAGTCTATTAAACAAGTCATCTAGACTTTATCTGTCAACGCACAAGTGACCATACGGGCGGCGGCTGTGGTCAGTTGGCCAGCGATAACACCCGCGCGTGCCTCTCACATCATGACAAGCGGTAGCAGACACCCGGTATCATATTTCAGCAATCAACATTCTTGTGGGACGAACCACTCCACACGTGCTTAAGACAAGTATATCACCATCCAGTGATCGTTACTATGTGACACGGAGCATTAAGAGTCAATTTAAAAATACGAAGTGTTCTTGATTTCAGCAACTACACTCTTTGTGTAGCAAAAGTCAATGTTTATAATAAGGTGAAGAAATCTCGGATTACTGTCCTTGACTCCAGGCATGGAGCAAATGTTCCTAGCATCACTTGGCTGGCACATACACAGAACTTAGAAGAGGCCTATCCTCTCCCTAAGGAGGGGGAGTAGGGAAACACAATTTCAATTCACTGGTTAATAGCACTTCACTTTCCATGCTGTCGTATAGCAATTGGTCTGACTTCTCACAAATACTCTATAGATCCCTCTGCTCCGGGGGAATTTCCTCCATCACCCTCTCATAGGTGGCAATGACCTCCTGGGTGAATGTCATCCCGTCATTTCCTGCGGGGGTTTTGGTGTTAATTTCCTTTTCTTCCTGATCGGGAAATCCTGGCCAGGCAGGTAGGGACGGGGGTCCCTCCGGTTGTACAAGCAGGGGCCGGTCATCGGTTGTTCTCCACGTAAACACACGGCGGAAACTCAACGCCCTAGTCTTGCCCTTTTTCTTGGCTTCCCAGGTCTCCTGATGGAGTTCATGAGCAATACCTTGGGGAATTACCATGGTGGTCAACCTAGGATGTGGATCCAAGGGATTGAAGGTGCCACCGCTGGTGACCTGTGTCTGTCTCGGGGGTAGAGGGGGCATGGCGGCGAAGGCAGGGGTTGGCTCAGCCTCTGGTTCGGGGAGCAGCGAGGCTAGGGTGCGTTTGGTACTACTGTTCAAATCCCAGCCTCCTTCCTCCGAGGTTGAGATGGAGATGACTGGGAGGGGACGATGAGAAGAATGCACTGATGGTGTCGTTATCCGGTTGGTGCATTCCACCGGGGCGACGTCAGATTGGTCATTGGCCAATAGTAATATCGCCTCCACAGCCGCAGCCATGGAGGTCGAGTCGCTACTGGTGACCTTGGTCTCTTCATAGACTGTCTCTGACACCACCCCGGCCCCACACTCCACATCCACATCCTTGACCACTAGATCTCTCATAACCTTTTCTGGTATCCTCATAGGTAGAGCATGTTTGGTCAAGTCCCTGACAATCACGTCTCCATCCAACTCATAAGGGGGAGGGGGACCCAAGTCATCATGGGAGGGAGAGACCATTTCCGTGCTGGGCACGTAGGTTGCTGTAGAGCTGCTCCGAGGGGCTCTCTCTGGGCGAGCATTGTCTAATGCCCCCAGCAACGACCTACTGCTTCCCTTATCTCGATCTTCTTTCTTGCTCTTGCTCTTGCGTTTAGTATCCTTCTCAGGAGCATCTCTCTCCCCCGTTTGTTCCACTCTCCTCCTCTTATTCTCCTTTCCCACCCTGGGAGCAGGTGAGAGGGGCCTCTTGTGGTGAGGGCTACTCTCCGGCCTCCTGGAGTCATACTCCTCCAGAGGGAGGTCACATACTCGGCGATGTCCCCGGTCAAACATTGCTGTCTCATATGGGGTGGCTGGTCTGCCCTTCAGGGGGTTGGTGCTGGTGACCACAAAAACACCACTCGACCCCAGCGATATATCCTTCGGGTCGCCATGGAGATTTGCCCGATGATGCACCATCTCAGTGGCTCGGCCACTCCTTTTCACCTGAGGGCAGTGGGGACAAGCCAGCCCGTAGATTAAATCCTCGTGTGTTTCCTTGTGCCTTCTCCAATCTCGCCGGTCTCTGGAGACCCAGGAGCAGTAGGGACACTGGTGGTAGCGTGACATTGTGTCAGAGACTGACCTGACTCCCTCTGGGTTGCTTTTTATAAGTGTGAGGTCTCCTCCCTCCCACCCTGAGGGCTCCTGGGCTGGGGAATTCACCTCCACCACCCTGGCTCGGGCCCATGGAATGCGATTCCATCGTCCCCAAAAGCTGTACTCCTTCAGCATCAGGACAGCCAGACCAGATTGTTCTCCTTTGGCCTTTGCCCTCGTCACCCCTCCTCCACGGTGGTTGCTGCCGAGCAAAGGCCTGGTGACATCAGTACAACAGGGGGACGGATAGTTGACACCTGTTTTATCACCCTGCTGTTGGCACCCGTCACCCATCACAGGTTGGTAATGGCGCAATCGGTATAGCACCCGTTCTCCCATGTCGGCGGCCTTCATGATATCCCCATGGATGACTTTTTGGGTTCTGCCCTTTTTTACTCTGTACACCATATCACTCAGCACCTCTGTAATCTCCCAGGGCCCAGTCCAGAACCTCTGTAACTTGGGTGACTTCCCAACCTTCCTGAAAGGTTGAAAGACCCACACCATCTGACCCTCCTGGTATCTAGTTGCTTTCACATTCCGATCATAATAGCACTTTTCTTTCTTTCTTGTCACTTTGATGTTCTCAAACGCAACTCTGTGTGCTACCTCAATCCTTTCCAGAAGTTGTATTATGTACTCCTCCTTGGAGTCTGTCAAGTTTTCCCCATGAGATGGATAGGCTATATCCCATGGCATATTCATCTCTCTACCCATTGCCAGGTAATTGGGTGTGAATTTGGTGGTGGGATGAACAGAGGCGCGGTAGGAGGATGTGATGAAGGGAAGAAAGGAGTCCCAATTATCCTGTCTAGAATTAACAAGAGTGGCCAGCATGGCTCCCAACGTACGGTTATATCTCTCCACCTGGCCATTTGCGATCGGGTGAAAGCTGCATGTTCGTGATTTATCAATGCCTAGGAGTCGTGCCACCTCTTTAAATAAATTGGATTCGAAATTTCTCCCCTGGTCAGAGTGCCACACCAATGGTGTGCCATACCTGCACACGACCTCTGTCACTAGTACGTCAGCTACCGTCTTTGCAGTGAAATCACTTATTGGGAAGGCCTCTGTCCACCTGGAGAACAGATCTGACACAACTAAGACATACTTATTGCCAGCTTGTGACCGTGGGAATGGTCCAGTAATGTCGATGGCAATTTCCTCCCAGGCTCCCTTCAATGGCCTCTCCCCCAAGGCCGTTCTCTTCTTCCTGGGTGGGGGTTTTCGTTGTTGGCATAAAACACAAGCAGAGACAAATGTAGCCACATCTCTGGACATTGTAGGCCAGTAGCATGAGCGCCTCAATTTGCTGAGAGTCTTGTCTCGACCCAAATGAGCACCAAGTGGTCCACCATGTGTCATTTCCATAAACTCTCTCCTTGCCAACGGAGGAACGTATGCTCGCCATTCTCTGCCCCCAGCTCCAGTCCACCTGTAGCTACCGAGTATGTCATTCTGGATGGCCAATGCTTGGTAATTATGCTTAAGCCAGAGCCAGTCACTTCCAGGTAGTCTCTGTTCATCATTGGGTACCTGGCCATCTGTCACTGCCTGTTTGAAAAGGACACACATAGGCTCCGCCTCCTGCTTCTCTCGTACCGAGATGCGCCCTTCATCCCATGTAATACTCCTGATTACTGCTATTCCATCGCCCATTTCCTCATTTGTGTCTATCCTATGACACTGGCTGCATGGGATTCTTGATAGCCCGTCGGCATTCAGGTGTTTTCGGCCTGCACGGTGTTCCACTTTAAAGGTATATGTAGATAATTCCTCAATCCACCTAGCCATCTGTCCTTCAGGCTCTTTCATGTCAAGTAACCATCTCAGAGCACTGTGATCCGTCCTGACGAGGAAATCGCCTCCAATGAGATAAGAGCGGTATTTCCTTACACCAAAAATCACAGCGAGTAGCTCTTGACGTGTGACACAATAATTCCTCTGGGCTTTATCCAAGGTACGGCTAGCATATCCTAACACTCGTTCTTTCCCATCTATAACCTGAGACAACACACAGCCAATTCCAAACTGACAGGCATCTGAATCGAGAATCATCATTGCTTTGGGGTCAGGAAATGCAAGCACTGGAGCATCACACAAACTCTCCCGTATTTTATCCATTGATTCAGTACACTCAGGGGTCCATACATAGGGGACATCTTTCTTTGTGAGTTGAAACATAGGTGCAGCAATAATTGAAAAGTCCTTTACGAATGATCTATAATACGAGCAAAATCCAAGGAAACTCCTGAGCTGTTCCTTATTTGTAGGGTAGGGCCAGCTTTTCACAGCTGCGATCTTATCCGGATCTGTGGCCACGCCCTCCTTTGAGACAACATGTCCCAAGAAGGCCACAGAGGCTTGAAATAGCTGACACTTTGATGGTTTTATTGTTAGGCCAGCCAGCCTGATTCGCTCCAGCACACGATCAAGCCTGTCTGCACATTCCTGCACTGTCCGACCATAAATTATTATGTCATCGAGGTACACAAGGCATTCTTCTCCCACAAGACCAGCTAATACCGTATCCATTAGTCTTTCAAATGTGGATGGAGCATTTACCAGCCCAAACGGCATTACATTGAACTGGTACAGACCGCGATGTGTGCAAAAGGCCGTTTTCTCTATACTACTCGCATCCATTTCAACTTGCCAGTAGCCGCTAGCAAGGTCAAGCGTGCAAAATACGCTCGCTCCGCTCAGCATGTCTAACGTATCGTCCATACGTGGTAGGGGATAGGCATCCTTCTTTGTGATCTTGTTGACATTTCTGTAATCGATGCAAAAACGCCAGCCACCGTCTTTCTTTTTAACAAGCACTATGGGGCTAGCCCAGGGGCCTTTACATGGTTCAATAATTCCTCCCTCTTCCATTTTCTGTAGCTCCTCATCAACGATGTGTTTCCTGTGGATGGGGACACGTCGGGGTCTTTGTTTAATCGGGGGGTGGTCTCCAGTATCTATGTGATGCTTGGTGAGGCCAGTCCTTCCCAGTGTTTCTCCCTTCCGGAGAAATAGCCCCTGGAATTTCTCATACAATCCTTGTATCTGTTCCTCGCACCCTTCTATCACCTGTAGATCTGTTTGCGCCCACAAATCATCCAATGTATTCCAAGTAATGTCTCCTCCACTTGGGTCATCATCAGGTGGGGGGGGAAGCATTGTATCCTCTCCCTCAGCCCACACAGCTACTTTACTACCTTTGGGGATACGTATATCCTGTAGCCCTCTATTCAATACTTCTGCTACACCTTCTGTCCCCTGAGGGAAATGAACAGTCCTTGCTATCCTAACATCCTGGATAAGGTCATCATCCTCCATAATAAGAATCCGATCGCCCACCTCTCCAAGAGGCTCTCGATCTCCAGCATTTCCACGATGCTCCATTACATCCCAAGTAATATTCATTCTTACTCGACTTCCAGCCGTTATGGTTGTTTCCTGGGCCGCATATGCAAATCCATGTGCTTTCTGGGGTTGTAACACCTTTTGGGAATTTAGAAAAATAGTCCCGGTGTCTGTATCTACAAGTCCCCGTCTTGCTCTGATAACATCCATGCCCAATATCCCACCTTCATCCAGTTTGGCCACAATGACTTTCATCTCTAAAAATAGTGATCCAAAATCCACCCCTATCTCTGCTTCGCCTAGCACGTCTACCGGTGATCCTCCAGCCCCTGTGATTCTTATCTTGGAATGTCTCAATGGGGGTGGTTCATTCATTCTTTCCCACGTCCATTTACTGATTATGGTCGTGCAGGCACCTGTATCAACTAGCCACTGAATGTCCACACCCTTACATCTCCCTTCCACCACAATTCCTGCTGTAGACGGATCCCAACGGCCTTCAACTGCTATCCATGCTTCATTACCGGTGACTTGCTGGACAGTATCCCGGTGGCTTACTGTCCTCTGTCGTTTCCCTGACCTCTAGAGCCATCCTCTTCTGGTCTATTTGGGCATTCCCTCCGGAAGTGTCCTGGATCTCCACACTGATAGCACACCCTAGGTCTAGAATGATACATGTTACGAGGTGGTGCTGACTGATGGGGTCCACTTTCCATCTTACTCAGTCGATCTAATATTTTTCCCAATATCTGTTCGAACTGAGATGCTACCTGTGGTGGTTTGTCGTCGGCAGTGGTCAGCCTGAGATGACCTTGGGCCTTGGGTTGCGATGGTCTGTCTCGTTCAGCATGGTGAAAAGCTTCACCATGCAAAGCAGCAGCCCTGGCCTCAGCAAATGATCGGGGGCGGGCCTGCACTGTCCACTGTCTGAGTTTCTCATCTTTGAGTGCAGCAATTAGAGCATCTCTACTGAGATCATCCCTCACTTCTCTATCGACTCGTGGATATGCCAGGCGTACCATCCTCTCTAGCTCATCAGCTAAGTCATTAACAGCTTCATCTTTGCCTTGCTTCTTCAATCTCAGTTGAGTCCTGTACAAGGCTAATTGATCTGCAGGCTGATAGCGCTTTTCCAACTCCTGTACAAGTTGTAGAAAGCTATCTCTGTCGTCAAGGTCAACCTTATCTAGTATGGCGAGGGCGGATCCATCCAAACTGGCTCCCAAATATAAGGCGCACTCCCTGTTCGACCATCCATTAAGGTCGGCTACCACCCTAAAGTGATTTAAGAAATCATTGAGTGATGTTGAACCATCGTAGGATCTTGGTGCAGTTTTGACCTTGCGACCTTGTCGCTGCCCCCATTGGTATCCATGCATGTCAGCTCTCCCTCGTCCCCTATCCATGCTGGGACGTCTCTCCACCTCGTCGTCATCCATGTTTAATCCATGATTTCTTTCAGGCCTGGCTACCCTATCTCTATCAAAAGGTCCAGGTTCTGCATCCGATGCACTTCCCATTACATTAATCCTGGCTGCTTCGTTTGATCGAGCCATTTCCCACTCTTCCCTTAATCTTGGATTAACTGTAATTTCCAGGGAGGATGATAGAGCCAGGGGGTTACTATCTGTATCTGAAGATTTCCTTCTTCCAGGTAGATCCCCACCGCTGCCACCAATGTTGCGGTTTGGCTCGTCCTCCTTTGGGTGTTGATTAATTAAAGAATTAGGTTGATTACTATTAGAGCTATTGGAACTTAAACTACCGGTATTAGACTCGTCCCGCAAATATCCCTGAGAGAGAGTAGACTCATGGGCCATTCCTATGTAGATCTAGAACGTGGTAGCGTGGCGATTTACTTAGAGAAAAGCTTAGTCGTCCCCCTGGAGGAGGTAGATGGGGTCTTAGTGACCTTGGTCGGCGAGTTGGAGCGCGCTAAGAAAGAGTAGAAGCGAGCAAGTAAGTTTCCAAAGTAGTCAGGTTTTATTCCAAGTTAAATCCAGTACAAGTATCCAGGGAAGGGTCAAGATGGTAAATGACAAATCTACACGACTCACAGTGAGCCTTATATACTCAAGAAGAACACATAAAATACTCATAAAATAACCATAAAAGAAGGGGGGACGGTTTAACATGGGTGACGGCTCGTCCTGGGTGACGGCTCGTCCCCTCGTCCCCATACCTAAAGTAATGGGGTGTTGACACATTTAGGAGCAGACTCAATGAACCCCAGAACACATAACTAACATACCTGGGTGACGATCGTCACCCCTATACCAATCAAATAAGCTATCCTATAACAATACATACATGGGCCTTTATCAGGTATTAGGAAATAGTTATCTCCGTCACTTTTGGTGAAAATATAAATGAAATGAAAAGTCCTGGAATAATGAGATATTGGTATTTATGTTGCTTGATATTAGAATGGATAGAAAAGATAATATCTTCTAAATACAAATGTAAGTTTTTCTGTAATATAGATTTTAAAAGCAAATGTCAACGAAATATGGCTGCCATTTTGACTATGAGCCATCATGCCTTCACTGAGAGTTGCTAAATTGATATTACAAATTCTTCTACAATGAAGAAAATGTGACATCAGTACGAAATAATGTTGTTGCTTTAATGTAACGATTTTAATCATTTATTTGCTGTCATTTGAATATGAAATATTTACATTTGTCAGTCAAATACATAATCTCCGTCACAAAGCCTCCTGACGCCAGAAGAAAAGATTGAGAGGCTGTCAATTAGACAGAAATGTACAACGTCATAACCTGCATTGGCCTATGTCGTCAGTTTGACATCTTATGTTGATTGGAATGCAGTACACACCCATGTTCATTGTCGGTCAAACACTTGAGATGCGTTATCTCCGTCACTCTGTGCCATTTCTTGCCAACTAGTAATGGGATAAGCTTCCCAATGGCTTTCTGATGTTATAGAAGTTAAAGTGTGATGGTATAATAGTTAAACGCAAGCCTTGTCAGCTATTTACTATCTTCTGGAGAGTATTTTTGGTCGGAGATAACGTTTGACATAATGTGACGCCAATCACTTTTGACTTGTCAATTAAATTTCCGTTATCCCCGTCACTTTTTTCGTTATCTCAGTCACTTTTTTTGCATCAGCAAAAGAAAAGACTTGCACCATCTTTAAGGATGAAATTCTTGATACATTTTCAGATAAAGATGTTAAACTTCCTGGACATATAGTTTTGGCTGTAATATCTGGCCAGTAGATAAAGGAAATAAGGGAAAATCAATTGTCAAAAGTAATCGGTGTCACATTTTAGTTGTCAAAAGTAATTGGCGTCACATTTTGGTATAATTATTTAAAAGCTAATTATTTCCAGAATTTAGGCAAAAGTTATCTTTTCCTTCATAGGATTCGAAACATTAAGCTGTTATTATAGTCTACCAATAGAAATTAAGTAATTCGAGTAAGATTTATTTTTCCTACCAAAATTTCCTAATACCTGATAAAGGCCCACATACACACACACACTAGCTTGTTATCAACCCTGCAACTCGCTGATCCGCACAACGCATGTTTGGAACAGCGTACCGAAGGCCCTTGTTATCTTGCCTTCAATTGGTTCATCATATTTCCATTGCACATTGCCAGGTTAGAAACAAGAGAGGAATGAGGCTGATAGAGTGTTGGATTTTTTACCAACACTGCGTTAGCTAATAGGTGGGGTGTTTATACATTGGTAAAGAGGGATGTTTTCAATTTAGGCCAAAAAAAGGCAGGGAGGGGAATGTTTTTCTATGTAGGGGGTTGGTGGTGGGGGCAATCGGAAACACACCTATTTTTGGTGGCCTTATTGATTTGACCAGTGAAAATTAAGTATTATTCTATTACTTGGACATGAAACGAAGTACAATTACATTAAGTTATATTTCGATTTCATTCATGATATATCCTTGTGGCCTTTAAATGGGGGCATATATAGAATAGTCAATCAGAATCAAATAGAATAGTCAATCAAAAAGTCAGAAATGTCATTCGTTTAGTCAGAATAGTCAATCAGAAAGTCGAAATAGTCAATCAAAATCAATCAGAAAGTTAGAAAAGTCAATCAGAAAGTCAGAAAAGTCAATCAGAAAGTCGAAATAGTCAATCAAAAAGTCAATCAGAAAGTCGAAATAGTCAATCAGAAAAGTCAATAAAAAAGTCAATCGAAAGTCAGAATAGTCAATCGAAAAAGTCAAAATATTGAATCGAAAAGTCAAAATAGTCAATCGAAAAGTAAAAAAAGTCAATCGTAAATCAGAAAAGTCAAAAAGTCATTTTAATCATTTTAATTTGAAATAGTCAAACGAAAAGTCAAAATAGGCGATCGAAAGTCAAAATAGTCAATCGTAAAATCAGAAAAGTCAATCGTAAAGTCAAAATAGTCAATGAAAAAGTCAATCGTTAAGTCAGAATAGTCAACCATTAAGTCAGAACAGTCAATCAGAAAGTCGAAATAGTCAAGGAGGAGGAGGAGGAGGGATGGAGGAGGAGGAGGGATGGAGGAGGAGGAGGAGGAGGGATGGAGGAGGAGGAGGGATGGAGGAGAAGGAGGAGGGATGGAGGGATGGAGGGATGGAGGGTTGGAGGGTGCAAGGTCAGATGAGTGCAAGGTCAGATGAGGGGTTGATTTCTGGGAAAAGTGGTGGCACCACATTAGAAACTATATATAACTGTATTTCCAGTTCTAAACATCACACAGTTATGAAAGAAAGACGAAAAGATATTGTTATGATCATTAGAATACTTCTGCATCAGAATTATTTTTGTACATCCTTTAATTTACAAAGTTTGACATCTGGACTGTGGACAGCTGGGAGAGACCTGATATCAGATGCTGATGTCAGATAAGAGCAAGGCCGCCTGGCCCACACTTTGTGGTGGTGGTGGTGGTGGTGGTGGTGGTGGTGGTGGTGAGAGACTGAATGCCTGCTCTGGTGGGGATGAGGATGTAAGTCATATATGTATTTTCACTTCTAAACATCACACAATCATGAAACAAAAACAGAAAAGTATTGTTATGATTAGTAGAATAGTTCTGCATCAGTATTATTTTTGTACATCCTTCGATTAAAAAAGCTGATAGGACAACTCTGTGGACACCTGGACTTTTATTACCCTGTGGTCAGACTTTTATTACCCTACCCCCTAGCCTAGCCCTTAGACTAGCACTGGGCTTTCTGGCCTGTCTCTGGCCTGTCTGATCTGATAAAAGATGCATTCTAGGCCCTCTTTTGATAAGGGCTAAAGTTCTTAGTCAGGTGATCATCGCCCTAATGACTTTGTTTGATGTGACCCATTGTGCCGAAAACAGAAATACAAATGACTTTTGAGTTATAAATTGAAATGTTGTACCACTAGGTAAACGTCCGAAACTTTTCTCTAGGTTAAGGAATAGAATAGGAACAGCAGGAAAAGGGAGAAGGGGGCGAAAAAGTGGCTCAAACAGTCAGGGGGCCACGTTTGTCAGTAATAGATGTATTTTCAAATCGTATTGATATGTAAAATGCTAACGCATAATAATCGTCTGCTACCGATACAACCGTTCCAACTACTTGTGCATTAAGTACCAACGAGTAGAACAACTGATCGGTGCATTCCATCTCATATACATACATAATACATACACACACTCATACATATATATATATATACATGCACTCATTCATGCATCCACACACCCGTCCATACACATGCATGTATTTTTTTTTTATATTTTTTTGCTAGTGCTAGATCCAACATCAGTATGCAACACTGGGTGCCGTACCCGCAATTGTCAATATTGCCACAAACTTGACAAGAGCGGCAGGATCAAATCCTTTGTTACAAAAAGATCCTGCACATCCTGTCAAAATGTGACCTGTAAGAGTAACAATCTTATCTATTGCATAACCTGCAAGACCTGCGGACAACAATATGTCGGACAGACCAAAAATACCTTGCACGAGCGTATCTATAAACATAAGTACCTCATGGACAACTTGAACCAGGGTGACGACCGCAAAACCAGTACCGCACTCCACTTCAACCAACCCCTACATAAGGGTTGGTCAGATGTGGCCCTACACATCTTACAATTTGTCCCCTGCGACCCGAACAGGATTCGAGGATCCTACGGGATCGACTGGAGAATCGTTGGATACATCAGTTGAAAACCTGCTCCCCCATGTGTCTCAATGTCATGGACACCTTCAACTAATGTTGCTTCATACTACAGAACCCGATCCCTCCTTTGGCCCACTAGCCACGTAATAATTTTTTATCACACAACTGGGCCATTTGGAGGGAGAGGATCTGTCTGTATGTAGGGTGGGATGGATCTCTCCACCCCGCCATGGTTATCCTATGTCAGACAAATATCTGACTAGTCACCCCTACCCCAGTGCGGGCCAATGTTTCCTCAAAAAAACATGGTCACGTCTGGAGACTAATCAATTGGGGCCCATGGATACATGCATATACTTTTTTCAGTACTTGGGGAAAGTACTCAGTCTTTTTGCCTGATGAGGGTCACCATACCCGAAACCATGCTGTGCCAAACACTATAAAAAATAGTGGAAGTGTTGTTTTTCCAATTACCCCCTGTATTGGGGACAGCCTACATGTTTACATAAGTAATACATGTATTCTGTACCCAAGTACAGGGAAAAACAACAATCCTAACCACAAACCACCTCTTGGTCAGTTGTTAGGATGGACAACAGTCGGTTGTCAACAAGTGCACCCTCATAGATACATCTCCATGTATCCAAGAGGTATCTAAGTTGGATGGAATCCAGCGTGACGTCATGTTGGAGTGACGTCATGTTGGAGTGACGTCATTAGCATGGTAACGACAACTTGAGGAGGAGTGCTGTGTTTGCTCGTATAATATACACATGCATGTAGTACATGTATACCTGGAGTCTTGAACACACTACATGTATAATGTATTATAACTGTATGCTAGTCCAATGCTAGTCCAAAACAATTTACTATTTATAACCACCAGTAATCACTGAATCAGTCAGGGTCTAACATCAAACTGACTGGTCATGCAGTCAGTGAAGCGACCATAGTGATACCTATGGAGGGCAAAATCATAATATCAGAATAATAGAATAACCCCTAGCCTCCTTAATAAGTAAAACCCAAATGAAATTATCTAATGCGGCTGCCAGGGGAAAGCAGCAGCATCAAAAGGTAAAACTTTCACCTTCTAGCTTCTGGGTGTCGCTGTTTATCATCAAGGTCAGAGGAGAGCGATTTGAGGAAACCATGGAAGACGGGGAGATGGCCCGTGGAATTTGAACTGAAGTGACTATTGCTGTGTAGTTGCTGAACACGCGCAGGGGCAGGAGTTTTACTGACTTGCTTCCCTGTAATTCCACTGGTGCTAGGTAGAGCAGTATTTGCTGTAGTTGAGAAAAAAAGGTGCAATGGGTCCAATTTTAATTTCGATTATCACTAAGCCACATTTTTATAGCTAGAACCTCCAATGATGAACTATTTAAACCAAACGAATCATTAATATGTCGCCAATGATACATTCAAATAAGAGCTATACATGATCAATATCAAGGCATCCTGATT
The DNA here is from genome assembly GCA_942159475.1 of Sthenelais limicola. Taxonomy (NCBI): domain Eukaryota; kingdom Metazoa; phylum Annelida; class Polychaeta; order Phyllodocida; family Sigalionidae; genus Sthenelais; species Sthenelais limicola. The sequence goes on from OW804095.1 coordinate 97,143,409, forward strand.
AAACTTTCTCTACATTACAATTATTTCTTATTGTCATTATTATATTAATGTTATAAACATTTAACAGCGGCAGAATTAAAGACTCAAAGTGTGAATTTTGATTCATCTATAACGTGAAAACAAATTTACATGAGTTCCCCACACACATACTTTTGAATCGACCTGGGGTTTTCCCTGGAGTCTTGAATACACTATCTGACCCGTCTGATGGTATTCTATGACAAAACAGAAAAAGAACATGCCCATCTAGTTTAGGTTATCAACAAGTTATCAATAAAATCAATAGTGATTCCAACATACAAAACTATTTCACAGAAAAACTATATATCGTTATATATTCGAAATAAGTAGGAACTAAACTTGAAATTAGCAGATACCTTTTGTTTCGTGTTTTCTCCAATTCCGCATTTATCCTTGAATGAAGGCATTCGTTATCCTCTTCTTCACTACTTGTAACATCGTCGTCATCAACAACAAAATCATCTATGCTGAAGGAGATTATGGGTGTAGAGTCAATTTTAGTGTCAATTAAGAGTTAAGTGAAAACATGTAACGTGTCTATCAATCATTCACATATCGAACTAGCGGAGGAATTGATACCTACTTCCTCTGACTTGCCAGGATTCTTTTCTCCTTTTCTTTTCTTTTATTTCTCATCTCTTGAAGGACTGCAAAATAATAGTAGATACGGGTACATCTTATTGAATTGAGATTTAATTAAACACAGAAATGGGTAAGTAAACTTGAAGTAGTAAGTAAGCTTGGAAGGAGAAGACTGGCCATTATTTATGTAAGCCAGTGCGAATAGATATATTCGTTTCACTATTTCAGTATACTTCTTAAGCCTGCCTGCCATTTAAAGCTGCATTCTCAGCTATGCCGAGAAGTTAAATCTTAGCTAATCTTACCAAATTTACTCATATTATGGCATGAAAGGATTGGGAGGGGGGGGGGGGGGGGTCCCCTAAATACAAATGAGGACGTATTAGAAGCTCTTTAGCAAATTGAACAAATCCTCCAAAATGTTGGTCAAATGACTGGAACAGGTAGAAAATGATCAGTTTTTGACCAACGTGAGAGTGCAGCTTTAATGGCTTCCATAATTATAAATATACATGTAGGTCAAACGATGGAGGATTAACCAACTTTGAGTTCGATTTTACTACTTTTTATTATTATGCAACATTGTGCGAGCTAGAGCCTGCTTGGCTTATAAATATACATGTACGTTCTATGTAGTACGGTTCAGCTATACAGAGCATGGCTGGTTTAATGAGTATTCTCGAATTAAAGACGATAGTAATTCACACTTTCCAATAATATGGTTTACTTACAATTATCGAAGTTGTCATCACTTGATTCATCAAGAACCTCTACGCTAACTTCTTTGGGAGGTGCAATATCGGGGAGTTCATAATCATCCTCATCCGTTTCGGGATCAAAACCTTTTACACTCTCTTTCTTTTCGCAAAGCAAAACAGTCTTTATTGCCTGAGCTTCGGTATAGTTCTTGTCACTGGAGTCGCTTTTATTACTTTTATTAGAACCTCTACTACGAGGTTTTCGTGTGGTTGATTTTGTGGTACTCGGAGCCTTGGGCGCTTTCCTTACAGACACTTCAAAGTCAGGATCAGCATCACTGTCGTCAATTATTTCACGATTGGATTCCTCAGAGGAATCATCGGATACTAGTCGCCTTCTATTTTTGTTTCTAGAGGCAGGAATGGGACTGTCCTCGTCTGAAGCTTGCAATGATACTTGAAGCGAGACCTGATGCTGAGAAGGAGGGTCTGTTTCGTTATCCGGTGGTTCATCGGAATCTTCCATGACAGCATCCACACACATAGACACTTGGAGGGACATATTGGGACCAACACCTGCTTGAATATCGTCTCCATCACCACTTTCCCCACCACTATCGTATTCGGCCCCATTTTCCAAATCAATCTCCCCTATGACTTCATCCTCTCTGGCATCCTTAGAATTACCCAGCTCGTCCCTAAGATTTCTTGCAACGTCTATTTCTAGAGAAATTTCCATTGATTTTTCACTGTAGTCTAAACCATTGAAACTAACTCTCTCCCGCTCGTTTTCAACATTAGAGTCTCCTTGGGAAGAAGGAATAGAAACTTGTGTACAAAAAGATGCCATCTGCGGGCTAGGAGAAGGGTTCGAGCTAGCTTCTAAAGTAACGTTAATTGTTTTGTTTTCTGGTGGCGTGAAGAATTTAGTATCACCATGCACATAGGCGGCTTCCAAAGCATTAGGACTGTCGTTATCCTGCGAGCTCCTACCAATGCTCAACATAGAAACCTGAACACACATTTCTTGTTGTTCATTCATACCAGCATCATCTAGTTCATCTTCGTCCTCAGTAGATCCCATCATAGAAACTTGTATAGACATGTTAACTTTCTCGGGGGACTCCTCGCTGTCTGGGGTTTGAGAATTGCTTAAATTTCTATACAAAGACATTTGAACGGAGTGGTCCCCACCATCAGATTTGTTTTCTTCTTTCTGAGATCCAGAACCTGTGTTTTTGTCAGGAGGAATATACCGAACTGTATCGCCAATTGACGGTGTAAAAGAGACCGGAGAAGAGCCAGATACAGACATCTGTAAACCTAGATTTGTAGCTTGGCTATCTGGTACTGTCAAGTCAGGACAATCGTCTAATTCAATGCTAAATGATTCGCTGTCTTTGACTAAGACTTTAGGACTCGGTTGACTCTCTTCAACCACAGAGATACTGTCGTCCGTGTAAGACTTATGAGATAAGCTTGGTTCACTATCCGCCACAAATACACTACCTTTACTGCTGTCAAATGAAGGACTATGTGAACTTTCTCCGGAGGAAGAGCCCTTTGTACTTCTAGTGGAACTTCCTTTTTTCTTTTTTGTGGTCAATTTCTTCATTTCCTTTTTCTTTGCCGACATCCGCACGTTTTGAAGACGTTGGGACAGCGATTGAAAATCGAATTTGAGGTTAGGTAACGAACTTGTGTTATCGGATGAAAAAGACATAGGAGTGATTCCTGATATGTGAACGGATTGGTTCTCTTTTCCATCATCTTCATCAGAAGAAAACTGTATTGCTTCAAAAATATTCTTCCTAGTTGAAGTTGTTAGCTTGGGTTTCTTAGTGACCTCCGAGTGTTGAACACTTTTGGGTGGTTTACAGCTGGAGTTTTTAGTATTTGGTGTCGTTTCTCTAGAGCCACTAATTGCCGAGGACACAGCTCTGAAAAGCTTGGTCACTAGACTTGGAGTACCATTTCCTTGTGTGTGATTTTCCTCCTGATTTTGAACATCAGGGGAAGTATTCTCGTCTTGACTGCAAGGAATAACACAAATGTCAGAATCATCCACCTCTGACAAATCTTGTAGTTGCGTCTCGGTCGCTTTAACTAGGACGATGTTATCTTCCTCAACTTGGGGTAAATCTGGTGAATGATGTTGGACAGACATAGATTCAGGGAGAACTACGCTGGAATTATTTTCTTTTACATCCATTTCCATATTTTCTGTTAATGTGTCGGGCACAAGAGCTTTCTTATGGGGTGCGACCACATCTTGTGAGCAAGGAATAGTTACGTAGGCTTCATCAACACTGCCCTCAGAGTTCTCCATATCCACGTCCTGAGTACATGGTATAACAACATCTTCTACAGACCTTTGACTTTGTCTTTCCTTCTCATCAGATTCGCTATCAGAATCCATGACAAAATTCTTAATGTTCACAGAGCTGGCTTCTGCCACCACATTATTTGTTTTACTTTTATCGCTAGGAGCAAGAACACTGTGTAATTTTGACTGAGCCATGAACTCCTCTAGTTTATCTTTATTCCTCTCAATTTCAGTTTCACTTTCAGAGCTGAATACGAGATCCTGAAACATCGAGGGCTTTGATGACTTTTTCTTCGCCGGTGTTTTTTTTCCTTTAGATTTCTTTTTAAGCAATGACTGGCTAGTTTGTGAAGATGATAAACTCTCGGAGTAGGCTTGGGAACTGGTGGATGAATCGGGACAGACAGAACCCTCGGATTCTACAGAGGGAGTTTCATGATTCCTATCCCACAAAAGTTTTATCCTTTCCAACCCGGAGGTTAATGCTGGTTTGGCCGTTTTTACTCCTAAGCCACCAGAAGCTTTACATGAAGGCGTCAATGAGTTAGGGCCTGATGTCGCTGGATTAAGTGTGTGTTTTGCGTTCCTTTGTTTCTCTTTGGGTACCGATTTTGTTTTTTCTGTTGCCATGGCAGGAATCTTTGGGGTCCTTTTTTCAGAACTATATGGCTGAATATTGTCAGTAATTTTTCCAAGTGCTTCTCGATTAGTTGCGCCATCGGACCTTAGAGTCTTAGGTTTGCCTTTGTTGACCCCCTTGGACCCGGCAGCTAGATCCTCTTCCTCGGAGCTGAAGGATACTTCGGTGTGGACCTTCAATTTTGTCTTTTTCTTGGTCTTTTTCTTCTTTCCTGTGCTCTTAGGCACCTTCTCATCTGTCTCAAAGTCAGCCATCGATGTTGATAGAATAGTAGAAGACAGGAACTTTGCGCCAGCCCATGTTCCATAAGACAACCTAGTCACGTTGCCTAGACTCTTTTTCGAAGATCCCGCCCCTAAATAAAAAATGCAAATGGAATATGAATATGAATCGCGAATTACACATGTACTGTCATTATGAAACCCCAGGCAAACAAGAGTGAACAAGTAAAAGAAAAAGAATAAATACCTTGGACTTCTTCTTCGTCCAGTTGAATACCTTGTCCTCGCAATCTTGATTGTATTCGCCGATTCTTTTCGGTCAACTAGGACAAACACATTGAGGTTAAAATACGTCATAGTAATCACACAATTAAAATGGAAATATGAATGAGTTCAAATCCACTCCATGCTTAATTGACACTAGGAACTAGTGAAAAACATTTTAATTTACTAATATGTCAAACTCACGAGATTAACGACATTCATATCATTAAAATCGACACCATAATTAGAATTAATGTGTCAATGTTCCTTTAATATATTACTCATTATTTGTCTTCAGACTGCAGGGGAAAGAAAAGCCCACATTCACCTTTTTTAATGTACAAGAATTTTACTTAGAAAATCAGAGCGCCCACTGCATTTACATACCTGCAATATTGTTTGGTTCAGACCATCCATGGCTCCTAATTTACTACGTCATTTAATGAAGCCGGTGATTCCTATTAGTGATGGAGTCTATCGGGGGGAGAAAACAAAGGATTAAAATCGCGAATATCCCGGGGCCTTTTGCACGAAACATCCTTATTTTTGGGGAGTTGCATGAGATACCAGGCATAATAGTATCTTTTGTTATAATAAGGATACGGAGTGCTTTACCCAATGGGGCAATTAGTCATAATGATACATGCAAAGGGCCGCATGCAAAGGGCCGAATTTGTATTGATATATTTTGTTGTTATTATTATTATTGTAACATACACATTATAATATGATTATTTAATTTTTTATTTTTTATTATTATCATTATACTTTTATTCAAATACACTTTCCATCAATAAGATTCTTATTGCCTAACAGTTTGATCGTCTTTTTTTGGCATAACCAATACAATATCTGATCATGCATAGTAGTCTCAAATGAAGTGACTATTACATTTTTCCGAATCCTAAAATTCGCTATACAGCTTTAAGGTTTGTATAACAATAGGGCTACTTATCATCCAATTTTACATCCAGAGTCATATTACTGACACCCCTTTATCGTTGTATCAATCTTCACTTATTCCTGGAGATACAATTCCAGTTTACCCCCAAGAAAATTTTAAAATCCCTTTTACAATGATGTATAAGTAACGACTCATGTAGATAAAGGTTCATCGGACTTCAGGTAAGGATCAAAGTCCAGGTGATATCTGTGCTTCAAATATCCCCTAGACACCTTCCTTGTTGGTATATTTTGGATACTATCGTCCAGATTATTCCATAAGTTAGGAAGTTTGTACACATAAGACCTTTTAAATAATTCATTTTTCGAGCGTGGAACCTTAAGTTTTTTCTCTTTGGTTAACCTCCTTAGAATGACCTTTCTGTTATGAACTTTACTTGAGCGAATGAAGGCCCTCTCCGAAATGTATTTTTCTCTCCTTGTTTGGAGACTTGGAATATTCAATTCTAAATGGATAGGCTATCTCTAGTACTAAGTGTTTTGTTAAGTGTAATGATATCTTTAACGCGGAGTTCTGTAATGATTGCAATTTGTGTAGATCCATGGGTTCGAACTGTAGAAAACATCCCCATAAATTAATCAATTATGGGCAATATCATTGTTTAATAAATTAATGCCCTAATGACTAATGCACTTGACTATCAGCCTTGAACTATACTGGATATATGTAATGTAGACAATAGCTGAATATCTGAACCAAGAGAGCCTAAGCTGCCCAGTGGTGTAGGAAGTTTGGGGCCATTTGAGGGGGGGGGGGGGGCAAGCTAGAGTGTGTGTGGCGGTGGGGAAGGGAGAAGGGGGCAGGTGTAAAATGTGCAATAGGGTACTTGCCTGGGAGTCATTACCACTCCTCCTGTGTGGCGCTGCAGTCAAACCACAGGACGGGCATGTTTCCATTGACCCTATACCTTCACCATTGGTCCCAAATTCCCTGACCTGTCGCTCTGAGACTCTAATCTCTGTACCCAACATCTTGGGCAGGATTATAGAAGAGCCTGTTTAGAGTAATCATGCTTGATGCCAGGTTGATTGACCCGCTAAATTTTAGAATATATCAAGTTTTGTCAGTGTCTCTACAAAAATAGGGACACGCAGGGAAAACACCCAGGCAACGGGCAGTGTTGACGGGGGTGTGAGGGGTAGTGGTCGGGTCCAGTGGGCACCTACATAGGGCAGCATTGGCGCCCGCATTTAGGTTCGACTCTAATGAGTCGCAGATGTGCAAAATGATTCAGGGCAGTCCCACACATACTGACTGCGGAATATGTGAAGTCTGCTATTTGACAATAGTTCTCAATGGTAGCTAATGGTCAACAGAACAATTGACGCATGCACAACCTAGAGGTTAGAGCACCAAGTTGGTGATAGCCTCCCTCAATATATGTGTGAAGAGTGTCACCCTTGAACATGACAGGTTTTTGATGTCCACAGCTGTGTGTCAGACCATCACATCTGAACTATACTGGATATATGCAATGTAGGCAATAGCCGAATGTCTTGGCCGAACTTTGGCCCATTAGAATGATACAGGAAAACTCCAATGCTATACCTATAGGGTGTGTGGGGTTTAAAGGTAACTGTGAAATCCTGGGGGGTGGGGTGCGGGGGGGGGGGGGGGGGGAGCGGGGACAGAGGTCAGAGTGAAATGGATGCAATGCTATTTCCTGCTTTTTTGATACATTGTGGCACCAATGTATCAGGTGATGTGTTTCAGGGAAATGAGTCACAAGTCACAAAAAAAGGATTTTGAGATAATGACCATATTTGACCTTATTTTGTGCTCCACGATGCATCAAATGCCCCAAAATGACACTTAAAATTATACTTGAGTTGGCATTGAAGGACATTCCCCCACCCCATGCAGTTCATACTGCTGTAAACTAAAGGAAATCCCCGCCTGGGTGGGGGCATATTTTCTCAGACATTCCCCTACTTCCCCGGGGGTGGGGGGTGGGGGTTTCAATTGACAAGTGCATAATGTCTGTTTACTTTACTACAACTTACAAGTAGCCTACCGGTACGGTATAATGTCTCTTTACTATAGTCTGTCCTTTAAGGGGAGGGAAAAGTGGAGGATTTTTTACTTCAAACCTTTGCCCCCTGAATCGCCGTTTGCGACAGACCATGGCCAAATGTACAGCTGTATTGTATTGCGCTGCCTCTGTTCCATTAGACAAATTATTCATCTCTACTCCCCATGTAGAGATGAAGAGCCCTCCATAGACTTTACACTGGAAACACAACCCAAGAACCTAACCGCACTTGTGCGTGACCTAATGCAAGCCCAGTGATTGGATGAAAGGGCTGATGAATTATTCATGAATCCAGAAAAGTCCAAGATTTGAAAATGGCCACCATCCCCTCGCTCAATTCACTTAGAAATACATTGGATTAACAGAGTAATCATCGGTTTGGATCAATTTAAAAAGGTACACCCACAGATATAAAGGTACTCTTTAATTTATAATCATTTATTTCGTGTGAAATGGATGTACACCCTCAGATCAGACTAGCCCATCTGTAGGCATTAACTCCCTGGTAGGCCGAGATCAGGGATGGAGGCTGCGATGTGGGCTACTGTACGTTCCATGTGCAGCAGCTGTTGTTTTGCTTAGATGGAAGGACGAGCTGATTACTGGCCCTGTTTCTCCGTGGTTGATTGCAATGAGCGACTCGCTGAGCAAAGGGTTGACAGGTCCTTGTCATAAATAGAATTTAAAAATCTCCCACTTTTCCCTCCCCTTAATTAAAGGACTATAATTAAGGAGTCACGTGTCAACTACTTTTCGGACAGACTATACTACTACATTTCGTTTTGTTTGAAAGCAAAAGTGATTCTCGTAAAAAAAAAAAGAGGAGAAAAATAAGCTTCACTCAATACATAGTATTCACTGACGTCACGGCGCTCGCCGCGGCTTGCCATAATGTGGGTCAACTTTAGCTGGACATGAGTGCTCCAAGCCTCAAAAATGCAGTTTTCACCTCCGAAAGTTTTAGAGAATGTAATATAAAGTATGCTGATAGGTTATATCATATATGGTCATTTTGTAGTGTGTCATGATGGAATAATAAGTATAATTGCCATTATCAAACATTTGGAACGGGAAATCCTGTTGATCTAGTGTCTCCCGCTATCTATGCTGCCACACATTATGGCTGCCAGTGAGGATAGCCGCTGACTGGGGTGACGTCATGTGAATACTATGTATAGAGTATAGCCTAGCCTACATGTAGCTAGCCAAATCTCCCCACCCCCCCCACCCCCCACCCCCGAGAGAGAGGTTCGCTGGATACTGCCGTGGCCCGTACGGTTCGATCCCTCCCGGACCAAAGCCAAGAGGCACAATCATTTGATTTTCGACTGATGTATCATTATATCTTTATGGTTTCAAAATAAACCCAGTGACAACATATATTATGCACAGCCATAGATCAATTATATGACATGTACCGCATGAGTTTGTCTTGCCTAACACTCAAATAATAGTAATACGCGTATAGCCTAATATATATCCTTATCCTAAAAAAAACGACCTGGCATTAAAGGCCAATGGCCTAGACCAGCCAGTACCTTCATATATTCATATAATTACCTTCCTCTTTAACTACGGCTGCGATTCAACCATGAGCGGCTTCCGGTCAGCTATATGTTGCGCACAAATGCATGCGTAGTGGGAGAGGTGTAAGCTGGGAGATTTCTTTTTTTATTATTTCATTGCACAATTTACCAAATTATCATTTACCATCTCATATGTTTCTAAAGCATCTTAATAAATTAGGGCCTACTGTTGAAAGGGTGTTGTTTGTTTAGGTTAGAACTAGAAGAGTTAGCATTTCCCGATCTTTCGAGAGCTCATCCCACCGCGCCAGTGACGTTGTGACGTTGGACGTTGGCGACGGCAACGTTGTGACGTCACTCATTGACAACGCATGGTCACAGTTTTTCCCGCCTCAGTGGGATCAGCATTGAAGCTACCACAGAGGTGCCAAACTTCCCGACTTGGCGGGAGATCTCCCGATTTTTCAGACAAATTACTAATTCCTCCCGACCCCCCAACTTGACATCTAAACCTCCCGCCAAAAGGCCCAAGTTATGAAATCACATATAGGCCTAGGCCTATACATGCCCTAACTATACAAATCCGAATAGAGAAACTTCCCTGCTTACAGATTTATTTTACAATTTCAGTTCAAGCTCAGCCTTACTCCAAAAGTATTCATCAAAGAACCCAACTAATAGGCCTATGATATAGATGGTTGGGTTTGGCAAACGTTTTTATGACACCCATACATAGGCCTCATTTTTATATCCTTGAATAAAGATGGTTTTGTTTTGAATCCGGGCCCATATATATGTCTTAAAATTCTAGGACCTGGAGGTGATAGGTTACAAATATTTTGAATCCGGGCCCATATATATGTCTTAAAATTCTAGGACCTGGAGGTGATAGGTTACGAATGGCATCCTTTAATATTGGATATAGGATATTTAGATATAGGCCTATTAAGTTGAAAATGTCTCATTTCTAATTTAACTTTGCTTGCAATATTGACAAAGATGTTATTTATTAAAATATTTTCCAAGACATCCACTTTCTGACAATACTCCTGGTCAAAACCTTTTAATAATAAAATTATTTAAAAATAAGCTCTCAGTTCAGTCTCAGTTCAGTTCTCGGATCCTTTTTTTAATGTGATCTGTTTTTCTGATGGAGGGGCCTCAGCCGAAGGCTCTTGTCTACTATCACTATGTCTATGATGATTACAGCATGAAGCCCAACTGTTTTCGGAGGTGACTTGCAGTTGCACCTTTAGCTACCTTTGAACATTTAAAGCAAAGAATAAGTCGAACCTCGCCCCAACATATAGCAATCAATCCTTGAACTATCAAAAGACATATATTGATGGAGAAAGCCCTACCGGATCGCGATATGATCACCATCGATGAAAACACCATTACCTCACCATTTTGGATACCGCGCTGCTTACCGGGGAGGATGACGGGAATATGGCTGCTGGGGAGCAATTAGTATTCTAAACTTACCGTTCCCGGGTACCGCGCCAGTGGCACCACCTGGCATTTTTCGTCACGACTAGGGCACAACCACCATCGGCACAACCACCATGTCATCAATGGAATTGTAATATCAAACTCATAATAATCTGAATTGTCTATCATTTTGATTTTATTCTAAGACAAGATATTTCCTCACCCCCAATGCCCTGCCCAAAATTGGTGATTTTTACCATTTCAACCTTCGATTCATTCCATTTCTATTCCTTGTGATGAAGCTGGCCGGAATCATACATGTCATATTATATCAACAGATGCAGAAATTTATTTCCCACAACTTGGTCCTTATTTTTTACAATTTCATTTTTTTTCCAGAAACAGTTGCCACGGTAACTTGACAACGACACAAACATAATTTCTCAGAAGTGACAGTTGTTCCAAACTGTATAGGCTCTGATATCATAATATGATGATTATTTACAGGACTTATATAGGCTAAACAAAAGTTATCAGGGTTCAATTGGAGGGATGTACAAAATGACAAAAGATCAAATTTGCATTCCCTAGAGGCTGCTTTTTACCTTGCTCAATCTAGAGAGAATCTAGATTTGAGACAACTATCAACACGAAGTCATGCCAAACAGGAAAAATTTCAAACTCAAAATTCCTAAAACCACCTTCTACAAAAACTGCTTTTTATACAAAGCCCAGTCAAGGTGGAATGAATTACCAACCATTGCGCATGAGGTAACCTCAAAAAAAGAACTCAGGAAACATATAGAAAATGTATTGTAACAACTAGGATGAATCGATCTTGATTTAATATGATTTTATTATTACCAAACGGTACGTACCATCTCTAACCAAGACAACTCCGATCCTATTAAGGATCAATATATCTTATGTAATACTGATTGTACTCTTATTCGTATTCTTATTTTATTTTTACTCTACTTTAAATTGTTATTTGTTAATTATAATATACTTCAAAATTCCCACTCTGCCTTGTGCGAGATGGTAACGTCTGGGAGAACTGGATTTAATCTAGATGACTGTGTACCAATTTGTCTATTTGTCTATGTCCATTATTTTCATTCATGTATCGTGTGAGTTCGATAAATAAAGTAGTATCTTATCTTATCTTATGTCTGGAAACATAATGATTATGGGCTTAACTTAAATTAGTAACTCGGGCTATGGAATAAAATATACGAATTGACAATTCCTTTACAATAAGGCAAGAAATGCTACGGGGAATGCACATATATAGCTTTATATTGTCAGATCTATACATATCATGTATATTGCAACTATTTTAACATAGTTATCACACCCACAAATGTGACAATGTATATATAGGCCTAACTGTTCACTATATACGGTAGTACCGGTAGTATATGCCGTCAGTAATATAGCGTTTTTACAAATCGTCATTTTTATCAAATATTTAACACGTTAAATTCCCACCTATTTATATACTTTATTGATGATGTAATATGGTAAGAATCTCCAACTTTCAAAAGCGCTATATTACTGACTGCATACTATATATATATATACTCACTATTATAATTAGGCCTGGTAATTTCTTGAATAGGCCTACAACCGTGCCCATCCCTGGGCCCGCGCACATAAAAAACTAGACATTAGACAATGTCTAGGCTAAAATCATCAATAAAATCCCCGGCTTCAAGGACAATTTTGAATTCTGATTTTGTTTTTGTCTATGGTCTCTGAAAATTAGACAATGTAATTGTCTCTTCAATTTTTGTCCTTATTGGCGGTAGTTTTCTGGCGGCTGGCGGTAGTTTTTCGCATAGAGATACAAGCTATTTTGTAAGATTTGCAGCAGGTGCACAGATAATGGAGAGACAATAAAAACGAGACAATTTTAAGTAGTTCTAGACAATATATATCGTGTTCATAAAGCAGTTTGTCTATTGTCTCTGGGACAATTTTGCAGTCTCTGGGCCAATTAGGAGGCCGAAAGACCAAAAAATAAGGACAGCTCCAATAGCTGTCCTTAGGTGGTTTTGTCTCGAAATGTTGGAGTTTTGTCACTAAATTCAGAATTTCGAGACAATTTTGGTTGTTTTACATTGAATGCAGTTCATCTATTGTCTCGGGGACAATTTTGAGGCTGAAAGAAAAAGGAAATAAGGACAATTCAGATAGGTGGTTTTGTCTCGAAATATTGAATTTGTCACTAAAGTCACAATATGGAGACAATTTTGGTTGTTTTACATTGTGTTTCACTAGTTCCACACTACACATGCATCAACCCACCCTCACAAACTAAATGCAATATAATATTGAAGGTCACTCTTGAGGTATTTAATCAATTTGAAGCTTATACATGTCATAATGCAACACAATTATTCCAAAATGATATTTTACAAGTCTAGATCAGTTTGAATTTTTGAATTAGTGATTAAATAAATATTGTGTTTTTTTCATGTTTTTTCATAAAACATGTGTGCATGTGTAGAAACCTTTTTTTTTAAGCAGAAGTGATGTATTTTCTAAATGCACCTGTGTATTATATTAAAATTCCATAATCATTAATTAGATTCTAGCCTCAGAAAGCACTGTTGTTGCAATAGCGGCGAAGATTCTGGCCTCAGAACTTTGAAAGTGGGGTTCCCACAACCTTATGCATAAGGTTGTGGGAACCCCACTTTCAAACAGATTGTTTTCGGATGTGACGTCACCAATGTGACGTAGTGGAAATGCCATATAAATAAAATGGAAAATGTGCACAACAAGAGAGGAAGTAAAATGTTGGATCTAAAAATAAACCCCGCAAAAACTACTGCCAACTGTCAGAAAACTACCGCAAATAAGGACAAAAATTGAAAAGACAATATAGTGTCTAATTTTAAGAGACCGGGGACAAATACAAAATCAGGCTTCAAGGACAAGGACAATCTGACTTTATGTGCACACCTTTGGAGATTGTCCTTGAAGCCGGGGATTTTATTGAAGATTTTGGCCCAGACATTGTCTAGACATTGTCTTAAGTCTTGAAAGTTTCAAAAAACCTTTATTCATCCCTGATTACTTACTTGTTTGCCCAGGTTAAATTCAAATCTATGGCAAAATTGTCTCCAAATTATAAATTTCGAGACAAAACTTAAACATTTCGAGACAAAAGTGCCTAAGAATAGCTATAAGGACAATTTTTTTATGAGCGCAGTATTGTCTAGATTCGCTAGAAATTGTCTCGTTTTAATTGTCTCCTCTTTATGTGCGCGCCTGCTGGCCTGTGAAATATTTCCTCGGGAAGGGGAAGGCTGGATCCGCTATGGATAAACTAAAATCCAGGTGTAATGTGTTTAGGAGTACAATAAAAAAAGGTGAGCCGAAAAAGGAGGAGAGGCAGCTGTGGAACCGCTTAGCGGCTGACATGGAGGAATATATTCTGATAGACTTCAGTTCTCCGTACATCGTACCGGGTGTTCCTTGCCAATGATCACGCTAATATTTTTCTTTGACATTTACCTTGCCAATAATCATGCTGTTGTTCTCTGATGTTTATGCCCAAGCCTGTATACATGTGTAATGGAAATAAAGGTACGGTATTTACAAAAGCAAAAACAAAAAATATTTCCTCGGGAATCGAGACCAGCGTCTAAAGAGATGTGCAGGGAACGGCGGTATATATTTGAGAAATGCAGAGAAATATATCGTTATCATGATAAATGTGGGACAATGGAAGCGCCATATCTAGCTATAGGGTTATACACTACTATTTTAATATAAGTTCAAAGCATAAGTAAGTTTACAATATCTGTAGAATTTTTTTAAAGAGATTTTTTGTATTCAGGTTGTATTATGTACAAATTAACAAACAATCTCATTCCGAGGATTGCTTTTCGTCATGTCCCGATCCTAGCATCGCAGGATTTACTGATTATACAATAGTCAGAAAGAATATTGATTAAATTTAAGGTGATTTAGAAGAAGGGTGAGGTGAAGAAATGGTGAATGATACAGCTTCTGACTTATATAATAATATAATGGTCAACGTAGTAGTCGCGCCGGCGAGGAGGTCGCACGTACATTTACTCCGCTCCTCTGAGAACGGTCACATAAGGATCTATTTGAGTTCAATATTCACCACACCTATATCATCTTCACCCATCATCTGCACAAGAACTGAACTATGACTTGATGTGTCGGATCGTGTGATCCTAAGGATTTTCAGTGAATTATTTCTTTGATATTGGGACATTACGATTTGAAATAACCGTCACCATGTTTGAGGACGATGAGGGATTGATCCCCTCGGCGAAATCCAAGTTACTTTTCGCCTTTCCAGATGAAAAAAACCGAGCATAAGGCAAAACTACGTACAAAAGGTGAGCCTCTTGGCGATTTTGATTTACGAAGAATCCATACCAAGGAAGAAATTGAGATTAAAGAAGACCCTTGTTCCATAGAAGAACTGAGACGTTCGCTCGAGTTTACCCAGCTGGACCAAGCGTATTATAAAACGTTGATTCAGAAATTGATAGAAAAGGACAGAATAAGATCTCAACAATACAATGCCATGGAACATGAATTGCTTACAGTACAGCGTCAAATGAAACGATATGAAAACACGTCTATTCAAAATGAGGTAGACAACAGAAAATGCAATTTCTTGATATCGGGCGCACTAGAATCTAGGCTTGAGGATACGGAATACCTGGCACTGCATATCATTCAACAGATTGACCCCCGTTTCAGTAAGAAAGACATGGTTTTTGCTAGGCGGATTGATAATAGGTCTAACGGGTCTAGGCAAATAAGAGTAAAAATGGGTGTTGAACAGGCAAGAAACCGAGTATTTTCCAATCGTTCCAAACTGAAACATTCGAATGACTACTACAGAGTGTATATTAATCCGGATTTACCAACTACGGTACAGGAGCGCAAGGAAATGCTTTCACAAGTACAAGCACACCTCAGATCACAAGAGATTACCGACTGCCCTATTTACAGGGATAGAATTCGATTTGAAGGAATAAACTACAGGTACGACGAGCTAGAAAAGCTACCTGAGGGAAAACGATTATCAGACGCTAAAACCAAGATAATTAACGGCAAGCTCTACTTTCACTCGGCACATAGTTGGTTGAGCAACTTTTATCCGTGTAAGTTAGATATTAATGGCTTGTTATTTCATTCGATTGAGCAAGCTTACCAATTCGCTCGGGCGAACGCAGAGAATAAAACAGACACAGCGAAAGAAATCTACGAATGCTATGATGCTAAGGAAGCGAAGAGGCTTTCTCATAGTGTTTTCACCTCTCCGCAATGGGACATAGACAAAATAAACGTAATGAGGGTTTTAATAGAAGCCAAGTTTACACAGAATGAAGATCTGAGAGAGAAGCTAGTTAAAACAGGGGATATGCCCTTGTTTGAGGCAACTAATTGTCCATTTTGGGCTTGTGGTGGCTCTATAAACTCAGAAATTGTCTCCAAAGGTGATCACACTGGCTGGAACGTTGTTGGTAGATTGATTTCCAACTTTAGGAAATTCCTGCATGAAGGCAGAGCCTTTGTTCCCCCAACCGATTTAGTGGACGACGAAGGGAAAAAGATCCCTCTTGATGGAAGCAAGTCACCAAGAAAAAGACCCCCAAAACAAGCTGTTGCTAATGAAAATGTTGAGGATGGTTCTGAGGCAAAAATGGATACGGTTGAGGAAGAACAATCTTCTGAAAATACTGAAAAGGCAAAAATACCAAATAAAGAACCGCCCAAAATTCAGAGATCTACAGGAGGGGGCAAGCCCAGTAGAGGAAAAGGGAACCGCGGCAGTGGGAGAGGTAAATCATTCACTAGCAGCAATACCAACAGGGATGTTAGGAAACGATTCAGAAGTGGTGAGGATTACTTTAATCCGTCAAAACGCACCTCAAGTCAATCACATGGATATGAACATACCCCAAGTCAGTCACATGGATATGAACAGAGTTATGCCAGTATATTAGAGCAAGCAAGGCCCTCACCAATTGAAATGGAGCGTAGGCTTCTTGAATTTAACCGACTTCAAGACTCACACCTATACTCACTTAGTACTCTGCAACAGCAAGAAAGCGCGGCACAATATTTCCCAGCCGAGTCAATCGGAGCTGTATAGTCTCATCATGAAGACCGTAATCATTACCGATTCGAGGGGACGAAATTTGAGTGACTATTTATTTAATCCTGATATTATTACATTTGCATACAGTGGTGCTAAGCTTGATCGCTTATGTGAGATGGCCAGGAACTTATATTTTGCACATCGTCCTGATAAAATGTTGATAGTCGGCGGGATATGTAATTTCTCGGTCAAAAACAGTCAAACTAAGGAGATTACCCTGAGCTTCTATAATGAAAATTCACTAGTTGCCAATATGGAAAACCTCTTCCAGGAAGCACTGGAATCGCTCCAGGATATTTCTCACAACTGTGAAATAAGTTTTGGTGGCCTGATTGGGATGGATTTGGCTAAGTCAAACTTCAGGCATACTCCCTCTATTCACCAGCCTATGATAAATCGTGCCATCGTGAGAATCAACAAATTTATTATACAGATGAATCGAACCAGAGGAATCCGACATGTTCACCTGCTAAATAAGGTCCATCCTAGGCAAGGGGATAGACATCGCCATAATTTAAATCGCCTACCGGATGGAATCCACTTGGACTCGACCGTATTGGCTAGCTGGGCCAAACAGATGGAAAACTATCATTATGACAGCCTCAGTCAACTCAATTGAGCTATGCCGTCATGCGACTAGCTCTTATTGTCCTGTAAACAAGAAACAGCTGTTGAAATTCATCACACAAGTCTACTTTATAGCCCACCTTCCGTCATTCAATATTACAAGTCAACCCTTCCTTATTACCAATCAAAGCAAACGACCAATTGTGTACTGCGTCCCCCTATATGTGCTGTATATTGGGAGAAACCTCATGATCCGAGGAGGTGCCGTCATGCGACCCTCTCTCGATCACTTGGCTATCTCGATTCTACTCACATGTATTGGACATATACCTAAGAACCAAATAACCGGCGCTATCATCTCCACACACGATTGGAAATTTAGTACAAGCCTCCAAGCCTGGACATTTTCGTATGTACAATGTGTTATATATTATGTAGAGATTTGGGTTGGGATTGAAGGTGCCGTCATGCGACCCTTTATCCCACCACCTGCAATTGATATACTCGACTTGGAGGCGACTCGTACCTCAATAACATCTAGAAACTGTTTCCTTCTGAATAATAGCTCAATCTGCCTAACATTGAAAAATAATGGGTGTAATTGACAAAAGTAATCCTCTTAAAGACTGGTCTGAGGTAAAAAAGATACGTGGAATTAAGATAGTGCAGTATAACATTCGCTCATTGTTACCCAAAATAGACACCATTCGCACAGAAGTAATGCAAAATAAAATTGATGTAGTTCTATTCACCGAGTCGTGGTTAAATAGTAGTATACCAAATAATCTCATATCCTGCCAAGGTTATAATATTCTACGACTTGATAGGAAGTCAGGAACCAGAGGAGGGGGAATTTGTTGCTTTATTAGAGATGATTATAACTTTAGTTCGAATGAAGAATGTAATATTTCAAACGCGAACAGTGAAATACTGAGTCTTTATATATATAAACAGAATGTCCCTCGTTTCAAAATCGTGGTATCATATAGGCCTCCGGCTGGAAATGTACAATCGTTTATGACTGACTTGGGAAATTGTATGAAATCGCACACAAGTATAAAAGATAAGAATATTGTTGTATGTGGTGACCTTAATATTGACTTACTCGAGAAAGATAACAAAACAAAAAGATTAAAGGAGTTTGCAACCAAATTCCATTTAAGTATTAAAGAAACTGATATCACAAGGTTCGGCCTACAGAAAAATTCTATACTGGATGTATTCTTGATTAATGCTAAAACAGATGTCTATGTTCAAACCTTAAACTACTCCCTATCGGACCACCAACCAGTTGTTGCAATATTTAAAAAAATACACACCAAGATTAAAAGGGTAGATTTTGTTGGTAGAAATTATTGCAACTATACCTATGACAAATTACATAATGAACTAAATGCCTTAGATTGGAATGTTCTTGGAACGATCAACTGTGTTGACGCGCGTTGGAATATGATTGATGAGAATATAAAAAGATGTGCGGATAAGCTAGCTCCCTTGAAAAGGTATACTGGTGTTATTGAAAAGCCAAAATGGTACACTGTCGAGCTCTCGAATACACATAAAGCGAGAGAAAAGGCTTATATAAAAGCAAGAAAATCAAAAAATATGATAGACATTAGGGCTGCACGCCAACTTAGGAACAATTGTAATAAAATGGTAAGGCGTCTAAAATCACAGTATTATAAGAAAATTCTTTATGCAAATAGGAAAGACTCCAATAAATTTTGGAAAACTGTCAATGAAATAAATGGTAATTACAAGCAGAATATCAATAGTCTAACCATAAATGAGGTATGTATTGAAGGTCAACAAATGGTTAATGAGCTTAATAATTATTACTGCTCAGTCGGTGAAAATCTCAATAATAATATTATAACGATCCCAAGAGATCGATACATAGAAACAATTGTCAATCCCTGGACTGCTCCGGTAGTTAATGTGAATATGATAATGGAAAGGATTACAGAAATTGAAATCGCAAAGAACTCAGGCTCTGGTGAACTAAACAGCAGAATTTATAAAGATGCTTTCATGATTGTGGTGACATATATTACAGATTTGATTAACTTGTCAATACAAGAAAATACTTTTCCTTCGAAATTCAAAATTGCAACGGTTGTACCGATCCCGAAGATTAATGTACCTAAGGAACCATCAGATACACGACCTATATCATTAACTCATATCTGTGGCAAAATAATTGAAAAAGTTTTAGCTGATCACCTTCGTATACACTTGAATGCAAATAATATATTAAATAAATATCAATATGGTTTCCAACCGGGCAGGTCGACTACTGAGGCCCTTACTGAATATATCACTGATGTCAATTGTGTATTAAATAATAAGAATTTTATGATAACCTGCTTTATCGACTACAGCAAAGCATTCGATACCATATCACATGACTTAATGATTGAGAAATTATCGGACTGTGGCCTACCAGAAAAATTTTTAACTTGGTTTAAATCCTATCTAACAAATAGGTCGCAAATGGTGTCTTGTAACAAATATATTTCTGCAGAAAAGGGTATAAAATATGGAGTTCCTCAGGGATCGATCCTGGGACCTCTTATGTTCTTGGTTTATGTCAATGATATTAAACACCTCGATTTGAAGGTTAAAGTCATACAGTACGCTGATGATACCCTGTTATACATAAGCGCCGATAAAATTGACGACTGTATGAAATTGTTGCAGAAAGATCTAGATAAATTCCAGAAATGGAGCAGGAGTAATAAATTGTTTATTAACACAAAAAAGACTAAGGTGATGCTGACTGGTCCAAAGAACAAAATTAAAGACAAGGTCATCAATCTAATGTTCGAAAATGTGACACTGGAACAAGTAAAGACCTATGTATACCTTGGTATAGCTTTGGACACTGGCATGAATATGACAACGCAATTTATTAACCTGACTCAGCAGGTAAATTGTAAACTGCAGATTTATAAAAAGATCAGACCTAATTTAACCAAAAATGCAGCCATTATTATAGCAAAATCCAAATTACTATCTATATTCGATTATAGTATTTTTACTTTGACTCCCCTGACTGTAACCCAACTTAATAAACTCCAAACCCTCCAAAATAGAATATTAAGGGTCGCACTGAAATGCGACTACCACAAACCCAATGAAGAACTCTATTCCGAATGCAAAGTAATGACCATAAGAAAAAGAATAAATCTTAACTTGGGAAAAATTGGCCACAAAGAGGTTTATCTTAATAATAGGGCTAAAATCCATCCTAGGAATACCAGGCGTGCAGCCGGACCAACACTTGAGTGCTTTCCACTGAAATCAGACAAAGATACTAAGAGTTTAAAGAATAATATAGCTTCCACCTGGAACAATATACCTGAACGGATCAGGAATATTCAGGACCACAATCTCTTTAGCTTAACCCTAAAGAGGCACATTAAGAATGGCTAAGTCTCCTGTTTGCATTGTGTCCGCCCACCAACTTACCCCATATTGCGATGGGTCCGCCCACCTACTTACTTCCTGACATGCCTCGCTGTAATTAGCAAATGTAAATATAATTGTAAATACAAACACTCTAATCTCCCTACCCCTCTCTCGTCCCCTAGGTAAAATGCCTGTATCGTGATTGCTACTTATACGAATCACTTATTCGTATAACTCAACTGTTCTTGAAACAATTGTATAATGAATGTACTTATGTAAGCTGTAAATATAAACTATTGGTCTATCTAATGCGCCTGTTATATGTAGCGGTAAAATGTACAAATTATGCAAAGGCATCAGCCTCTGCCAATACTGCGGGTTCTGATACCATTGTCCTTGCTCGTAAACTGATGATGTAAATACTTATAGTGTGCCACTAAACAGGTGACACACCCTATGAACCATTATACTGGGTTTCGTCGAAAATTGTTATTTAAGATAATATTTATATTCTGTATATTTCCCAATATCGTAAGATGAAGATTTGTAATATGGTAAAATTTTCCTGTTCCACAGGATCCTGACACATCAAGATCACTCGCTTCACGAGACAATATTATATAATAGCCTGTAACCATCACCCTCATCTCTCATTATTTTTTTTAACAATTTTAATAAATTTTTCTATATCCTTGTTAACTTAAAAACTTAACTTAACTTAAAAATGTATGGATTATAAAACTTCAACGTCTGATAAATTGTAAATAAGGTCAGGTCATGATGAAAAACACAATTATTTAAATATTTTTGTGAAGAGTGTAACCGCCTGTTTTCCTGAATAAAATATGTCCAAAAAAAAAAAACGTACATATGTTTACAAGTAGCTACAAGTGGGTGAGTGAGTGGAAATCTTAAAGATTGAGTAGAGATGCGATCAGAACTACGAAAGATAATCACAAATATAATAAGAGACAAATATGATATTCAATTAGCAAAGCTGCATAGTACAATCGATTTAGGATGGGTTTTTTTCAAAGCCTCACTAAATTCTTGAGACAATTCAAGTCGTCTCAGGGTTGGGGCTAACTCAGTCACGGAATATAGAGATCGCTTGTCTTTTTCTGTTCTTGGTACCGGTATACAGGGCAGCATTTTTGCTTCGTGTTGAGAAGCTCATTTCCAATACCATAGTTATAAACTTTTCCATGCATGGGCTAATTTTAAGTTATTAATAAATGTACTCCCTTTATTAAGCCAATAAGATTTTTTTTAACATAATTTTATTCAGCTTGTCAACAAAGCACTCCTCTCCACGAGCAATACACGAGATTTCAACATAAAACTCCATTATTTATTCAAAATTAATGTTATAGTAGACATAAGCTTTCACTAGCTGCGCATAAATCAAAATATGTTTTTAACCATCAGACACCATATATGCGTTTTTCAAAATTCATGCCTATCATCTTTTGAGATACAAAGTTGTGCTGTTTCTTCATACGGCTCTGTGCTGTCCCCTACTGGCAGCAGCGGCAAACAGCGGCGCCTTGTAACGAACCGCTCCCTATGGGGATATCCTACCCGGCATGCATTGCACCCACGTGAATTTCCAAGATGGCAGGCAATTTCAAAGTGGGCGATCTTGTGTGGTAAGTACATTCTTCGTTATTGATGTTTACGTAATGTTCACTTATTTAAATACCACAAACATCAACTATGTATGTTACAAAATCCATATTTATTCTTTCAGGGCGAAGATGAAGGGCTTTCCCTCGTGGCCAGGGAAGGTAAGTTGGTAGATGTTTTGGGTCTGAGCCGGGATGCCTTGTTTATGCATGCGGCTGCTTGTATGGGACTCTACTCCAGCCTGGCTGAGAGACCGATCGTATTCCTCCTTTTTCACTCACTTATCTCACTGATCAGTCACGCCGTATTAAAGATAAAATACTATTCTCGATATCTGTCACATTATAAAGTTAGTTCATTAGTACCTGCTAACGTTCTCCGAGTGTATTTAGAAGGGTGGGAGTGGCTAGATTTCACAAACAAAGCGGCTTGGTGGATTTGGAGCACATTTCCAGGTGCACCGTTGGCCGCCGAGACCCTGTAACGGGCGGATGGCGTCTTCGCGGGCACGGTCCCCAGGCAAAACAGAGCGGGGGTCTATCGTTCTGTGGCTGTGCGTGACCGATATGAACTTATTGAACAAGAGGGGCAGACCTGTTGTATTCATTCTGATTCCCGCACCGTGATACTGATATTGAAAGCGTACTTTGTGTAGAAAGTCTGACCTATCTTTTTACACTTACAAATAAAATGGGGTTTCGGTCGGACAGCGAGGACCGTACTCCACTGTCTGGAGTGATTTCTCTGAATTGATCTGTTCACCTCCTTGGGTCTCGCTGTCCCGCTGTCATAGACATAGGATAATTAGGCCTAGTTTTGTCTCTTTCCAAAAATATTTGTCAGCATATCTGTATTATCAGAGTCGACTGACAATCACCGGTTATCCGTCCATGACCATGACTCATGCTTCTGTGTAAATAATACCGCACTTAGAAGTGAGATGTTACTCGTACCATTCACCCTTCCTGAGTGAGTGTTTTGGCATAGTAGTTCTGATAGAGTCACTTGACTGTTTAAATCGACAATATATATTCTCAATTGGGGACAATGACATGTTTAGTCCCTCTGTTTTTATACGGGACCACTCCATCTCTACGGATCTCTACATGGAATGGCATTGGTAGAGATAGATTCGCTACCCTACTCTTGTCTAACTTGTTGTTGTTATCCGACTTAGGTCATCGCCCCAAAGCCCGAAGTAAAGCGACCGGCCAACAAAAAGTTCCTTCAGTTTGTGTTCTTCTTTGGATCAGAGAACTAGTAAGTTGAGTAATTTTATCAGTTATGCCTCTTGTGTCTAGTATGAATTCGCGCCTAGTAAAATATCTTATCCGAGACCTTTTGAGCGTGTTAATAATAGCTAAGCAACACTCCGTCGGAATATATCATACCCTCTAATACATTAGTTGTTGTTGACCTGGTGTGTATACATTGGATCTCATAATCTAACTTCATGGTGCATTTTTCAGTGCCTGGATTCCAGAAGACAGTATGTTTTTGTACGAAGACAATAGGACGAAATTCTTGCTATCCCAACGTATCCCCAGAGGCTACAAAGAAGCAGTTGAGTCCATTGAAGATGCCCTCCGCAACCGTCCTTCGGAGGTATGTACTGCTTGCAATGGTCTTCTCTTTTTTTAAAGAACAAAACTTTACGTATAATAGGAACTGTTTCCTTAAGAATCAAGTCCCTGAACTGTCACAAGGTATGTTCCAATATGCTATTTCGTTTCAATAGAATACGAAATAGAATACGAAACACTGCACACATGCATACATATGACCGCCCTCCCCCGGCTTGTCTTGAGTTTTTAGGGTTTTGTTTCCCGCCTTTATTTAAATCCAGGTCGCATACCTTGCATGATACTAAATTGTGTACCTAGCGATTGTTATTTTTCGACCGTGGAGACTCCAATGAAGAGAAGTAGTTGGACGGTCGAATTATATTTGGCTTTACTTTCCCCCATGTTGGTTGACTATTTCGAATTTCAGCTTTTGAACACCTTCGTAGAGGACCACATGTTTTCTTCCATCTCGTTTATGCTATCGTCCCTAAAACTCGCCTGCTATTCTTTGACCTCTCTTTTACACTAGTGTCCCTCAAACCGCGACTTGCATATGTTGTTGTTATAATCTATTAACGTAGCATCGATGTTAAATGAAGGATCTTATATAATATGACGAATAAGCGTCGATAAAAGATTGACGTAGGAAAAACTCAGCGATAAAACCAGTGCACATATATTATATGCCCCAATGGTCCCGGGGGGGGGGGGGGGGGGGGAAGTTGAAAACATCGCTCGTCATTCAAAAATGCAAAAATAAATGTGAAAAAATAGCTCGATAGAATTCTGAAAGTATTCAATTTGTTTCTTTTGGTAGTTTTTTTTTCATGTGTTAAAGTCTCTTATTTTGTTTTCATCAGTATTATTTCTATCACTTTTACAATCTATAGTGTGTCCTTTGCACCTATATAGTTTATTTCCCGCCGATTAATTATGTCCAAATAGCTGAACATATCCTGTTTTCAAGACCTTTGAATCTTGTTTCTCTCTTTACAAAACAAGATAGAAACGAGTCTAATGTAAAATGCACATAATAACCTCAAAAAAGAAGGGTCTATTTTAGGATTTCATTCAAATTATATCAATAATTTCCTGGCATGCTAGGATATACATTATTTTGATCAGGATAGACTACAAAACAACCGCTCTTTCCCCATATCGCTACATTCTAGCATAGCTTCGATCAACTATATTTCATGGCACCCCTTTGTGGTGTTCTAGGACTAACAGTAATTACATCCCCGTCCTCCCTCACCCCTTCCTGTCAAACATTTTGCCATTTATTTTCCCTAGTCTTCTTCCATATGAAACAGATTTCCTGCAATGAACCTCTGATCGGTCTCAAACCATCATGGTGGTATTGACACCAAAATATCGTGCATACAGTATATTACGTTTTCTAATGTATATGTGTTTAGGATTTAAGAATTCCCCATTTTCTCCGTAATTAAATGTCATCCCAGCTATTTCTTGACAATTGCGATCGGATTTGTATAAGGACATGAGAAGTGCGAGTATGAAAAAAATGAATTTGCATTTTTGTCTTGCGGAGTAGATCACCCCGGACCTAAATTTAGGGGTTGTTTTTTTTTTGTTTTTGTTTTTTTATAAAAATAGGATTGGTATTAAGATAGTATAGACGCGGTGTTCATTGATATGAATGCTAAAAGTTAAATCACAAGAACTCTTGAGACGTGTCTGGTTATATGTAACATGTATCACTTCCAGTGACTACATTTGCTCACGGTTCACACATCAAGTAACGAAAGATCCAAATCTTGAACCTAGCGTTAATTGTTATTAGCAAGTGCCTGTTGCGATTCTTCGTTATGCAAGACATACTGAAATATTGATACCACAACCAACCGGTTGATTCTTCTTTGATTTTAAAACTAAGACACGTAATTCTGGTCAAGAGACTTGGTGCAGATTTTGTTGATTTCGTTGCACCTTTACTAGTGGTGTCTGCTCGTGCGACGTTTCGGTCCTATCTAGGACCTTCATCAGGGACTAGCACCTTATGCAAGTGGAGTTGTCTCCTGTTGTTAACCACTTAAAAACTAAAGGTTGTCCATTACATGAAAGTGTGGAAATCGTACTTGTGTATATCACATGATTGTGTAAATATGAATACATTTTAGGGCGAAAGATCCTGTGTAACTATCTGTCACGTAGGGATACGACTTCCTAACCCATAGCAAATTGGAAGGTTCAGGTGAATTAAAGATAGAATGACGTCAGTATATAAAATAAATTGAACCTCGAATCCGGCCCTTCGCCGAAAAAAGAAAGTGTGAAATATGTTTGAGTATGGCCTGTTAAAAGTTTAGCCTGTTAACACGCTTTTGTTGACAACTTTTTTTCTAATGTTCCGATGATTATTGTTCAATTTAAGTTTATCTCCCACATGACTTATTTGTTAGTTTCTCGTGGGTACCTCGGCTTTATCCTGCTATCTTATAGCTAGCTTCCATTCCACCCCACATGCCCAGACTACAGATACTATTTATTCTAATCCAAATTACCTGAAGGTCAAGGGTTAACTTACTTGTTTCAATGCAAACTAAATTAAAAATATTTTTTTCATAAAACACCCCATCCACATGATTGCTATTACTGAGACTGCCTCATTGTTGAACAATTGGCTTGTCCTCAGGTGAATCTAAAACCGTCTGAACTACCGAGTATTGAGGAAGAACTGGCTCAAATATTCCCCCAACGGAAGGACGCACCCAACCGGGACTACAGCCGAGACGCTGGTCGTAAGGTAAGGCCCTGTCCCAACCTGCCTGCTGCAGCTTAAAAAAGATGTAGTCCCTACCCGACCTTCAGCACCAGCCTTCTCACATTATTCTATGTTCTAAAAACAGTACTCGTGGTTTCGGTAACATTAGTAGCAGTTCTATATTAAAACCCAGCCTCCAGCCCCCCCTGGTCCGTAAGATGTACTGATAATTGGTGAATGTGCATATGACACTTAGGGGTGGGTGGTGCCTTCATTCCCGATTCATAAATTACTTGAGAGGGAATGTAAATCCTGCCAGGCTAGCATTTTATTATGGGAAGAGTAGTGTGCAGAAAAATGGGCATTGGGCGGAGATGTTGGAAGCCAAGTTGGGTGGTTTCTTCCTCTTGCTCAGTATGAATGTTTGTGGAAGCAATCTGCAAAAAATGGATAGTATTGACCAGTTTCTCAACACCGCATGCCAGAGGTGGCTTTCAAAGCATGTCGCTGCTGAAGTTTGATATTGTGTTGTTCTTGGAAAACTTACTTATTCTTATTATGTGAGTTATTCTTATTATGTGAGTTATATTTGAGTTACATATATATGCTAACTCATGTTTTTTGGCTGTAAATTCCTAAATTCCTAAATTTCAACTTATGCTGAGTATTTATCAATTGAATTGATCAGATGGAAACTCAGTGGAAATCTAATCTAATATCCTTTAACATGCTTTGCTTACCAAAGGCCAACAGCATTAGTTACAGCTGATTTCAAATTATTTCTTTTGCAAAAACAACAGTCACCGAAAATCATTTTTTCGAAGAGGGTTATGGGGCCCTTAATATTGTCCACAGTGCTTCCTCGTCGCATTTACAATGCTTTCCATGTGCTCCTTAATTAACTTGCTTATATGGGTGCCTGTCTTATGTAGAAGAAGAGAACCTCTCAAATAAACAGGGGTAGCAAGACGTCTAAATCTTCCATGGACCCAACACAGCACAGGGACCTTGATCCTGATCCCAACCACAACTGGCCCTCCACCACAGCTCAGGTACCTATAATTTAGCGCCTCAACCACCTGGTCTAATGTTAGCCCAGGACTCCCCCATTTTCTCCCCAAGTTCTTTAGACAGATGTTTCTTAGCGAGATAGGTGTGCATGCACTGACGTCATTTTTTTGCCTCTCATTGTTCGCATGCTTATTGCTTTATTTCTCTGTTCGCCTACTTGATTTGACTCTTTTGTCTTTGAATGTCCTTGCTAATTCCTGGGGAGGGGTTTCATTTACGGAAAGTTACAGAAGCCTTCTCAGGTCGTGATATTAAAATATTCCAAATTAGATGAGCATCAATTACTCTTATCAGTTTTAAAGGGAAGGGAGGTGCCTAGTCACGTACTACAATAATTACTCTTATCAAGGGAAGAAATACAATTTTGAGATCGAACATTTCCAGGTGGTTGAAATAACTAGTTATTACTTATTGGTACTAACTTACTGGTACTAACTAACATGTCCTAGGGAACTACCTAATAGCATTCTAGCTTTTCTAGCCTCATCTCGCTTTCTTACAAGCACTGCTACTTTGTAGAACGATAACCTTGCCCACGTGTAGAAACTGGTCAGTTTAGCAAGTCTTCAAACATGATACTTCCTTTGTGACAGTGTCGCATGTAGGTTATTGCGAAAACTTGGTGAGATCTACTTCGCGAGTTATATTAGCAGTGAAAGCCTGATCATTACCTTGACAAAATCAACTTTTCCCAAGACTAACGAGAAGGCATACATGTGTTCAAAAAGTTGTCTCTACGTATGAGTAATATTGTAATTGATGCTTGGTTCTCGATATGTGTATCCTTGCATGTTGCTTCTTTGTTGATACTGAAGTTACATGTGTACTGAAGTGCCAGTTGTGTGTGCATAAATGTAGCCCTGTACCAATTATATGTTCCAATGTAGATGGAGGATAATGGAGTCTGAACTTAAGTATATGAGAAAAATTAAGCTAAATTATATCTAAAGAGAAAACTTTTGATTCTGATTATCTGGGACATGTTAACTATATGGGAGTTTCCTGATTTGGCATTCTCTGTCTTCTATATTCGTTTGTTTAGAAGAAGAATGGTAAAGGCAATACTCCAAGTTCTCGTCGTGAGTCTCAGTCATCGAATAAAGATCAGAAAGATACCCCCAAATCAAAAAAGTCGGATAAGTCTGCGTCGTCCAAAGTAACAGGCAAATCAGATAAATCACTAAACAAATCCCACAAAAAAGTCCGCAAGAACAAAGGGGAAAACTCTAGCTCAAAAGACACCATTAATCTAGAAGCGAGTAATGACTTGCAACACACAAATTCCGTGGAGCCTAGCTCCCCATCGAATTTAAACCACACAGATGGTAAAGGGCAATTGCCCGAGGATGAAGGATTACCGGTTGCTACTGATGGACAGAATGAACATCCAGAATCACGGTCTGTGTCCCCTGATATATTTGACAGTGAGGGGGAAGAGTCTAAAACGGAAAATAAAAAGGTGACAGATATGGAAAACGAGCCGGAAGAAACCCCTAGTGAGGAAGTGGCTGCTAATCTTGAAGCCCCCATTCCAGAAAATGATCCGACTGTTGAGGAAGAGGAGGAGAAAGAGGTAATGTTAACAGAAAAAGATGACGAGGTAGACGAAGCAGTGGCCTCTCCTCCACCACCACCACTACGCCCAGCTCCTGCCAAAGAGCCGAGCTCGCGTGGTGAAAATATATTTGAAATGTTTCAAAATAAGGACGGTGGTATGTTATTCTCTAATGCTGATGAAGACGAGGAGGAGGACGATGACAAGATGGAAGAGAATGCAGATGATTCCATGGACTACGCTGTGGTGACCGTTGATCCTGATGGTCAGGCACACGTGCTCATTGAGAATACTATTATAGATAATGAAGTAGTGGTGCTGGGCCAAGAGGAGGAGGTAGCCACAGAGGAGGTGGAGACAGAACAGGTAGAGACTGAGGAAGTGATAGATGCCGGTGATATGGAACAGTTACAGCCTGTTTCCGAAGAGGTAGTAGTCGTTGAAGATGAGACTGTTCTGGACACCCCAGCAGATGAAGAAGATGGGGAGTTGGTGGGTGACGAAGAAGTAAACTTTGCGCCCGACGAGGAGGAAGCCAGTATTAAGACTAAACTCGAGGTTGAGGAAAGTCCCTCACTTACAGTAGATAAAAGTGACATTGAACCAGAGGCAGGGCCTCTTTCTGAAAACGAGGCAGAGCCTTGTGAAATGGAGGCTGAGCCTGAAGATGTAGAAGAAGAAAAGGAAATGGAACAAGAGGCATTAGGTGGTGATGTTGAAGAGAAAGTAGATATGCCAGAGCTTGAAATGGAAAAACAATTACAAGAACAAAGTGAAAGTCTCGAAGTCCCGAATTTAGCTGATGATAAAGATGATAAATCGGAAACTGACGAAGGGAGTAAGTCAGATGATACAAGGACCCCGACACGTCGAAGTACTCGGACTCGAATACGGAAAGAAGAGGCAGCAAAGGAAAAACCCAAGGTACTTCGTGAGAGAAGGGACAGCACTAGTGGTCCTCCCCGCAAATAATATTAAATAAATCCTCCAAATGTCCTATTTTCATTAACACCCACCCATTCGATATAGTTCAATCTCTTAACGAAAAGTCATTACTATCCATATGAGCTAGTGCTAGCCCTCAAGCTCATACCATTTTTTCCATTGTGGTGTTACAACCTTCTCCATTGTTTTAATGAGTGTAAGTCTTTAGTGCTATTCGGTTTCACAAGTGGAGATTGTCAGCCTCTTATAATACACTGTCCTGGTTGAATGAACGCAAAACACTACCGATTGCGGACATTTAACCATCAACCAAATTCAACCTTAGTTCTTAAGAAACAAATCCCAAACACAACATCCAAACTTAGTTGTTTTGTAACATTTCTGAATTTAGACATTAGGCATTACTTGGGGAGGAACACACGGGGTTACCAACCTTGGTTGTAAGGAATACGCCGAGTGCCTCTCGCTGGGGCTGTTAAGTTTAATGTTCTTAGAGAACCCTACATTTTGTCTTGGCTCGTACCTACCTGGCCAATACCATTTCAAATGGCGAAAATAAAAAAAAGTTAAATCTAGAAGTGATACTAGGAGTGAAGTGCCTCGAACAGCTCTGCCTCGCGTTTCCTTCATCAAGGCTTGATGACTTAACTCCATCTACATGGTGACAAGTTGTTCAGGGTTGCAGATCAATTGCAAGATTCTGAACTACTCAATTTCACCTAAAGACCAGGCAGCTCCGCTCCAGCTGCTCCCCACATTCTCTCTCACGATACAGTATGCCATTTGAACATGAGAGTTGTACGAATGCGCTGGTGTGAAAGGATGTGACGCAAATGTATGCAGTCTTAAAAAGGAAATGCTTTATTGCCATCATACTTGAGGATGCTCCCCCAGTTGCCGCGCTACAAAATGCCGCGACATAAGATAAGAAGACCCTTGATGACATTTCCTCGAAAAATGGTTCCATATCTTAACTTCACCCGGGCATATATTATAACCGATATATAGGGTGGAATAAAAAGTCTGCAGATTGTACTAAAATAGCTCCAGGCCCTTTTCTTTTAAGCATGGTTCTCATTTCCTCAATGCATAAGCTTCCTTTCCCTTCTGATCGCCTTTCAAGAATAAACTAATACATTCTGGTTATGTCCTTCCACATACGACTGCATATCTATAAAAACCTAAGGGTCATTTTTAGGCAAAAAACGAGTCCATACGAAATGTAAGTAGATTAGTGGGAAGTCAAATATAGTATTTTTTATTACCGAGTACTACGTTATTTTGTTTGGTTGATATATTTGTTTAATTTTACCTTAGTTCTAAGACAAAAAAACAATGATATTTTAATGGATTGGTTTTAAATTCATAGATCGCATTTCCCCTGTAATACTTTCAAACGCATTCATTCCCAACATACTAATACAAATCTCTTCCTGTATGTGTGCATGTGTGCATTCCAGAATCGGAGCAAATCCAAATACCAGGACACCCTGTTCAAAAACATACGTCCTATTGAATTTATCTCATTGGGTCGTTCTGGTTGTTGGAATTGAGCCATCTGAAATATTGAAGCGATAATGGGTGAGGTAGAAACTCGGGGGTTGGTGTTATTTGATTAGATGTATTGATCTGTCTCGTTCTTGACTTACGTGTTAATAATTTCCTTTTTATTATTGGTTTATTTTCTAGTCAAAATTTTAATGGAAATATAAAGATATTATTTCTTATTTCTAGAAGGAAGGACCTAAAGTACCAAGTAATCCTAGGGAAGGGCGTAAGGTGGGTTCTCTCTTCTTGGTTTCATAGTTGATCATGATGTTAATTCAGTTACGGTATCCTTTTTCCATATTCCATTAAAATGCTCATTTGTTTGTACAGGTCGTGGATGGATGTATGTGTTGCAATGTACTTACGAATCGTGCAATGATTTGTCATGAAATTCCACTCTTTATTATTCCCTTTTCCTCATCCTCTACTGGAACATCAGTATGACGTACAATATCGTTTTTTCCTATTCAGCCCAAGGAGACCCCAAAACCAGAGTCCAAACCAATTACTTCGCGTCGGGGTTCTGGGAAGCGAGCTGGATCGCCTGTTAGCATACCGTCAAAACGGGGAAAGATAACAAGCAAAGCCCCGGCATCCCCTGGCCGATCAGCTGTAAGTTGACTTTCGATAAGTGGCCTTGATGAGCCACCTAGCATGGGAACTCTTCCATATCATGTGTGTAAAGTGTGTTGCAGGTTGTTTTTTGTTTGGATCTGCAAATCCCTCGTCCTTGGGAAAGTGTCTATAGGGCAAGGCCTCAATAATCCTGGAGTTCTACATCTTCCTGTGTAATGGTAAAATCCTCTTGCAACCAGCGAAAATAAGTGATGGAATAAATGGAGGTTATTTTTGGCAAACATTTCGTCTAATCTTTTCCCAATCAGGTTTCTTGGGGCTAACGATGAGACCAGTAATAAATCCATTTCCATAGTATTTTTTATCTCTTTAAAACCTTGAAATACAATCTTAATTTGGAGAAGTCATATTATAACAAACATGGGAAATGGGGTTTTCACTGTGAATGCCCTAAGGAGATGTACCAGCAGTGGAAATGTGTAATTAGTGTAAGTTAGATTTAAAGAAAGCTGCTATGCTTTCAGTGTTAGTGTGGGTACACTTATTTGGAAATACTTCTTTTGATCTTTAATTCTGATACATTCCAATTTCCCCAGCAACGCAACTGGTTGGTGCGAATTGCCCTCCCAGTAATTACTAACATTCATTGCCGATATCCTTTTAGTGCTCCTAGCAATTTCATATTCCATATTTTTGGCATACATTGCTTTTAATCATAACATTTTATTATTCCTAAGGTGGGTTGTTTCTGGGTATCGTTCGTAAGGTTAATAATCAATAACCTTTAAACAAATCTCCATGTCCCCACCCCACCTTAAAGCTTTGCTTCAAGGTCTAGTTCAGACCATACATTAAAGATTCCATGTCCATCACAGATCCCGGTGAGACAGATATCACAGGCACTCAAGTTTCAGTAGAATTTTATTATAGTTTTTAAAGGCTGATGCGCTATTGCATTATTTCATTGTTCTATTTTTGTTGGTCTCGTAAGTTTTAAATATTTGACATCAACGTACTTGTAATCTTCCATAAGAAATCTGTTCTAGAATACTGGGAACGATTAACCGATTCTAATGTATCCAAGTCGATAGTATGCGGACATGCATGCTGCTCCTTTCATAGGTCAAAAGCTTGGGCCTGGCTCCACTCTCCAAATTATTGGGTGTTAGCCGGATTTCTTCGTGTACTAGTTAGTGACCCAATATCTCCTAATAATGATTCGAAAGAAGGAACTAGTTCGGATCAGTATTTCAAATCACATTGCTGGGACATCCTTGGAAGTAACTTTCAGGAAGCTGAGTTCAAAAGGAAGAAGAAAGAAAAAAAACATTTCAGTGTCCCTACCGCTGTATACATGTATACATAGATTTCACATGACGTCACCCAGTAGGCTGGGGTATCACAGTGGCCGCCATTTCTCGGGTCATCGCTACGCTTGCGTCTACGGCCGGGGTATCAAAACAAAGTTGATAAACCTCATAAGAGTAGATACTTGGGTAATACTACACTAAAGGCAGATTATCTAACCTATCATGAAGGTATTGTTGAGGCAGATTAAAACTGGTAAAGGTTAAAACAGCCAGAAAACAGTATATTCAAGTATCGCAGCATACATAGGCATCTAATTTGACCCCAAACATGGCCAGGGCCGTGACGTCAGTGAAATCTATGTATATGACTGGTAGATAGACACTTTACGTTAAAGTACTCGACTTATTCATTATCTATACATACTTCACACATAATTCCTTATTTACATGTCATTGGTAGAATATTTCTATTATAAGGTTTTATTCCTGGGCATGTAGATTTTACTCAGTGGATAATCTAGATTTCTGGATAGTAACTCGATTAGCAGTGGTAACATTACATTTGGTCAATTGTTGACTAGGCTTGACCTATAGCGCTAATTTTGTGTTTTTATTGTAGAATTTAGTTACTATTTTCTGCTTGAAGACTACATGAAAGCTGTTATTACATACCTTATACACAATCCATCACCCCGATATTTTAAACTTGTCCTCGTGTATCACAAGAGAAAGTCAACATTAGATGGTCATTTTCAATTTGAAACTAAACTCAAATAGATGACCCATGTACATGTGCCATTCTTTAGGCCAACGCATTGTCTCTATATCCATCTATTTTGACTCAAGAAAATACTCTACATCTTCAATTTCAATATTCTCTGTTTCATTTAATTTTAAATATATAAAGTCAAGCGCCAATCACATTCGTCTTCCTCCTGCGAAAAACAAACAAACAAAACACTTCTGACCAACTCACTGTTGTGCTCTGCTGAATGATTTTTAATTTCTTCAGGCTCCCACAGACCAAAAACCAGCTGGTGGCTTGCCAATGGACATAATTGAACCGGCTGTAGCAGGACCTGCTAAGCATGATGTCATTCCCACTCCCCTCAAAATCGGCTTCCTTGGCTTGGGCATCATGGGCAATGGCATGGTCAACAATCTCATGAAATCGGGTCACGAGGTCACCGTGTGGAACAGGACAGCCCAAAAGGTGAGATACTAATGAATGTGCTTTATTTTATTTTCTTAGCGGACACAAAGGAGTTTCTCAAACCTAGGTACTTCTTTTAAGGTTTATACAATGATACTGGTAACTGGTTGTGTCCAACCAAGACCTTTTAATTAACTTAAAATTCCTTTTATTGCATATTGATGTGATCATAGCCCCGGTCATATGATCATTAAAATGTCTTTTCCCCTGTATGATAATGATGATTCATTCATTAGCGAAGGAAAACGGATTTTCATATTGGAAGACTCGTGGAGCATAGTTTATTGGAAAGGGAAGTGTACTGACGTGGGTGGGTGTAATTCGAGTTATTGCTAATGGGAAGGATCAGCCTATGTCGGGGAGCGGGTTATCCGGACGGGCTAGTATCCTGTATAATTGTTGTTAGATAATCAAATCCTATATAACACGTTGGAATTTATTTTTACCGTAGATATAGGCACTTTCAGTACCCTCTTCATCTCTGTGTTTACTTATATGGATTGTGTCTGTACAGAGACCGACTCCGGTGTTTCATCATCGCACAGTAATTGTGTTTATTGAATGTTGTCTCAGCGCGGGCTGGTACTGCCTGGTTGGGGTCTTCCTTTCTCTGCCACAGCAAGAAAGGCTTCCCACCATAACACAGATCTCTTCCTAGACCTCATCGTTAACATTTATTTCACTAGGTTTCATTTGAACAGAATATATTATATCTCTGCCAAATGAAAATACCATATTCAGGATTGACCAAACGTTATGGATAAAACGTATAGATCTAGTTTTTGTTATTTCTGTGCGAGTTGACATCATGACCCAACTATTTCAATCTAGTGCATAATATACGAGAAGTATACTACTGAGCTTCCATGCTTCCAAGTATTCCTCTACAGTACTTGTTTATTACACAGAAAGGCTGCGCACTAAGCTTATTGCCTTATAGACAGTGGATCTAGCAATGACTGCTTTCTGTCTGTCCCTGTCTGGAGGGCGCTGCTATCGAGTCCAGACTGAGGCAGTCGTCTACCATTAATGATATTGATCCAGGCTTCTCCATGGATACTACCACCACCTCCCCCTACTCCTTCATTCTGAATCTCCCTCCTGTCACCCCCAAAATACACAGTCGCACTGTTACGCTCGCATCTTAATCATTCTTATGCTGTGTGTGTGTGCTTTCTGTTTTCTCACAGCCGTTCTCAGGCTTAGCAGCGTTGCTATTCTGGAAGCGCACTGGCGTTTCATGTTGCTGGTATTGCTCGCACGCTCATGGGGGAGGACTCATCATCCATTCATCGCCATGCGCACGCCTGCTCTTAGCTGAGCAAGGCATTTCTTAGACCACACAAATGAAACATGTGGTACAAAATACAAGCACGTGATTTTGCATGCATCTAATACCTCCGAGCGATGTCATGAGTTGTATAGTTAGTCCTGTTTGCATATTTTTAAGTGATATTCATGTTTCAGTTTGAAAAAAAAATGGCAACCATTGGTCCAACTACATGTTCCAATAAGGTGCTGCAAAAGACACAAGTCGTCTCCGAGAATTCCTATATGTTCATGCAGCTGTCTATAATCTAGACTAACGTGACTGGTGCAGCATAGCGGGCCATATGGGTGTTCACGTTATCACTTCATATTGCTCTTGGGCTTTCATATCCAAGTCTTGGGAGGCGCTCCGTGGCCTGTACATTCATGGCAGTTTTAAGGCGTGGTGTGAGGCTTAATGAAGGGGGGGGGGATGTCTTTTCACGGAGACGGATTGCAATCAAATAGCTGCAATACTCGCAGCCCGAGTAAGGTTTTAAAAGCTTACTGATGGTTGCCCACGGTCCTGTAAAACATTATCGCTTCCAAGTTGTTGGACGTGTTGGAGTATTAGTCAGGAAACATCGTCTGTGATGGTTTGACGATTTCTTCTTTAGTTAGATCACGAACTCATTTTTCATAGACTATGAGATGTACCAACAATCGTATGACTGATCCATCGAAATGGGATTTGTGTACGTCCAGTATACTAAATATATTGCCTTGTCTTAAATAGGATTTTCTTATATCTGCCTACCTCTCTTTCTTAGTACACCATTAAAAATGATTTCCATCGTTTTTTTTAACCCCAAGTGGCACTTTATGTATCAGATGTGTTTAGTAAATTCAGAATTCGTAATAATATGCACGTTTGTGGCATTTATTCCCAACGCTCCCTCCCTCTAGGAAATCATTTTTCTAGTCCTAATCTTCTTACCATATAAACGTATGATTGCTCTTTTGACAAATGAATCTATCCAACGAAAATGTCTTTCTATTTCTGTTGGATATAGATAGTTTAGTGAGAAGTGTATGCTAGAGCACAGCTGGCGACCAATGATTAATAGAGTGGATTTATCCAAGCGTGTCTCCTCTGTCCCTTCAGCTTCATCTGTATAAGCACAGTCCCTTGCTGAGGGAGGGAGCGGGGCCTTGATTGAACAGACACAATGCGATCGGATTCTCTCAATAGGGGTTGGGTGGACTTGCAGTTGGGAACCTTTACCAGTTTGTCACGGTTATTAATACTTTGGGGGTTTTATTTCTTTTAACCGTGATTATGTAATTACGCGCTGAGCTTGTTATTTTTTTTAGATCATACGCTCAATAAATATCATAGGATCATACGCTCAATAAGTATCATAGGATTGTAGAGTTCTGGGATAGATCTTTCAACGCTGTCTATCTCTTAATGTTTATAACATGAAACATGAAATTGGGAGTAACCATTTTATTTATTAACAACTTTTCATAAGACAGTTTATCTCCTGTTCCTTCCCTTCCACACTTCCGTTCATTGACATGGTAATGACAGTCGGATTCAAAGGACAATAGATCAAGAAGTGCAATAAAAATAAATGTTAGAAATATGGAAGGGAAGGTGTAAATATTTACTGACAATAATCTGATCCCATTTTCGAGTGATCAAATATATCTAGTGTGCTAACGACCTGTGTACTTTCCATTTGCTGACATGTGAGATAACATTGAATAAATGGAGCGGAATACAAATGTCATAATGCATTGCTACGACTTCAGCTTGCCCGGATAATTATCATTGGTGGTTATTCGAATTCCTTTCACAATCATTGCACAACCAAAACATCTATGTATTACTTATAATCGCCTTCGGCAAGATATTAGGACGACGTGATACATGATGTATAACTGGCTCAAACCAAGTGCACCACAAGGAATTAATTGACAGTTGCCCTCGGGTTGCGATATATAACGTAATAAATGATCATGTCAAATTCGTCGACACAACATAGAACTTTTATGCCTACAGATATGTTAGTAATAATCATGTCCAGTCGTTTCCTTTTGAACTCAGCCCTGCACCTTAATCACTGTCTGTATGAAAGTAACCTGCCTTGTTAAAGGACTTTCTACAGAGGTATCTCGTTGACCTCGCATAACCTCACTGACATTTACTTCCTAGCAACGGCAGTCTCTGACTGTATATGAACCGCTTTAATTAATCAAACTCTCTAGAATACCACTTATTGCTAAACTTAGATGCGGTATATCTACACATATGTAAATATAATTTGGATAAATACAGCTTTTGGATAATACGACACCGTCTATATCGGAATATCTCATTTCTCCTGAGGAAGTTCAAAATATGAAGAGTGCAATATAATATACTTGGTGGTTAAGAGATGAAAGGTGGCCGTTATGTGGTATGTTTGTGGGGCCAGCCTATTCAAACTACGTAACTAGGCTGAGGTGAGTCTAATGAACACACTAGGACAAACTTAACGTGAACCCCTATAATATGTTTCCCTTAGATGATGTGAAGTGCATATTGTGGTCACTGGTTTAATTATCACTGGTTAAATTTATTAGTGCTAAATTCCTAGATATATTACTTGTGTGTAGCAATATGTTTGAATGAACGTACTTTCTTTTTCGAAGTTGGACTTCATTCATTTCCTTTACGAAAGTAAGGTGTTGATCCATTACCTTCTTAATCGTAGCAATATGTATAGCATGTGCAAGCATTGAAAAATACCATCTTCTTGCAGAGCCATGAAAAATCTTATCGATTGTTTTGTTTTAATACATCTTAATGTTTAAGTCTGACTGTCGTTTCTCCCAGGAATCTCTAATTATGTACTCATGACTTGAGTATTCATTCATGACGTTCATTCCACTTATCTTCCACGCATAAACTCGGTAGCCAAAGTATATTTCTAAGATATAACAGTTCTAAATTAAACGACTTATTTTCATCACTGTT
Source organism: Sthenelais limicola (assembly GCA_942159475.1). NCBI lineage: Eukaryota > Metazoa > Annelida > Polychaeta > Phyllodocida > Sigalionidae > Sthenelais > Sthenelais limicola. The sequence goes on from OW804095.1 coordinate 97,182,662, forward strand.
AAATCGAACACTTATACCTTTGTTATCGAATGAATGAAGAAAGTTGTAAATAGTGAAAGACTGCGGTACCCAGTATTTCTCCTGTGATCCTGGTTACACTGGAGCTTTTACATTTATTTCATTCTTGGCACACTATTCAGAAATATATATCATTTAATTGAAAACGTATTAAACTTCATTTGTCCTTGTATATAACATTTGTCTTCGTATATAATGTTTTACTCATAACAAAATAAGCTTCCATTTCAAAATAAACTTTGTATCTATATTAGATTTTTAGTGTTGAAAATATTATCTATTTGCATATATAAATGCATGCATCTATTATTTCCCCATCTCATGTATGATTAGCTGTTCTAAACATCTCTATGGAGATTGTTGACTATATATTACGACAAGCAGATATATAATGATGGTAATGAGGAAAACGTACAAGGATGAGTAAAGGAAGGGTTGATCTTGAGATGTTTCTAGTTAATGTCGTAGGGTTCTTATATATATCGATATGGTAACATATTGATGCATTTGGTTTTCTACATTTCTGATTTATTTAGTTCTTTCCTTCATCAAGAGATCCCAGTATGTTCTACTGCCATTTATAACGAAATGTGAATGATTCATTTCATGCAAGTGAAAACTTTGTGACTAGGGAATACATATACGAAGTATTCAGTCATAAACCAGCCACTTATCACAGATGTAATCTAAGCCTTTACACAAATACATGTTTACAAACAGCCTGTGTCGATGTAATCATCGGCTCCTCTTTGTTCATTGAAATACTTTTTAAGTGTTCCATTAAATGGCTATAATTTGATACAGTTTACCTATTATTGGATGGACCATATTCCTAGTAGTCTTTGAGCAAAATACCTTTTACTTATTTTGGCAAAACACATTTGTTCAAACATGTAGCTGAAATGCGCATTCTCTGCTCTGTATAATGTTTTATGTGCAGTACAGCTATATTATCAATAATAGAATTACAATTAGCAATGCTGTTTCAAACCACAGACTCTTTGGCATGATGATTGGGTGAAGAATCAACATCGGGCTTTATAATAACCACACGGTGCCCTTCTGTTGGTAGAGTGGGCGTGGAAGGTGTTGATGGGAAACTGGCAAATGAATGGGGGCTTCCAGTATGCTCATAATATCCAACCTGAGGTGTTGCCTCCCGTGACTCTGGCTCCTGGGCACTCTCATAGTCAGTGCTAGGAACGTCAATACTGCCCTGATTTGATCCCTGCTGCTGGAACTCCTCCCTAAGTTTAGAAGGGTTAGTGTGAATGGTAACATCAGAAAGCACCTCGTTAGTTGTATGCTTGGGTGGAGCTTTGTGATGCTCATATTCACTAACACTTGGGGGATATTTAGGTTGTAACGGTGTCTGCTCATCATCTGTAAATATCCCATGAGAAAGATCAAAGTTGAGATCAGGTAAAGATAGTGTCAAGGGTTCCCGTTTCAGTTTGTCTAAGTTGACTGCTATCTCTCTTAAAGTCCTATTGATTTCCTCTGGTGACCTCACTACCTTAGGGCGTATTAACAATGAAGCACTTTCCAATTGAGTGGAGGGATTAGATTTTGATGCAACCCGTTTCTGTTCCCTCTTTTCTTTACGCTCTTTAGAGGCACCCCTACGTCGATGAGGTCGTTTTTGAACCTCATCCTCTTCATCCTCCAGGGTATCCTGACGCTGAGTTCTTTGCCTATGCCTTTTCCGGGGAGTCCTTGTTTTTGGACCCGATTCTTTGCCACTTGACTTTCCATTGTTTCCTGATTTGCCATTAGTACCTGATGCTTGTGAACTTTCTGTCTCCTTGTTTTCACACTTCTCCCTGATTGCTGGGGAACCTTCCTGTTGATCTATTTTCTGTTGTGTCAAGGTGCTTGTACTCTGAGACTTAGCTTTTTGTAAGTTAGAGAATGGGATTTCATTGTCTAATTTCACCTCAAAATTTATTGTTCCTGTGTGACTATGTTCTGAGGAGTTATCTGTGGTATCACCTGCAGTCATATACTCACTCTGTGAATCTTCTCGAGGCATGTATACTGCTGCTTCTAGATCAAATGTCAGATCAGAATTGAATATCATTGATTCTGTTCTCAGACATTCTGCCTCAATAACTGTCATACAATTCCCTATATCAAGCAGCTCAAGAAGTTTTAATACATGCTGTTGCTGCAATTTATACTGATCCCGCAACCTCTCAAGTTGGCCTGAACCATACTGTCGAATTTTTAGTAACTGTCCATTGTAATTGTCTTTAATCTTATCTACTTGATGAGACCTGTAGTCCTTGAATTTTAGTCTTTGCAGACTGTAGCTTTCTCTAACCTTTTCTACTTGTTGGGCGCAATTATCCTTTATTTTTACTGTTTGGTTTGCGTAGTGTTCCCTACTCTTATGTAAATATTGAACCAGTGATTGTACTGTTATATTCTTGTAGCCTCGCAATTTGTCCACCTTAGCTGTCTTGAATGCGGCTAATTGATCAATCTTGGCAGTTTTATATGCTGATAACTTATCCATTTTATCGCTGCGGTAGGTTTCCAAACCTCCAAGAATTTCTTTAATGCTCTTCCGCTTTTGCCTTTGTTCTCGGCTGCACTTGTGAGCCAAGTAGCGGATGAGAGCAAAGATGAGTGCTAAAGCACAGAAGCCTCCAGCAGCAATAAACCCAACAATCATGCTGATGACCATTGTTTTTGGTATTATGAGGTAGTCAAGACGGAAATGAATTTTGACTGAGTCATTTCCAAATTGGTTGTGAACAAGACAAGTGTAAGGGCCAGCATCTGCTCTCAGAACATAATCAATATAAAGAGATCCATTGGTTAGAACGTGAATCCTGTGGTCATCTGCCAAGGTTTCCACATATTTCATTGAGTTGTGCCATTCATGATCCTCGTGAAATTCAGCATACTGGGGGCCGGGACGGCCAGGGTGGACGTAGGTGGGTAGATAGCGAATCACATATTTACGAGGCGTAATCCATGTGATATGAGGCAAGGGGTCTCCCACAGCAACACAATTGATAACAGCCGCAGATCCAATAGCATGATATGCTATTTCTGTGAAGTTGACAATTCGAGCGCCGTGGCAGGAGAAATTATGAGTTGGGAGGAGATCCACTAGACGAAGACCTTCAAGCTCAGGTGGTGAAGCACAAATAAAATTGTCAGCTATCAAAATTCTATTTCTGACTGAAAGCTTGTCATTATTTGAGATATTAAATAGACCAGGGCCTAGCCAATGAGTGTCACAATTGCAATTCCAGGGGTTGCCAGCTAAATGAACTTCCTCAAGATTGCTCATATTTTCAAATGTGGCTCTGTCCAGTGATGTCAGGGCATTCTGTCTTAGATCGAGATAGGTTGCTGATGTGAGATATTTAAAAGTAAGGGCATGGAGATACGTCAAATGACTGTTGTGTGAGAGATCCAATTTTTCCAGATTTGTCAAGTCAAGAAATGCATCACCGTCCACTACACTTAGGTCTTCCATGTAACTAATATTGAGCCATTGTAAGTTGGTACATGGAGCCCATATCCCAGATGGTAAAGCTATGATAGGATTGTATGCCAAGGATAAATGTGTAAGATTACCCAACGCTTTAAACCAACCATAGTTCAATGATGCCAACTGGTTATTTTCCAGATAGAGGTGGGCAAGTTGACTAAAGCCTAGAAATGCATCTTTGCCGATTTTTTCAATAGCATTGTTGGAAAGATCCAGAACTGTAATTAAGGATAGGTGGTCAGTTGTGTTGTGTGAATAGTCCTGATCAAAATCCACCATGTTATTGTAGCTAAGATTTAAATACACAAGTCCTGGAAATTGGTGAGTTAAGTCTGTTGCTAAAAAGCTGAGGTTATTCTGAGCTAGATTTAAATTTTGTAGGTTAACATTGGGACTTAAGACTGATGATGGCACTTCAGCTAAAGAATTTTCACTCAAGTCGATGGTAACCAAAGAGCGCAGTGACTGAAGATCATTTAAATCATTATTTATGAGGCTGCTGTTTGTCATTTTCAATATCAACAGCCCTTTCAGGGAAGAAAATGGATCTCCTTCAAATGACAAATGTTCTATTTGACTGAAATGCACAAACACTATAGCTGGTAAATCCTTGAACGTTGCATTAGTCAATGATAAGCTATGACTTCCATGGATGTGTAGGATCTTAGTTCTGGGAGATAAAGTGTCAAGGGCATCCTGTGGTACACCATTGGGACATGTGAAACTGGCGCTGTCCTTTTCACACAGACATTTTTCTGGACACAGCAGGGACAAGGTAGCCTCTGATGCACAGATTAAAGTCAGTGTGAGAAAGATGGCTGCAGCTGCCTTTATATCCGTTAGCGCCATGACTTCCAGAGCCTTCCACCAGTGCTATCTGAGAATCGAGGCTTTCAACCTGAAAATAAGAGAAAGAGTTAATCTTCTTGTTACGGAAGGGATATAACATAACATAATGACGTTTTTTTCAATGGGAGGTTTTGGAGTGAGTGAGTGAGATTGGTTGCTTTACGCCCTTATCAACACTTTGAAGTGTTATATCAAGGGCGGGAGAGCTGGGAGGTTTTGGCTAATGTAAAGACGAAATAAAATATGAGAAACAATGGATTGTCCTGAATATACAATTCAATCATTTATGTCCATACTGGAGGTCAGCACATCTTATTTACACATATCGTAGACAGACTACATAGAATGGGATTTGATATCAGTTTACTGGGAACTGACTTTGTCCCCATATCTTTTGTCCCTACCTTTCTCTATCGAGGTCTAACCTAGAAACTACTTGGTATATTGCACGTGGTTTCTGAGATTGGTCTAGTTGGTTCAGTTCAGAACTGGGTCAGTGGGTAAACGTTTCGTTCACAGCGCTGCTAGAGCCTAGCAGAGGTTGTGTAGGCTTGCACACTAAACATAGTCTAAATAGCAGCTATTCATTCTCACTCATGCTTAACATGTGGATATTGCGTGACATACTCATTTTCTACCAGTATTATACCATGCTTTTTCCATCTAGGATGTCGGAGTCAGATGACAATTAATTTATGTACGAAATTCTACATTTAAAGTTGTTAACAATGGTCTGAATGCACTGAGGCATGAATAGTTTTGTACCTGGGCTTTAATGCCGTCCCTCCAATCAATACGACAATAGGTATTCACCTGGGAACCAGTTCAGCTACTGCTATAATTATATGCACACAGGCCAGGTGTCACTAATGATCTGTTCTGCTTGTATGGAACCTTTAGATAATTAATGCATACTAGATATATTTATTAACTTGGTAGTCGGCGGTAGAGACATTTCCACTATAACATCAATGTGTGTTTTTTATTACTGTAGATTAGATTATTATGCCAATCTGTTGAACTTTGGTTAGTGGACGTATTAACTATTATTAAAATAATTTGAATACAAGGACTAAGCAAAAAGAGGTGGTACAGCAGGTACCTTTTTGCGATTATTCAAACTGGTCATTCATAGTTGCGGGCTGAGTATGGTTATGTGTGTGGTTTCTGTCAGGTCTCTTTTTACACACAAGTGTAGTGGCGGTGAGGGATGCTTTGTGAGGGAGAGGCCTCACTGCTAGCCTAGCAATGTAATGCGAAATTGTGGGGCAAGGAATCCGGCCCGAGCCAGTATGGCTTCCACCTCCCTCCTTTTTCAATCTGCAGTCTGTTGTATCTGCTGCCGCTGCTTCTCCCACCATCACCGCTCGGCCACTGCTACCATAAAACAGCATTTACTATAATCCATCTAAACCGGTCGCTTTAAACTATGCTTCACGCCCAGTGCTAAAACAGGCCCTTCTTTGTTGTGGTCTTACCTCCGTTTTAACGTCGACATGACTCTCGTATTTGAGAGCCTCCAGACATCCTGTGCTGTTGTATCATCTAGCCAAAGTGACGTGTGAGGCCACCTCACAACAACACTCCCTCACTCGCTCGCCCCTCTCTCGCTCCCCGTGCTCTCTCCCTTCCGACCTCGATCTCGACTCGCTTGCCTCTGCTGCGGTGCAGGCTTGCGACGGTGGCGCTACCGCCTCATACACACACACTCACAGGGCAGGCTGCGCCCACGTGCTCTGCAGTGTAGCCAATCAGCACTAGAGCAGTGACGTCATGAACGTGCATTGATGAGCTGGGCCATGTTCATCATGCGCATGGCCAGGGACCTGCTCTGTCATGGGCATGTCTCATGCAATGATTTGTGAATACATGTGAAATCATGGCATGCATGCACCCATCCAATATGTTGCAGACAGGTGGCAAATCTAGATTAACCTGTATTATTATAGGCGTCCCTACGTAGATAAACTACTTGTATACATGTAATGGCACCTGCCCCCCCCCCCCCCCCCCCCCCCCCCATCTTTCTTAATCCATAATATGTGGAATGCAGATGCATTGTTGTTTGAAAATGAAATGTGTGCTAACACATTTTGTCATCTTTTCTGGCTAGTCCTGCTAGTAAATATTGTAAATGTAAAAGTAAAAAAAAAGAAATCTTCATTATCCGTCCCTTTATTAAACTATTGTTCTGAGGCTCAGCTAGGTGATCCGATGAGCAAGCCTGGTTTTTTTCATGTGCTAACACTTTGTCATCGTTTTCTGGCTAGTCCTGCTAGTAAATATTATAAATGTAAAAGTAAAAAAAAAAAATCTTCATATAATTATGCGTCCCTTTATTAAACTATTGTTCTGAGGCTCAGCTAGGTGATCCGATGAGCAAGCCTGTTTTTTCATTATTGCCACCTTTGTTGGAGTGACGGGTATATTAAAAATACCCCCGAATCGTGAGGTGTTGTGTGTGTGTGGGGGGGGGGGGGGCGGGCGGGGGGGGGGGGGGGGCGTTAATCTGCATAGCCCTTCTGAAATCCATGAGATGGAAAAATAGATTTCTTAGCGTGAATGTGTTCAAAGAAATATTACACGGAGCGGCGAGTGCATGATGGAGGGATGCACTCACCATGGTATCGATCTTAATCACTTTAATCATCTGGATTGGAGGGAAGAACCGTAAGGCACATACTGATGATTAGAAGCTATTAGATTAAAGGGGACACGCTGAGGTGTTATTCTTAAATCTGCTCTGGCATTGTGTATGTGTAATCCTGGCCGTGGTGGGTGTATCGATTGTTGGATCTGGCCATGGACCAGGTATTGTCACCTGACTGTATGCCAGCCCAGAAATAGAACCCCCACCTTTCACTCTAATAGTCTACCTCCTAGTCGCTGCTGAAACGGAAACAAGCACTCTCCCTTATCCGCCCCTCTCCTGCTGCTTTCAACCGAGTGGACCCTCTGGATTGAAAATCTAAAAGTAAATCCACTGCAGACTGATGCAAATATGCTCACAGGGTCTGGTTCTGTTTGTTCCCAAGTACATTGTCCCACCGCTCTGGCTCCAAATAATTATGTATCGTATATAGGTTTAATACAATAATATTTTGATATACATGTATATATCAACATATAAATGTCTTCCTCTTTCCAGATTTAGTTATTTTTAGTTAGTTATTTTTGTTTTCTTGTGCTTTCTGTTGTTGATTTCTGGTCGATGCGTTTAGGTTTGTTTATTGTAGCTTATTGTGTACGTTGATTCTATATGGTAGGAAGCACTATCCCCTTATGAATATGCTACGGTGAGCCTATTACAATACAAACACTGACCAGTATGAGGGTGCAGTGTTTTGCTTGTCAATATATGCGCCGTTCACTTTGATTCCTAGCTGTATACTGAAAGGTCGAATGTACTTATGTATCCCTGTTATGTTCAGCAGATACCGTTTGATAACCTTTATGTACCTTATATAGGGGTCGGACACATCGATGTACATGTAGCGATGTTCATGTTTTAATCAATAACCCCCTCTCGGGACATATATTTAGATATTGAATTTGCATTTACATCTCACACGAAAGTGTTACGTAGAGGTGTTGCTACATAATAATATAAGCTTGGCGTCCCTTGCATACTAATGACAGTATAATTATGTAAATGAGTAACTAAATACCTCAATGGTCAGAGTATTGGAGGGGGAGGGGCCTGGCCTATACAATAAAGATCCCGCTCCCACCCCCGACTGCGACCAAGACATTTACTAAAAACATATATATATGCGTCCTTTTTCCGTTGAAGGTAAATATCCCCCTGCCCTGTGTCCCCCTCAGGCTTGGGAGCTACTTGGCCGGAGCCAGGAAGCATCACGAGCATCTCTTGCATACCGCTTCATTCTTGTTGTTGACTACACAGCAGTCCCTGCCTGGCGGAATCTATTCTATACCTCCTAAAATATATGATGATTGCCTGTCATTATATCATTACCTCTATAGTATTGCTCATTTATCATACACAAATGACCTTTAAATCATCCTTGGCCGCTGGACATTAAAATTATGTGTTATGTTTTGTATGTTATACCGTTCTTGCAACAGATACCGCACTCTTTTAAATGCCATTTGAAGCGGTTAGAGTCATTGAAACTGGAGAATTCGGTGGATCGGAGGTAATCATGCAAGCTGTGTTCTTCATGGCAGTGGCGGAATTTCATGCCCATTCCTGCCATGGAACAGGAGCTAACACGGAAGGCATTCGCATATTGCTCCAATCCGCCGTTTCAAAGATGGCTATATGTGATAGTGTGCTTGTTGGTATGCTATGCATAACATGATTGTCCTAATGGTGGTCTCCATATATTTGGTTATAAAAAAGAAAGCCTTTTTTAATTTATTATCTGAGCATTTAAATGTTTTGTATTAAAGCTGTACTCAACGTCGATAAAAACAGAATATTTCCTACATTTTCTTCCATTCTTTTCCAACCCATCTAAAAGGTATAACAATACCTAAAAATGCAGCTTTAATATGTCATTTCATTGAAACTAGTCCTTCAGGGTGAGGGAGGATAAAATACTGGGTGTCCTTGTGTGAGTATGTACATTACATCCTGACAGGAATGGTTAGACCTCAGAGTTTTGACGTACTGGGCGTACATTGAATGGGCGTTTTGACGAATGAACATATAGCACGCCCCGTTACACCTGACCAGAATTGTCAGTTAATTGTCCGTTTTCAGCCTCTTTTTAGAATAGTACAGGGAGTGTAGGGGGCCCGGGTCTGATTTTTCCTTGAGCACATGGCTAGGTGTTTGTTTGTTTACATGGTGTGTGGGTGTGGCTTGGTGGCTAGTCATGATTGTCCATCTGCTGGGGTCATTGGCAGAAGGGAGTTAGAAGGCTAGTTGTGATTAGCAGAATGGGGTGGGGATGCTAGTTAAGTTGTTTAGTTGGCAATGTCCATAATTGATCTGTAGATTGGTGTAGACTGATTTCCAGTGTTTATATCTACTATTCTAGTGTTGCAATTCAGTTACATAACATATCTGATGATCCCATTAGATCTCCTCATTCTTTAGATCTATTACGTTTCTCACTGCTTTGCCTTGTCTTACTGGATAGAATATACTTGCTGTTGACAAAACCATATAGAAACAATCAAACTACAATAGACAACACTGTATGAGCTAGTGCCGAATAGACAACATCTACAGCCGTCCTAGCCTCCAGATATCGAGAGATATATCTTTAAAAAATCTTATGTTGTCTTGTTAGATGCCATACCTCCAAATTTCAGCTCACTGCCAGTCCAAAATCCCTAATTAGACAGCGGGGCTCTAAAGGCTGCATGGGACGAGCTGTCAGCCAGCCTTAGACTAGCCCTCGTCTTAGACTGCTATTGTTTGTAGGGCTCTAGTGCAGGTCTAGTACTCCCCATTCACGGAGAGCTCAGTCAAGGGGGGAGTAACCCTAACATGGTAGTGACGATATAGTTTCCCCCCCAAAAAAAAATCGAAGACTTGCGCAAGACTAAGCCAGCCTCTGAATGGATCGGGTTGGGGAACATTTGCTCGCTTCCTCAGCGTGGTTACTCTTTGAGCTGTGAGGATGCATCCTCCATTCAGCAGCGCTACCTCCTTGCGCTTACTAAGTCATAGATTAGAAGAATCTCGCACTGGCTTGGGAGGATGCGGATGGAGCCAGTGCTTGCTTCCTCCGGAGTGCTTGCTTCTTCCAGAGAAAGTGGGATAGGGAGATATTCTGATCAATAATAATACTTTAATGACGATTCACGAATAGGAAGTTCTCCCTAAATGTGCCTACTGGGAATGAAACAATTCTTCATTAAAGACTGCTCAAAATGGTTACATGATTCTGATGAAAGGTTTTCCATGTCTTCCAGCATCATGAACATATGCCATTATCTAATCTTATCAGGACAAGAAGAAAAATCACTTGTGAAGAACAATTGTTACTGTCTTACTTTCTGGGGCGATATCCTCCTCGCCCCACCATCCCCTCCATGCTAAAGTGTTCATGCATTAATGAACCACTTGACGTCCCCAGATACACGTACGCCCCTATTACAAAGCAACGATCGTGCAACTTCTTAATACACCTTGAAATGCAAACATATAATATTGATTTGTTTTCTCGTGTCAAGGCAAACAACAATTCATAGCAGCTTCACCCCGTCTCAGGTCAATATCCGTGACGTCAGTTGACGTCGCCACGATTGCGGGATCAATACCCTCTACCAGTGACTGCAGCGGGCACGATGGTAGAGTCTTGTGTTATTGACACACCAGTCATGTGATAGAATCAATCTATTAACTCTGGATCCATAAATAGAACTAGGGGTACCTAAACTTACTCTAATTGGCTTAAGGCCAATATATTCACTATAATAATTATTATTTTCTTTGAAACCTAAACAAGATCTTTGTACTAGATTCTCTGGCATAAAAGGAAATTGATGAGCATTAATTGATCGAGCTTCTTATGGCCCTCTCACTTGCTGCGCAGGAACTGGATCATCGTTCTAAAGGTCTTTTGGACTGAATTCACTTGGTATTTTAGAAATGGATACTCGTCGACCCATAGATTATCATTCAATTCTGGCAGGTTACATACATGAATGATTAATGCAATGGTGTGTGTGTTGGGGGGGGGGGGGGGGGGGGGGGTTGCTTTACGCCCCGTTTTAACACCATACTTTCGTAGACATTCGTCATATCTTAAGAGTAAACCAGGTCATATCAATACGCTAAACGGGACGCGATACTCTACTCTTTTCGATTATTAGCAATAGTTCTTTTACATGCGTATGTATAGCCACAGGCAATTATACACATGGCCGGCCATTGGTAACCCAGTCGTTTAACAATCTTTGCTTCTACAGCCTGCTCTATTTTGTCACATACGTTAAGCAAATATTATTGGCCGATATCTCAAGCCCATATTCCGGAATTGACCTATATATGCGGCCTAAACTTGGAAAGTACTATATGCGTCATGTGATAATCATTAAGGATTACATTTGGCACAATGCGAATCCCCTTATTTAGTATACTCTTGTTATTCCTATTGTCAAGTTGACCGGCCCGATAAATATTGGCCCGTAAATACGCACATCTTAAAGGACACACAAAACCTGGATGTCTGGTCTACTAAAATATAGGAGGGTCGCTAAATAAAATGATAAAGACAAATTAACGCAAGGTGTTTTCACTTGAGTTGCCTTTCAACTCCTACTATTAAAATATAGATAATTAACCTTTGGCTTTAAAAAAAAAAGGCTTGCCCATTTGGTTTCAGGGGTAGATATGTATAGGAGAATAATATTTCCCCAGCTCCTCTCAGTCTGTCCTTGAACTTGAGTACTCATGCTCTTCCGGATAAAGCTTTGTTGTGTTTGTGCGGGATCTTTCCATATTTAAACATTTATGGCTAGAATAATTGTCTAATTCGTCTAATTAGAATGTATTGGACACTTTCGAAGGTATTGTTTTCCACTCATTATCTGATCGTTCAAGATAAGAAGTTTCGTTGTCAGATTGTTTAGAGCTGTTCGTGCTAGGCTAGCGTCTGATAACAGTGACTACAATACTTAGTCCAGGTAAATGATTTAATAGGTTTTCGATAAGACCCTTATATATATGCTATAGGTGTCATTACATCAGGGAACATGGCACGTGAGCTCTTTTTGTCTCTGTTAGAGGCCTGATGTGAAATCTATCTGCGCATATAAATTAGCTATCATATCATGTTAATCCCTGGGGGAAGGTGCCTATGTTTTCAATAACCTTTCTTTTAAATAGCATTCGCCCTCCAGAGGTTTCCCATAATGCCTTGCGCGCGTGCAGGCAGACGCAAATTGTCGCAAGCCTAAGCCATTGGGGGCCAACTTATTTGGAGGCTCAACACTTAATTAAAGCTTGATAAACATAAATAAACTGACTTAATCTAAACAATACATCTATATCTTTCTCCAGACACTTGTTATATATTATATGACTTGTTAAATTTATAGTTATATCATGATCGTTGACTGAACTGAACAGCCGACCTCAAAACTTTGTTTTTGTCAACAACCAATCTGGATTTTACGTCATAGGTCATATTCATAATCTTAACATATTTTCACACTTATTAGGATATTAATGTTAAGTAGTTATAAAAAAAACATTTCTAAAGTTGAATGGGTTAGAATTTGTTTGTTTTTTCTGTTGCCGAGTGTTGGCAATTGTTTTACGTTACTCGTAAGCCACCCAAAACTTGCAAGTGAAGAGAGAAGGGCTCTGAAATCCTCCCCTCGGTTTGACAAGTGATGTTTTTGGATGGATACATATGAAAACCAGCAATTTTCTTATTATTTCTCGAAAATATATCCCTTAAACTATAATATACTAAAGTAAGTATCAACAATTAATACAACATAGTACTTAGAAAGGATGATTTGCGGAGTTTTCAGTACAAGTCAATGGTAATTCAATGACCGGAACCTGCACGAGATTTAGCGGGATCTGTAACCTCTGGAGGGCGAATTAATTATTACCGATGTAATAAAGCAGAACACTGGCAACGTACAAAGCAGAGGTGAGAGTATATATAGGCAGCCTCTCTGGTGGTCATATTTACTGTGTCATCCCTATGTTTCATTTATTTCATTCATCTTGTCTCATACCGGTAGTGTCTTCTCCATTACTGGCCTACATGCCTAAATTAGATGTCAGTCTACATTGGGGGTGTCTCTGCGTCATTAAATTACCAATTTGTACTGTTTACTAGTTGTAATGATTGACAGTTAACGATGACAATAGGAACTTCCCTTCGTACTTCCTGCATTGTATCTAATAATTTCCTCGACAATTATATAACCTTAGAACTCTACCGCCAAGCAGAAATTTGATTTACAATCACCTGGACTGATAAGGACCAGGACCTCTTTTGTTGCACTTGTCAGTGTGTATAATATATTGAAGTGGGAACTTTAGCCAAATATTTCACCTTGATGTCATACTAGGATGGTGAAGAATGAACAGAGTCCTTTATTGCAGGTTTTCAGTGGGTTTTATTTATACATGTGTTGGGGACATGTTTCGTCATTTTTGGAATAATGGAAAACATTTAATTCAATATCACCCCTCGTTGACCAGAGGTCATTTGTATATTTTAAAGCTTCTCCACAAACAGATGCTTGAAATATGTTAAGCACCACCTGTTCGTTGGTTTCTCGAAAGGTGGAATCTGGTCTGGATATGCAGTTTCCCAGTCGAATACCCGTAAAATGATAGCAAGTACTTCGTTCTATTTCTGATAATTTCAAATGATCGGATTACAGTACTATTGTTAACAGTAAATTTGATCAGGCTAGACTAGTAGCCTATATTTTCGCCACGTGGTGTATACCCAAAGGTAGAGTTAGGAATCAGGTATGCTATTTCCATTAATTAGTTTTGTTCGTGGTAGTCATGAAATAACAACTCTGGGGGTAGTAGGCGCATGCTACTCGTACACTGTTTTCCACCATGTTACAATTGATTTTTTCCCGCGCCTTCCCTACCCATGCTGGTTCATATGGGACTGGGTTACGCGAACTGCTTCAAATGGCTCGTTGGCTCTGCCGTGAAACTTATATGATATTAATAAATAGGCAGACATTTCTGAAAATGTTTTGCTGGTCTCAAGAGGTGTCCATCTGACAGTGACTCTAGGTATCCTGATGAATTTCGAGTTGATACGTACGATTACAGTAGAGTCCCGCTTAGGCGACTACCTATCCTACTGTGCTATTTTTGGTCGCTTTATCGGGTATCTTCTCTGAATTTAATTAACCTGACATTCTCCACCGCCACTCCCACCCACCCTGTCATGATTATACAAGTCAGTAATTCAATCCTTGAACTTCATTATCCGGTTTGGCGTGGCGTGCTATACTTATTTCACAATCTGGTTCCGAGAAACTGGGCCCACGCTTATTGGGGACATTTTGAGTTTCTTTGTCCGATGTCGACCTTGGAAGCATTAAATTCGTATTCAATATTGCGACGATGGTAATAAAATTCTGTTCTGAGGCTGTCCAAGTATTTGTTCATTCGACAACTCTAGTAGCATGAAGCATGAAGCATGCGTCATCAAATCTAATATAGGACAAGTCTTAGGATTTTTAGGCCGGAAATAACAATGGACCCTATTTTTCGTTTGTATTCATTTTTTTTAATTTATCAATAAATAATTATCACAGTGATTATGAAGGGGACAGTGCAGCTATTTATAAATACTTTTGGAATATCTCATTTAGGTTTTTTGTTTATTCATTTAAGGCTAATTGCTACGCATGAAAACAACAGATCTTGCAGTTTTGTGTCTTTTGCAAATTTTACTAGGCCATTAAGTCAGTCTAGACTTATTTTGATACCCAATGTTATTACATGGACTATTACAAATAATTATGTTGAACTGTACCTATTGGTGCAGAAAGGAGAAAACGTGGAAAAAAAGGCTTGTAATGTAAATACCTTCATCTAGCGTTCCAGTTTGTCTCGGATTATAAACAATATTTATTTTTAATTTAGCAGTATAAGAGCCTTACGTCCTGAGCCGTTTATACTTTCTTGTAGTTCCCATGAGAGGGGGGTAAATATTCATTTATAAAACTGTCCTCATCTGCTCTCTAAGTACAGGATAGAGAGGATGTTTAGTACGCTGGGGTCGCTTCCTGCTTGTCGGCGATAGTTGGCGTTCGACGGCTTGTTGGCCTGGTGGTGCAGTTACCATTTGTTACACGAATATCTCATCCCTGACACTGACAGCCCATTGGGTTCATAGTGAACGGAACATCATTTATAAATAAAATATTGCCGTGGATATTATTCTTTTATGCTTTTGATTGTCTTAAATAGTGTAAACACATCGGCGGTATATTTAAAGCAAAATGTATTTATTCTGTTAAAACTAAAATTTTTCCCCTTTCTATCAACTAGCCGCCCCCCCCCCCCCCGCACACCCACCCGGAGGACTGTATGCTCCCTCCCTCCCTCCCTCCCTCCCTCCCTCTCTCTCTCTCTCTCTCTCTCTCTTCCTCTTCCTCTCTTCCTCTCTTCCCCTCTCTCTCTCTCCCCTCTCTAGGAGATAGGGAGGGATGAGAGATGGGAAATAGGGATATATGGGGCGGGAGAACTCATGAGAGATAGATTCATTTAGGATGTATAGAGATTATATACTAGAAATGGTTCAAAAGTTATCTGCCATCCTTTAACAGTTTATTTGGTTCAGCTTTTAAATAAGCCCTTATTATTAACTTAATTTGTCACTGCATCATGCCAGTTAGTGTTTGATGGTGAACACGTTACAGTTAATGCAGGCTGTGGATCTATAGTTTGCCCACTTCCCCTGTTATTCGTGCCTAGATTGTGTACACTGTTGAGGCATTCCCAACGCAGCCCGCACTCTGACGTCACACCTGTATACAAATGTTAGGCTGGGAGGGGAGGGTCGCTCAGTTCTCGATGAAATGGTATGAATGAAAAGTCCAGTCGGCAAATCTGCCACGCATGAGTATTTATATTTAGAAAAGCCTGATTTTTTGGCATCGAACATGGTATATTAGCCTTGGGGGGAATTAGAAGTGATTGTACCAGTAATTTGTTTAATTGGTTTGAAAGATAAGATGGGCAGAGACTAGGGTATGGGTGTGATGCCAGCATTAATCATTGTATAGAACATATTACAATTAGACCTGGTATGGAGGATGAAGTCAACGTGAGTGAGGGATTCAGGGAAGGTTTATCTGAGAGGCTCGGGCCGTGTGAGTGTTGTGATTTGGAGCAGTGGTGGTGGTGGTGGCGTCGTAGTATTCTTGGCTGCTTGTTGGGCGCTGAATGATGCTTGGGTGTGGAGCAGGATGATGAGTGGAGATGATCGTACTCCTTGCGTTGTGTTGTGTCTGACACTTAGTGGTTTTTTTATTAGTTATAAGCATGATTCAGAAGAGTATCCAGTATATAAGGGACATGCTACTGACACAATTCGGCGCCAAGAATCGTTTTTGCAGGATATTTGCAAATAAACAAATGAAAAATAGATATTTCTGTGTCTGCCCAACATCTAGATGCTGTCCAAATTCCTCAACCGTTGTGGGTAGTATACTAACACTAGTAACAACAAGTACCAGTAGTGTAGTAAATTGGATGAGTTTTGAATGATAGGAAAAGTAGAAGGTCGTCTCGAAGTAAGGACGATGCGTACATATATATATGTGTGTTTGTAAGACCACGAGGGTCTCGTCCGTCCTTGTCGAGGGGAGTGCTAACCTTCTCTCCTTTCTTACAACACAACATTGCTAAAGATCAGCCTATTTATATACCCTGTCCGAGTTAAATACTGCAATCCTGCATGGTGTCTATTAGTTGACAGAAAATTCATACGGAAACTCCCTCTGCTTTAAAGCGTTATTTTGTCCTTAGTTATGATACCGTATTTATTTAGGTTGCTTTGGGTGTGGTCGATATGTATAAAAGGCACCTTTCCTCTGATAAACTTGTTTTTACGTCGAATCTTGTCGATATCGATAACAAGTTGTTTCAGGCGCCATCTCGTGTCGAATTCCGGTACTAAAGATTTCCTACATATTGGCTTATTTTTTCCGAGAACATTAACTAATGAAACTATTTTCCATTCCTGTTTTGCAGTGTCGAGAATTCACCAAGGAAGGCGCCTTGAAAGGAAATACTCCAGCGGAAGTTGTTGCTGCCTGCGACGTTACATTTTCCTGCGTGTCAGACCCAGCAGCTGTCAAAGATGTAAGTCCCTACCTGGATGCCGTCAGACATAGAACATATATGTTTATTTCTGAATAAATATAACACCTCATACTTGAAAGTTGAACCTCTCTTAATGGTTTATTTTTCTCTCGTTCATGGACATGTTGGTGCAGTGTTTTATTATGGAAGAATGTCTGTTAGCTCATGATCGGGCTCTGATGATTCAATTTCATGTTTCCCTACAGCTTGTCTTTGGTAACTGCGGTGTGCTACAGGGTATCCAACCTGGCAAAGGTTATGTAGACATGTCTACCATTGACCCCGATACAGTAGCTGACGTTCACGAGGTAAGCTCTTCTTCCTAATGAGACAAACCCGGTATTTTCCCATGTACGTTGATCTATATTTAGACTCAGGTGTCCCGCGATCCTAAGCCCATGCTTTGTAGAGATCAGTCTACGATGGACTCGAGCTCAGCTCTTGGCCAAATTGTAGGATTGCAGAGTACATACGTATAAAAAGTAGAAGACTCCAGGGATTGTGTATGGCGCTCTGGCTTGCCATAAGATTGGAGATCAATGAAGCGAGTGTCTGGGGGGAAATGCCTCCACTGCCAGCTTTGTTTACGCCTGTAGGCCTTTGTAACTAAAAGCATCATATAGGGTTGGATAAGTTGGGGATTTGAGACACTGTTGCTCATGCTATGTAATTAAACAGTATATACATCAATATCATTATAATTCGCGTTAGCGTTTTACTGTGGATTTAAGAGGAGAAGACATAGATATACTGACAAACGTGGCCCCCGACTGTTTGAGCCCCTTTTTCGCCCCCTTCTCCCTTTTCCTGCTGTTCCTATTCTATTCCTTAACCTAGAGAAAAGTTTCGGACGTTTACCTAGTGGTCCAACATTTGGGTTTATAAATCCAAAGCCATTTGTATTTCTGTTTTCGGCACAATGGGTCACATCAAACGAAGTCATTAGGGCGATGATCACCTGACTAAGAAGTTTACCCCTCTGACTAAGAAGTTTACCCCTTATCAGCCCTTTACCCCTTATCAGATCAGAGACTGCAGAGACTGGGCCAGCGAGCCCCCAGAGCTTAGCCCAGGGTGCGCCAGCTCAGCCAGCTGAGGTGGTGTGCCCCCACAGAGTCATAAACTCCAGATGTCCACAGTCCAGATGTCAAACTTATTAAATTAAAGGATGTACAAAAATAAGTCATGTCTAAATATATTCTCCTTAACATGAGAAAACTTTTGGGCTTTATTCCATAATTCTAGTTTGTTTAGAAGCCAAGATAATATTTTATACATTAAACCCATGTGAACTGAATCTAGTGTAAATCCTTTTCCCCATTCAGTCTCTCACCACCACCACCACCAGCCAGGGTATATGACTGGGTAATAAAAGTCATTGATATATGACAGGTGGTGGATGAGGGAAGCTAGAAGAGGGGAGGAGTGCCTTCACCACAACCACCACCCACCACCATCTCCTCCTCTCCACTCCCAGAAGTATCAGCTGAGACACACTGTCTGACATAATAAATATTTATTTTCATTCATTCCTTGCTCTGTGTGAGAGAGAGAGGGAAGAGAGAGACAGATAGACAGACAGAGAGGAGGGGAGAGAGAGACAAATAGACAGACATAGAGGGAGAGAGGAGGGGAGAGACAGATAGGAGGAGAGAGAGAGAGAGGGAGAGAGGAGGGGAGAGACAGACAGACAGACGGAGAGGGAGAGAGGAGGGGAGAGAGAGAGAGAGAGAGGGAGGGAGAGAGAGAGAGAGAGGGGGAGGGAGAGAGAGAGAGAGAGGCGGAGAGAGAGAGAGAGAGGGAGGGAGAGAGAGAGAGAGAGAGAGAGAGAGAGGGGGAGAGAGGCTGACTGAATTCCTGCTCTGTGTCTGTGTGTGCCAGTGTGAGGACTGTGGAGGAGGAGAGGAGGAGGAGACACCTGGGGGATTCCCCCTTATGTGAGTCAGGTTTCTCTCCACCACCACCACATCTCTGCCCCCACCAGTCCTCCTCCTGTGCCCCGGCTAGGTGCAAATAGGTACTCCTCCTGTAATTCTACACATATTATTAATGATTTAATAAAATTCGAAACCATTTCGTTACATTATAAAGCTAATACAAGTGTCTCTCACCTTTAGAGAATCGATATATATATATATATATATTATCTTAACAAAGTTCATCAACTTTCAACCCCCTCTCTGTCTCTCTCTCCCTCTCTCTCCCTCTCTCTCCTCTTCTTCCTCTATCCCAGTTCAGTCCGATGACTCATTTTTCTGTGACACATCACATCCTTCCTCCTCCTCCCCCTCCTCCTCCTCCACTAATGATGGGCTTTAACAACCCCCCCCCCCCCCCCCCCCCCCCCTCCCTATACATTAAACCCATGTGATGTGGTCCCACTGTGGAGGAAGGAGCCCCCTGGCGGCGAGACAGAGAGGTATGAGAGGCTGACCGGATATCAGATGCTGATATCAGATTATCCCACCACCACCAGCTTTACCCCAGTGCTAGCACCCCAGTCAGTGTAATAAAAGTCTGACCACATGGTAATAAAAGTCAGGTGTCCACACAGAGCTGTCACAGAGTTGTTCTATCAACTTTTTAAATTTAAGGATGTACAAAAATAAGTCATGTGTAAATATATTCTCCTTAACATAAGAAAACTTTTGGTCTTTATTCCATAATTCTATCTTGTTTAGAAGCCAAGATAATATTTTATACATTAAACCAAACCCTCTGGTATGTGTGGAGTAGGTCCTCTCTCTCTCTGTGGATTGAATTATTGCAGGTGGCTCCTTTCCACCACAACGACCACAATAATTCAGCCTCTCATGTCAGTATCCCTTTCATGAGCCCCTCTCATCACATCTGCAAGCAAATTCTTTTCATTGCTTCTTCTAAGTTTATTTATTCCCCAGTTCAAAGAAATCAGCCTATTAGAGAAATGTAATTTATCAAATTTAATATTTGACTAAGAGAGGCTCTTACAGTCAAATAGTAAATGGCAGGATATGCTGAATAAAACCTTTTTTCTTAAAAAAAAATCATAATTATGTGCACTTAAAATAGTCAATGAAATATGCTGGAACTAGCAAAAGGATGCATACAACATTAAAGTTTCCTTTTTAAAAAATGTTTTCGAAACTCATTTCCCTGTGACACATCACATATGGTGTTTATTACACGTTTATTGCACCTGGGCCAATAGGGTTCTGTAAGCACCACCACCTCTACAGGAGTAACCACAAATGGGTCAGATTTTCAGAAAATGTACAATTGGCAGATTTAGTACATTCAAAATATAACTTAGTCTCTCCCTCTCCCTCTCCCCTCCCCTTCTTCCTACTTCCACAATGGCTTCCACCCAACACCCCGCCCCCCCACCCCCCACCCCCGCTAGGTACTCCTCTCTCCCTCTCCTTTCTCGTTCACTCCCCCTCAGTCCTCTCCTCCTCCTCCTCCTCCACCGCATTTTTTTTCATCTACGTTGTCTAGGGTCCTGCTCCTAACCGCAAAATGCCATTGACTTTTTGATTGACAATTCTGATTTTTCGATTGACTATTTTGACTTTCCAATTAATTGTTCTTTCTGACTTTTCGATTGACTATTTCGACTTTCTGATTGACTGTTCTGACTTTATGGTTGACTATTCTGACTTAACGATTGACTTAACGATTGACTTTTTAATTCACTATTTTGACTTTTCTGACTTTTCGTTTGACTATTTCGAATTAAAAATTCACTTTTTGATTGACTATTTTGATTTTCGATTGACTATTTTGACTTTTTGATTGACTATTTTGACTTTGATTGACTATTTTGACGTTTCGATTGACTATTTTGACTTTTTGATTGACTATTCTGACTTTTCGATTGACTTTTTGATTGACTATTTCGACTTTTTGATTGACTTTCTGACTTTCTGATTGACTTTTCTAAGTTTCTGATTGACTTTTCTAAGTTTCTGATTGACTTTTTGATTGACTATTTCGACTTTCTGATTGACTGTTCTGACTTAACGAATGGCATTTCTGACTTTTTGATTGACTTTCTGATCGACTATTCTCCCCCTCCCCCTCCCTCTCCCCTTCCTTATTTGCGCTCTGTTGTAGGGGGCCTCTGATATATATCTCTCTCCTCCTCCTCCAGCTGATGGGGCAAGATCAAAGGGTTTATGGCCCTGGTGGTGACCCTTTTATCCCTTAGTTTCATGACCAAGTAATAGAATAATACTTAGGATATATCATGAATGAAATCAAAATATAACTTAATGTAATTGTACTTTGTTTCATGACCAAGTAATAGAATAATACTGAAATCGAAATATAACTTAATGTAATTGTACTTAGTTTCATGTCCAAGTAATAGAATAATACTTAATTTTCACTGGTCAAATCAATAAGGCCACCAACAATAGGTGTGTTTCCGATTACCCCCACCACCAACCCCCTACATAGAGAAACATTCCCCTCCCTGCCTTTTTTTGGCCTAAATTGAAAACATCCCTCTTTACCAATGTATAAACACCCCACCTATTAGCTAACGCTGTGTTGGTAAAAAATCCAACACTCCATCAGCCTCATTCCTCTCTTGTATTATTAGTATATAAATCAATATTATTATTGATAATCAGTACCATACCACATTAAATTTAATATTCAAAGGGTGCTTTATAGACAACTGTTTTAAATAGACTAGAAATAGGAGCTATCAATATAACAGGTCAATACGCTATCGTATCGATTAGCATCATTTTATAATAATCCTGTTTAATCGCTAAGTGTTGAAATAGGAAAATATTCTCTCTTATTAATTTCAAGATAGAAAATAAAAGAAACCTTTTTGAAGCAACGATTTTCGTATGATTTCTAGGCGGTAACGTCGCAAGGGGGACGCTTTTTGGAGGCGCCCGTAGTAGGTAGTAGAGGGCCGGCACAGACGGGGGATTTAGTCATCCTAGCCGCCGGAGACCGGACGCTCTATGAGGATTGTTACTCCTGTTTTGAAGCTATGGGCAAGAAGACATTTTTCCTAGGTGAGCGTTGTTCCATACTAATTAGCGCTGCTTACCCCCTGTTTGAGTACTGTTAGCATGAAATTTATACCGTTAAAAGGCTATGTTCCAACATAATATGATATATATGTATAAGCTAAATCGTAAAATACTCTATAATTGACAAATTGTATATTATTTTTGACTGGGTTCCATGAGAATATCACTAACATGAAGTTGGACTCATAGAATAAATAAAATAAAAGTTTTCAACAAAAAAAACCCCAACATCCTTACCGATGCCAAAACACTGGCAATAGGACTCAAAACACAGTGTCATTTTTCTTCTTCCATTATGCCTATTATAATATTAATAAGTAGAATATCTAGCAATCCTCTAATGAAACAGATACATATAGGACCCCAAATATTAAATCAAAAATAAATTCGCCTCTCTTGGTACACACTTTATTGTCTTTGGCCTGCATATCTAACTAGCGGTATCCTCTTTGTGCAGGTGAGACGACAAGTGGTTGTAAGATGAAGTTAGTTGTGAATATGTTGATGGGGACCTTCGTAGCGGGACTTGCTGAGAGTCTCGCGCTTGCAGACAAAGTGGGACTAGACCAGGACGCATTATTACAGATCCTCGACCTTTCAGTTCTGTCGTGCCCACTCGTACGAGGCAAAGGACAGGGTAAGATATTAATCCCGAGCTATAGCTGTAGCTCTACCCGTTTATTGTTTCCCTTTAGATCCCTTTTGATCATTAACTTACATCATCTTATTCTGCATCTATCGCATTTCGACATTGAAACGGCATTAGATCATTAATTGTATTGATATTTTCATTTTGCATTCTTAATGTTTCTGGTGGCATGGCCGATTTCAAATAATATTTTTCTTGCTGTCTTTAGCCATCATGATGAGCCGATTCGAACCACAGTTTCCTCTTCAACACCAACAAAAAGATTTACGATTGTCAATAAATATGGCAGATTCCGTAGATCAACCTCTCCATGTAGCAACAGCAACAAATGAGGTACGTTGTAATATTGTTATGAACAAATTCGTTTGGGATCATTGAGAAAATGACTTATGAATACTAGTATGTGTTGAAGGAGAATTTGAACCGAGACTTGAATATGTAAATGATATATGATTATGTATAACGATGGTCTTAAGTTATAATTCGTGCTTATAATAGACTAGTAGAATTTATTGTAATGGTATCAATGCTCTGATACTGTTTTACTGGAAAGCCTATGATATAAAGGTTTAGACAGATGTCAGGGTTAGACTCGCTTCTCAATCACTTACATGTGGATTGCTTATTAACTTTTAATTGGAAACTTGACTTAGGAAAAGTTTTATTTTCTAGTATTTTCTAGGCTTTATTTACTTACTTTTTCCAAATTACCCTTCTTTTAAAAATTCAAAGTTTAACCTGGCACACCGCCAAATAATGATACAAACAATTTAAATAACATCGAGCAAACACTAGAACTACACTATAGAATAAGCAGTTAAATTATGTTGATACAACCACACATTTGACTGCTCACTTTTAAAAAAATGAATGATTAAATGATTGAGAGGGAAACAAAGAAAATAAAAGTAAAACAAAGAAAATTAAAGTAGGAAGACCTACTATGTAGAAGGATCTGTCCCATGCTGTAACTGTTAACTGAATAAGAATTGAATGTATAATATATGTTGTTTGTTTATTCTGCAGCTCTTCAAGAAAGCCAAGGCCAAGGGCTACAGTCAACATGACATGTGCGCGGTGTACCGGGCCGCTGACATGTGAGGGTGAGCGATAGAGGAGCAGCTCATGAGACATGGCAGCTTTTTAATGACGGTACACTGACAAAACGACCCTTACAAAATTACCACAGATACAGGCGGCCTCCCCTACATTACTACTACCAACCCAGCGGGACCAGATCCTGGGCATCCCTGAGGCGCTATTGCAGATCGAAAGCTCTTATTATTTGTATGTTACATATTCCATATTGGAAGAATCTTTTCGCTAGAAATAAAAACGAAGCAAGGGATCGGCTGGCTTGGTAGTGGACGGGAGAGTATTGCATGGCGGAAGAAAAGAAAGCGAGTGAGAATGGATGGCATACATTTTGTTTTGTATAGTATTTTTTCCACAAATATTACTTGAACATATTGTTGTAAAACATGAATTGTAGAGAATTATGAACCCGAAGCTGATTCGATACAACATAAGCTCAATGCTTTTTTATTGAGTGTACATATTGACATGTTGCTGATATGTGGTGACAAAATTGTATGTTCTTTGGAAGTTTCCGTCTTCATTTCATAGTCTTTTTCACGTGACATTAGCGAGAACGAATGAACATGAAATGTACTTATTGCAACCTTAGTTGTGGGCAGGTTCTTTTTAACTATGGTCTTTCCTCTCCTCTGTCAACCGGGTTGCTTAAAAATAAAACTCTTAACTGAGGAATTGTCTTGTGAAAAAATTGATTAGATTTGATAAGCCTGCATATCTGTTTGCCCCATTAAATGTGGTCTTAAACGCTGAATGCGAAATCTCTTCATTCTGTTACTTTATGTTGCCCAAAGCATTGTACACCTTAACTACAGGGACAGGGACTTACCTCTGTCCCGAGTTCTTTTTATTACTGATGGCACTGGTAAGAACTATTATCATAAAATTAGATTTATTTTTACACTCCAGTACATTGGTTACAACAGTGTATCTTCGTTTTGGTCTACAAAGCGAATTGTCATTATAAATCGGCTTTCTATGCTGCTCTAACTGATTATTAGTTGCATAGACCATCCCGATATAAATCTACCTTCATCTATAGATTCTCTTTATATTTGTTACTGGTATGGAAGCAAACATCACAGAATTATTCTTGCAAAATTATTTCCCAAATGAAATTTCGATATTTGGTTATGATTGAAATTTGGTTATATCAATTATTTAGGATGTCCTATTCATATTAAGCTCTGTCAGGAATGACTGTGGTATGAGACAATATGCTGCTTGTTTGTGTGACTGCGAGCGGAGAAAAGTTTACAAGATAAAAGGCAATTGTTTGCCACTGACATTGACGATTCCTGTTTAGCTAGTCTCCAGCTGTGTGTTTTAACCATGGGTTTCCTCCGTGTCAGATTTATGTTCTTAGATATTACCCGATTTTAAACTTCGATCTATATGATGAAGGAGGTCGGGAGGACTGTACACTTTGCCCATACGGCGCTGTAGCATTGTGGTATAGATCTATACATTTAGAGAGAAAGTCTGTACAGCCTAGAAAATTTATTTAGTCAAATAAATATAACTTCTGAAAATAAAATAGTTTTTATTGTTTATTTAAGAAACACAAATATTGTGCCTTTTATTCATTCGATGGTTTCACGGCAATCGTACGGGACGCCATACATGAGCCTTGGATATTTTAAATTTAGATCCCACAATGTCTATTATTTGCAGGTCGACTATTTGTATGGTAGATCCAATACTTTATTTTTAAACACAAAACTAAAAACCGTTGGTGATGAGAGGGTTAAATTTCTGTTGTTGGACTAACGACTTGTCTATTCTCGAGAACTAGGGGAGATTTTCCCACACAACAGCCTACGATCCAGGTTCATAATTCTTATCTACCGTGATTGATCCTGTATAGTCTAGTAAGTGCTTACCGCGGGGAAACGTGGTGCCAAACACCCACATATCTGAGGGGGGCGAGTTGCAGAACTTTAGGTTTATTTCCTTGTCTAACATACCTTGTATATTAGCTGCCGAAGTCACCAGGTAACCCCGTGTTACTGGGTAACCTCCGTACACTGCCAATGTAACCATGGGTTGCCTTGACTCATTTATAGGAGAAAAGCATGGGTAATAGTGACTCATCCGGTCCGGATACTGGCAGCTTACCCATATATAGCCTTAGTTCAAATGCGAGTAGAGTGCACGTAATGAAACCCCAGTCGAATGATTTCCGTTGATCGTCTTAATGTATAGAAGGCAGAGTCGACGTGTCCTGAAGGTGCGGGGTTTCAAGAACTCAAAAAAATATTTGAATAAAAAACATGAAATGATTTGGAATATTGGGTTTCCCCTGACCCAACTATGTGGAAATGGCCAAATATATTATGACGTGAATAAGGGTAGATTTCGCTGCTGTTCGCGATGAAGATACTCCCGAGAAGGGGCTTAGCCTGACCACTTGATCACCGTACTGAATTTTACAGTTAACCGAGACTTACTTGGAAGTTGAGGTTAAATCTGTAATTATGTTGAGGACATCACGGTGTGTTTAGACGCAGAGTAGCCTACTAGACTGACGTGTTGGCTGCGCATGCGTCATCCTTGGAGTCTCGTAAACACTAACGTGATGGACAACTCATTCAAAAAACTAAATTAGTTACTAACTTAATGAAGGATGAAACTAAACGTAGCAAGTTTTCAATATATCGGACACTCCCATCATATAAATGGCTGGTCTCATTAAATAATATTTCCAGGTTAGCTGGATAGGACATTTAAGTACAGCGTTTGAGTGGAATTATCCCTAACTGTGCGTCAGTAAACCAAACGAACACACAAGTAGATGATTAAGTAGTTTTATTCATTATGCATAACAAACGTGACCAAAGTTTTGGAAGCATCAAGATGAATTTTGGGTTCGTTAAAAAGATATCAAAACCTACTGACAAATACAAAGTTTTCATTATCATCCAGTCGAGACCTCAGATAGTAAGATTTAACGAGGTAGTAGAATTATAATTTAACCTGACAACATATTCACATGGCATGTATTAGAATAAATTGCTAAGATTTTGTGTAACACTCCAATCCCCTGACAATTGAACTCAACAAAACTAACCAGAATTACCAGGTATAGAATTATTCCACACGATTTTGGGAAATGCAAAATCCCTCAAACCGCCGGAGTGAACATGTCTACAAATATAGAGAACTCAGATGGAATATAGATGAGAATTAAAGTAACAAAGTTCCCCAATTGCTTAGAGAGTTGTTAGAACACTCACGGTGCCCAGCACCAAAATAATTGCACTGGGGAGGGATCAAAGGGAAAACGCCGTAACAGAGATGTGTGTCTAGTAGATATAAGCTTCAACTTAGTCGATAATAGATGATTCCTCTTCGGATAGATCATAAAAAGTAATGTAAATGAAATATGAATGATGACGAAGGTACATTTAACTCAGATGAGAAAATTGGAATGGCAAACTGTCCTATCA
This sequence comes from Sthenelais limicola, assembly GCA_942159475.1. Lineage (NCBI taxonomy): Eukaryota > Metazoa > Annelida > Polychaeta > Phyllodocida > Sigalionidae > Sthenelais > Sthenelais limicola. Next base: position 97,210,059 of record OW804095.1, read on the forward strand.
CAAATTAAGGACGCGTTACAAATATTTAGAGAAAATACCCATCAAATATCTTCAACATGTGTGTATAGAGGAGGAAACGCTTTGAAAGTGATACGTCGGAAGATGTTCTATGTCGTTTGTTACTGAGGACGAATACCGAATTGGAATCTTGTGAGAATCAGGACTTTACGTAACGCCACAACTAAGGATGGTATATATAGAGGCACATTGAAGCCAGGTTATACAAACGCCCTGGCTGACGAGGATTTGCTCTTAAGTCTGTTAAAGAAACAACTATAATAAGGGGGCCTTTTTTTCTTTTATTAAAGTTTTGAAAAGTTGACTAATTCACACGCACGACATTCACCGCCTTATGTCAGTATATCAAATTCCTCTGAAGTATATATGACATTGATAGAGCAACAAGTTATTAATACTGGCCCCCTACGTACGAATACGACGGTAGACAAAAAGTCTTAAGGTATATTGCATACTACGCCTGCAACATATGAACACCAATTGAACACTGAATTCCACCCGAGGTAGGCTTTGTTCCATGCAAGCTTTTAAGGTCTTCGTCAGTTACTGGTTTAAACTAATACAATTAACAATGGAAAGCTTAAAAATTATCACATAAAGAAATCGTTCCACTATGTTCTTTCATAATTGCATACAGGATACATTTTTATCTGCAATTATAAAACGGGGTTTTGTTCGATTTTTTTTACGTGTGTATGTTCATGACATAAAAACATCATCAGCTAACCGTACCGTAAGTGTAGATCTTTAGAATGGGTTTAACAAGTGGAAGAGCACCGTTTCAGTACGCGAAGATGAGTCCGTGAACGGTCTAAGATCCGTGACTCACACAATCTGCTAACTTTTCCTACATACAGATGGTTGAGGGAAAAAACATCGGGCATCAGAACAGGAGATGATACAACTATGCAATGTACGGTATATATTTGTATGGGTAAGTTCATATAACTCTAATATCATGCATATATGACCATGCTTCAAAAGGTTTCAATGATACTGTTGGTTGACCCGGGCGACATTATACGATTCCACATTTTAAAAGGCAAGACAGGTTTACATTGCATCTTCTACCTGATGCCAAGGAATCCGTCCTTAATATTTACCACTTTCTTCGATTGTTTTTAAAGCAACTAGATTTGGGTATGGTGGTCTTGGGTGTGGTAGACACTGGCGTGGCTGATGACGCTATTGGTGATGGGGTTTAGGTAGGTTTCTTGTTGAGGATGATGTCATTTAGTCTGTACACACAACTGTCTCCCTGTCTGTGCTACGGCTGCTGCTGCTGCTACTGCTGTAGCCGCCTACAGCATGTTCTGGGCATGCGCACTGCTAGAATGGTTTGGATTTCAGTGCTGCACCCCAGCGGCGTCTTCTTCACTTACCACAGACCTTGGGAATGTCCACCGGGGGGCTGCCTCTGACGACCTTGTGGGGCACTTGTTGGCTGAAATAAACCAAGGTACAGTTCAGTTTTTCGTTTCGAATAGGCACATTCCCGACTTTAAAAGAAAAGGTTATACAAAGATCATCCAGGAAGAAGTAGTTTACAAGATCAGAAGCAACGTAGAAAAACTCGAATAGATAAAAAGATCTATGCCATGAGGACCACGCCCATGGCATAGATCTTTTAAGTCCTCGTATTCTCGGTTCCATAATTCGAAAAAAGTCTACATTGCTAATTTCAGATGGTACTAAATACTATAGCAAAATGTTAGAAGCTCAAGGTAAGATACACGACGGACAATCATATATCTATCCTCCTAAGTCAAAAGCGGGTTAAATTTTCTGTGTCATAATTTGGCCAATGGCTCTTCTTTGATCTCAAGGCATTCCATTTGGAGACCACATTCTCATTTGAGGCCAGGTATATATTCCTGACGTAAACACTGGCAGAACTACGGTATGTATGAACCCGGCACGTCCAATATTGGCAGGCGAGCCAAACACGACTTGCCCTCGCAGACTTGATTTAAGTTTTTAATTTGAAAATTCTAGGCACAGACCATTCGCAAAGGACCCCTATGGGTAAATAGTTAGTTCAATATATATACATAAATGTAGGGCACGTTTACAATGCTTCGGCGATCCCACTATTTTGTGATGTTTATTGGGAGTGTACACGCACTAATAAATTGTTCCATGATAGTTGTTGCGTGGCAAACACATTTATATAGTGTTATTATAAGCTGAGCACACGAATTTATTGACACACCTGCGAGTCGATCGCTACCACTGGCAGGATTGATTTTCATGAATCGGATCAACACTTAACAAATCGAAAGCAAAACAAACTAAACACTCAACAAAAAGTATGCCTAACCATTTCCTTCTTTTTTTCGTACCGGACGAACATCTGAGGAGGCAAAATTATTTGACGAATCAGCTCAAGAGAATCAAGCCCCGAACATCATTAAATGCAGTGCTTAACTTGTCTACATTAGTTATGTGCTTCCCTAATGGTGCGTGTGTCACTTCCATCACCTCCCGGCTGGTGCAACCAACGCAAGGACCATTCATTGGGAAATTGGGACATTTAGAACCCAAGCTGTCAATCAAGCGTATTTAACTAGATCAGAAAGAGTGAGGCCTTTCCAGACGAAAGCTGTCAAAGAAAGAGATCAATCGTCTTACAGGCGTGACGTTGAAGTGAGACGCTATCCATGGCTAAGAAATCATCCAGCAGAATTTTACTAATCACAGAGATCTCCGCTGTAACATATATGTGCTCAGCCCAAGTGAGTAACATGAATACTCAGGCTGTGATAAACATGTATCAATGAAAATATCCACAAGATCATGTATGTTGAGAATTGGTATGGTTGCTCCTCCTTTCTGTTACCGTTTTAAAACAATCGTAGAAATCAGGAAAAACCTAGTAGAAAATGTGGGATCACCTACCTGGTCACTATAATCCTGTCCTGTAATAGGGTTGTAGGCACCTAGGGAAAGATAAAATTAATTAAAGCTACAATATATTGAGGTTCGTTATGATAATTAAATGGCTATTATATAAAGGATCCAGATTGTGGACGGCTGTAATGAAAGTATCGATTAAGAGTAAGTTAACGTTCCATAAGACGATTATCTGAACATTATTTTAACTCGAAGAGACAATCATAACAAATTCAATTTTTTAACGTATTCCTTCCAAAGATTGAGAACATTTCACACAAAACATAGCCAGTAAAAATGTCAATTTTTAAACACAGGACACACTCCGAAGTGACACAATTGCTAAATATACAGATCACACCGGTTACGAGAAATTGGGCCATGTAAATCTTGAAAAGACGCTAGCGCCGGGCCTTGAGTGGTTACTGAAAGTGATTGACCTACATCATGTGTCATTTAACGGTAGGTAGGTGCAGGGAGAAGGGAGCGCCGGTCAGAGTTAATCTAGAAGTTAATTTCAGAGATGGATAGAGCTGGGAAAGGGGTGGTGCTGGTCAAAGACTGGGCTTGACAATGGCTTCATCAACCAAGAAAAATGTTTGTAAAGGTTAAAGTAGTCAGATGGGGGAAAATCACGACTTCAGTGAGAGATTATCCGGATTGGGGAAATCATAGAAAAGAAAAATATGTATAACATTTGAATTCATGCTGGTAAGCGTTCTTGATTTTTATTTAAGATTCGTCATCTGTATTTACAGGTAAAATTGCTTTGATTTTCTTTAATTTTGGAGAAGTTTGTTAGATGTACAAAAGAGGATTTTCAGGGAGTGCATCATGCAGGTTATTGTGAAAAAGGGAGGAAAGAGATGATTAGATTTCCGCCCATACTCTATCTACACAGTTCATGACATCTTTTACTGAACAGAGCATCGACATGAGACAAAATGTCTAGAAAATAATCTAATCAAAAAAAATAAAATAATGTACACTCAAGATTAAAATAATCAATGAATATGCTGTACGCCAGACCGTCGTAAATAACCTGTTTTTCCAGTTAGAATAAAAAAATCTGTATCTCCATGCGTTCCCCGTCCACCGATTGTAACACCACCACATTACTACACTTCTCAATGCAACGTCTATTAAAAAATCACATACAAAATCACATCTGCATATGGGTACACCAACATTGTATTCACAAGCTTAGAATATAGGAAAAGCTGGTCACTTTTCAAATATATTTTTCGGTAAATGGTATATATTTGCTGAGACCAGTATGCATTGAGTGAGTGTTGTTCCTGGGTAAGAATAGAAAGCATAAGCTCATTAGATGTAATTAGTATGGCAGTTTTAGAAGCATTCCACATGTATTGTTTTGGGGATGTGGCGGGAAAGCTAGAGCTGTGTGTGTGGCATCTGAAGCTGGCGCGCCAATACCTCGGGGTGGTTTTGCAACAGATCTCGAGCGATTCCTCTCCTCTTCCGCCTTTTTCTTTTCTTCCTCTTCGCGCTTCTTCTTTTCCTCTTCATCCTCTTCTTCGTCATCTAACACAAATTTTACAAACAAGAGAATGCCATTGTACATTATTCTGAATGGTGTTCGATTGCAGTGCTCTGTTCCGCTGTGTTCCTGCCTCGTCAAGGAATGACTTAAAGTAACACACACACAAATTCCTCACCTGCTCCAGATATCCTGACCTTAATTAGTGTGAATATAAAGCCTGTTGGTTAATTCTTTACAGGGAGAAAGGTGCAGACAACTAAACTTCTGAAAGCTACCACAAGATGAGGTTTTAACTTTTTTTTTAAATTAACAATCACACACAGCATTCTTATAGGTATGGTCTTTAAGAAAACTCCTTATGAACCAAAAATAAAAATGGTGGTGTGAAAAATAGTTGGAATGTCTTCCATTTGTAATCCCATAAATGATTTAATTCACCAATTTGGTAGGCTTTTGTAGATCGAATTAACACAGTGGCAGTGTGTGCTCTCCCCCCAGATTTTTTTGAACAAAAGTTTTATAGATATTCATTGACTAAGTGCATTGAAGGTCTCGAATAATCATAAAGGTAAACATGGAATATCTTGCTCCTGTAGTCCTACTTCAGACCAGCAAAATTTTGAGATACAAAATGAAAACATGGCACAAGCGACATGCAGACCTCGTTCATGCACGATAGTATGACGAACTAATGTAAAAAAATAAAGAGATCCGACGAGCCAGAACTAGAAAAAATTTGGACCGAAAAAGAAGACCATTCTCAAAATCAGCCTTAGTGTAAGATGGACAGCTAGAAAACCAACGACTTTCAATCGAAGATATGAAGGCAGAAATTATAACCCTAAGTCCTCCTAGGTCCAATCTACCACACACTTCCAGGACTGTCCACAAAATGGTTTGTTTCAGTCCCGGCCAATAGGCCAGGCCAATTCTCGGTTAGTTTATTGAGTGGGTAACAAAATTGGCATGGCCTAAAACCGACACCAGCTCATGAAGCAGAGGGTCAGACAGAACTAAGTCAACCATAAGGTGCATGCTACGTCACATAACGGACAGTGGCCTATCACAAGCACAACGTTCCGTTACATCTAATACCAGGACCGTAAGGGATATGGTCCATAGATCTAAAAATAGGCCTAAAATCTTAAAATGTGCACTTATGACGTCCGCCAGGATCATCTTAATGGATCGTTACTGAGACTCAACAAGGCGAGGAAAATCATAGGAAAATGGTATGGGATGGTATGGGAAGTATGATGTTCAAAAATGAAGGGCGAGTTCGGTATGATCATGTCTGATGATGAGTGAGAATTAAATGATGCTAACAATCCTGTGTGCTACTGTATATACTTGACTGGCCAAGTACATGGGTAGGCATGACCGGACACTAGGTAGACAATAGAAAATTAACGGTAAAATGCCACAAAAAAAGAACAACAGCGAATGACGGGGGAAATGAAGCAAGGTTTTAGGTAAAGCAACCCACCACGGCCTTCGTTTTTAAAGATTCTCTTCCGACAGGCGGTTATACCAGAAGCGGTATCGGCCTCATCACAGTCGGTCGTGACTGGAAGTATATACACAAATAACATCTTTAGAGTGTCAATACACAGCCTCTCACAGTCACCAACTCCGCATCTCATTTATCAAGATTTTCATGTCATTCCAGCTTAACTTCGACAAGTCTCCCCCAAAGATGAATTCTTTTCTATGTTTACACTTGGCTAGAAAACGTGTCTTCTCGACAACTCCTTCAAAGCAACACAAAACCAATCCCACATTTTTGCTATCAATAATTTCGAAAATTCCAGATATGCAATCAAATCCAACGGAGACTGTTATCAATGAAATCTCTATTTCTGATTAATATTGAAAATTTGGCAACACGTTTTCCTCAGGAATTTCCAGAATCAAATGATCAAATCCATGTAGAAAACAGGTTTTTGTGGACTGTCGATAAAATAAATACCAACAATTCTAGAAAATATTTTTCCCGATTACGACCACCATTATCTGACTGAGGCTGGGAACATACGAGCACGGTAACAAAGTAAAGCATTTAGTCATATTCATAAACTTTTACAGGGTTGTTCATCATTGAGGGTTACAATTCTATAGGAGCCATGAATGGAAATTAAATAAAAAAGAGCTCACTCAAAGAAAGCAGCCAGCACAGCAATACAGCCAGCTTGCAATTAAAATTAAATGTACTTCGAGAACAATTTCAATAGACTTAAGATGGAAGAGCAATATGGAAGAAGGTGCTTACCTCGATTCAGCTGAGCTGAAGTTTTGCCCGCCGGCGAATTCACTTCAGCCTGAACGACAGGTGAACCGCTTGCTTTATCCTCATCCTCATCACCGCCGAACAGGCGTGAGTGGCTAGTAGCAGTGTCCTTGGGGTTGATCACTCCGGCAGCACGGTTGTCTTCACCAGCGTCTTGGTGTTGGAAGGACTTGGACTTTGTCTTCCTGTAGTCAGGCGCCTCAGTGCCAAAGACGCCATCAATGGTACTCCCACCACCCGGAGCACGAAGTACCCTGAATGAGAAAATAAAAACAATTAATTTTTACCAAATCCAAAAACCTGTAATAGCAAATAGATGATTGTTGTCCTCTGGTCCGATGAAAGTGCTAGAGTTTTCACCAAGTCTGATATTAACATAATAAAGTTCCCAAGAAGTTGAAAATTAACTAAGAAACACAATATTATTGCACATGTAGGGGTGCAAATTTTTTAAAATATTTCTTTTTTAAAAAAAATAATACAATATTAGCAATATATAAGCGACAAATAACGCAAAAGAAACCAACTTATCTTTAAAAAGCAGGACCTCAGTGTGTCCTGAAGTAGCAGGGTATTTTCATATATATTATTTTGTATATTATACTAGTTTTCCGAAATAAATGAAAGGCTGTAATACACCAAAATCTGAATGAGATTACAGAGCATCACCACGCACTCAGTGCAATGACACAACCTTTGTCGAATACATGACATCTAGTAGGGAGTAAACTATCATGGTGGCACTTTGGTTGTAAGACCGTCTAAAATATCGTAATTGATGGTTGTCCATCTTCCATAGGAGGAGTATCAATTATGCCCACCTGCATTCTGTTTCACGCGACAAAAAAATAAAGTGAGGTGGGACGAAGCAAATAGGTAGTGTAAATGGTGCATTAAGAAGAGCTAAACGACATGGTTGTCACTAGATTCTATGTCTGATTTGAAGCCTGTATGCCCCACTGAGTACACCCATTCACTTGGTACAGCGATTCCACTGGTGACCTAAGCCTGTGTAAAGTTATGGTAAACAGTTGTAATAACAGTTATTCCCGGAGGCTGAGATAAAGAGTTTCACGTGGAACTGTTCTCCATAATTCTCTATATCAGCAGAAGTGAACCATATCATTTTAAGATTATTTGACGTCGTTAGCCAATATTCAATACTTATGCGGTGGGTGTTTGTATTATTTGTAGTGCTGTAATACATACCTAATACATTTTTCAAGACGAGTTAGTTATTAATGATATGAATTATTAAGAATACAGTTGAACTCTGGGTGTGGTCTTAAACAACCTGAGCCGAATGTACAGTACTGCCACAAAGGCGTGGTACAAAACCACGGTAGCATAGGTTTTGTGCGAGTCAAAGCGAAGGTATCAATATTGTGGTATTATTGTAAAGGGTCCGCCGCATTGCAGATTTACCTCACGAGACTGGTTTCAGTAAAGATGTTTTAAGAAAACATTGAGCCAAAAAACATAAAGGTCTTAAGGGCAACCACTTTCCGTCCCAGCCTACTAAGTCTCTCTTTGCATCAGATCAGAATATATTTGCAAAAGCATTTATCCTACGATCCAGACGTGATTTGAAAACCTTTAAATGGCAAGTATCACGAGGGAAATTCAGATCACGAGCACAGCATCGGATTGAGTGTTTTTCTGTAGGAGAGGCTCACTCTGATTTTATCAGTAGTACTTTCTCTAGGCCCCGCATATATTACAGTAATGAGTCGAAGGCTCGTAATAAGCAGCGGTAAATAGACATTCCACTATCCAGGATATCGGGGGCATACCAAGGCATGCATCCATGGAGAGATTACCATACCACAGCATGAATACGAGATGGCTAATGTTCGGTGTTGGCAGATCTGTATTCTTACTTAGCTCTGACTGTGACACTGTGGCAAGTTAAGGGTCAGTAATAACCTTCAAACCTGGTTAACAATACCTTTAACTATCGTGCACACTCTACGAACCTAAATAAGTCCCAACATTTTTGGAACCATGCCATTATTGGCTCAGCGTGCCATAGCTGCCAGAATTTAAATATCACCCACTGATTACATGGTGATTATTTTGCATTTGTCATGATGTAGTAGCCGTAGGAGACAAATTATGGAGCCATAGCCACTGAAAACAAGAGCGAAGTTCAGTGCCTGGAACCGCTCTTCAATACCAAACGGAGGTTTTGGTATCTGATCAAAGGGGATAGTGCTACAGGGGAATTTAGCATGAAGGTTGATTACCAGAAAACGCTGACACAGATAGTTGTTAATCATCACCAAATACCTCTGATGGTCTAATGAAAAATATGAATTCTCAATGAAACATAAAATTCAAACCAATGCATTGATTGGATATAAACTTCCAACAGAATAGAACCGACCCACCCATTGTTACAGTCTACCTGTCGTCTCTTGGAAGACTATACTTGTATCATCAAGGATGCCTAGGCTATATAGTACAGGGTCAATTTACACCATCAAATGGGTTATTGATGTCGGCCACAATACTGGCACCACACCCCCAGTATTGATCCTGGAGCAGTGATACATAGAGCCATATGGCAGCCCAGCAGGAGATAAAATGGCAATAGGCTAGGTCATCAACTCCCGGGCTGCTCCGTGAGAAGACAAGAATGCCCAAACGGAAGTTTCCTCAGTAAGCAGAAAGTGGTTACAAGTAAGAGTATCCATATTGACCCGGGTTTAGTAGATAGTTTATTAATTACTGCCCATATAACTCAAGTAACTTGCCAATACAGACAAGATTTCTACTGCTTCCGAGAACACCATGAATAAAGAAGCATTTCAGCTTCACCAAAGCACATTCCTTCACCCTTGCATATCACCGTGCTAAATGGGGAGTTGCAAAAAGTGAAGAATCTCGCCACAGTGAACTAGAGTAAGAGCTACTTAAAAGTGACATGTATATAACATATGCTAATATCCGGTATCGCCAAAAAATGTTCTTACTCGGGAACTATGTAATTAATTGCCTATAAAGAATTACCAGAAATATAAAAGAGTAGTTAAAATTAGTTTATCCTAAAAAGCCTATTTTGTTCTTACTTGACAGTACATGGACTAGTCTCGATACTCATTCTCTTATCCATTTTCGGAAAATCCTGTTTCTTATCTTCCACAAAGTACACACTTCGAACCTTTCACTTGTCAAAAGGTTTTGTAGTATGTATAACCGTTGCACGGTGTGTCTATTCCGTTCACAAGCTTGCAGCCCTTTTGAATGTCTGTACAGATCTGAGGATTTGCTTGGGTCTTCCTTCGGACATGGGAGAAGAGGGCCAGGCCTGATGTGACGGATCTAATAGACCTGAGGGATGATGTCCTAAATCCTTTGCTCTTCCTTCTCCCCCTCTCAGCGAGACGTGACTCAAAGCAGTGTAAACCACTTTGTACTGGACCTGGTTGACAGCCTTCTAGAGGAAAGCCAGCCCTATGCCAGAGAACATGTACCATACGAAGGCAGCTATTAATAAAGTCCTTAATTAGTCTATCAACTCGAAGGTGTAATCGGGAACTATTTAGCACCTTTCACTGATAAAGTCAGGAATTGATCAGACCTATGAAGCCATTGAGAGGGTTGGGCTTCTCTTTCCCCACTACATACCTCCTGTGAGCATAAAAATATTCGAAGCCCAAGACTAAGGACAGACTAAAGGGAAATTGCAATTTTCCAACACACTAATATTCAGTCATTTCATCGTTTGCACGCACGAAATAACAGATGAAAGACTTGGGAGGAGGGCATTGCTTTACCAGTTATGAAATCTCACTGAAGGGTAACAAACGTCCAATTATAATTAGATCACGTAGCCATGCTCGGGAATGCACTTTTAGTCTTGGGTACTTTAATTTAATGATAAATAACATCACTCTATAAGAAGTACTAAGGCCTTTAAAATATCCAGCTCGTAGTCAGAACAAGTTTTAGCCCATGCTCTTCAAATAGGGCGCCCTATATTCCCAGCCTATGGCCTCCGGCAGTTATTTGCAATTGTATTGATAGAGCACGGATGCAGAGGTCACAGCAGGCTTGGAAGCAGGACTTGGTCAGCAATCCTATTCAGTTAGGAGAAATCCTAGTACATAAGCACGTCTAAAATAGTGATGTTCATTGGCGACTCAATTCAGTCCTATTTTTCTAATAGTAAATGTTAATTCTTGGGTCGGAAATGTGTGGTATATTATAGTGGAACTGTGTGTGTGTGTGTGAGGGGGGGGGGGGGGGGAGGGGGGGGGGAGGCATTTACGCCCTGTTAACCAATACCTTAAAAAGAAATTATCAGGATGAGAGTAAACACACGGGATGCAATATACCATACTACTCTTTTACATGTGCGTATAGCCACAGGTAGCCAATTTTAAGATCGAGGATGGTTGTGGACACAACATTGTTTAAGGTACCGAGAAATATCAGAGGAATACATACGTCATAGCAACCCTAACATGACAAACCACCTAAGCACAAGCAAATAAATGCTGGTAGTTTCCACAACGCTGCAAAACCTCATGGGGAATTGATGTCCCATCCTATGACATGCCATATGAACATCAACTATTATCGGCTTGCATTAAATTGGCCGCGCAGATTATGGGTTACCATAGTACCAACAGTACAACGAGCGTATATTACTAGTAGCTAGCACCTATTCTATTGCCTCCACTGACATCCATTACCACTCCAGCATTCCTGCACAAGAATGAAAATCAAACAAACTCGAAATCTGGAGTTGAGAGCATAATGGAATTCACCCATTATACATTTATCTGCTTACATCAACTCTCTAAACTCATATCACTGATGTTTTCCGCGTCCATTGAATTTTATATTGTCGAGAATAGGTATTTGAAAAGAATCACAATTCATATCAATACATCGTCTTTCATCCAGGGATTGTTGAAAGTTTTGAAGTTTTCAAATAGTAGACCAACAAATAACTGTGCAACCACCACACTACGTACTTACAAAGCATATAAAGCATTTTTTTGTTATCTAACAAGTTATTCTTCCATACAAGAAGGGAGGTACATAGGTACACAGAGAGCATGTTTGATCTCGCCATTCACCCCCACACTGGCAACAGTCTGGCGAGCTTTAGTTAGGGACAAACATGGCTCAGTCGGAAAAGTGAGGAAGGTCCCGAGTGGTGAGTTCTACTTGGCATGTTTACAAGTGAGGCGGTAGTGTTCCTCAAGTTGTGTGCAGTGGCAGCCCTAGTGACATCTGGTACGAGAAATATGTACTCAGCACAACAAGGAAGCAATCTGCACACACCATGCCATAAAAAATGCAGGTTCAGTTTATGTATAATTAACCAGTAGTTTTATGCAATCGTTTGTTGGCCCTAGGGCTCTCACCTAACATCATTTTAATTAATACTAAACTTTCTCACTCTTGGGGCCGCTGTGGAAGAAAATGTTAATCATTTCATGCGATTGGGAGTGACTTCTTGTGTGGGTAAAGCACGTCGATGAGAGCAGGGATGCTCTTATTGATACCCCTAGGCGTTTTCTCAAGGACAAGGATCTGTTTCAGAAATGTAGAAGGTCGGAGGTATAAGGGAAGTAACTATCACGCATTCTGGCTAAGGGAATAGGTTACTACAGCAAACATCTGGATGGGAGGGGATTTGGGTCAAAGGAAACACTTGAAGTGAAAGGACAAAATCTGCGCAACAAGTCCACGTGTGAAACAAGTGCAGTTCAATTGGGCATGTGAACTGTATTCACCCGTTCGAAGTCTTTTTGAGAAAGTCCTCACAAGCTAAATGGGATAGATGGGAAAACGATCAAATCTCAACTTTTACTGTATACTGGAGGCAGTAGCCTATTGATTTTGCCTATCATTTCTCTATAGAATTAATTTCAAATAGCTATGGAGATTCAGCCATGTAGATAGTTTGATAAATAAAACGAATATTACCAGTGATGGGTCTACCTAAAGAGAGACCTTCCAGTGAGAGGACAATGTGAGTTATACATGTATAAAGCCGGCTGATATGGTTCCCCTCAGCCTTGTACAAATGACTCATTGCAAGAAATGGTCTGGCAGCACCGATGAATTACCGGTAAGTGAAAGGTATGGGCCACGTAGGGGGAGGGGGCGGGACTACCAAAGAATGCACCTATTCTTATACGAATACTCGAGGGGATTTCATTTAATGCCAAAAATAGAAAAGAAAAGAGATTATTGGGGGTATAGGTCGATTCTGTATTTCCTTTCTATAGCTGCCTATATATAAATTAAACTTCGGCAGTATTGTGCTTGGTCTTAGATAGAAATTATCATATGTATGCATCAAACTCTGTACATCATACACTCATGTCATGAGAATAATAAACTTCACCCGAACTGCTTGAGGTCCTCCTGGAAGACCAGCATTTCATGTACTATTGTAGACAAAGTATCCGTCTCCTTGCCCCCAGAAGCAGAGCATTGATGGGGGAGGGGAGAATCAAGGCCAGTTAAGCGGGCTACATTTTATGTAGAAGGTCGTTCCTTTTACATGCTTATAGTAATGTAATTGTACTAAGCGGAAATATAAATTTAATATTATCTCGGCTACTGTTCAGATAACTCGCAAACGGTGTTAGGCAAAACATGTTATTAAGGGGTGCTTCGCTATCGATTGAGCAGTCGGTTGTGCCACCCCTCTATGGTGTTAGTATGCTATAAGATCAGTTATACATAGTAAAAGCGTATACATTTCAATAACACCTCAACATGAAGAGGATTCATAATTAATTCCAAGACGGCTGCCTGCAGGAAAAAGTTACCGAGTCATTGAAGTAGGACAAATTATTTAAACCAGTATTCACAAGTGGTCTTCGAATTTAATTTAATTGATGCATAAATATAGCAAATGTTAAACAAACATGTACCAGAGTTTTCAATTTTTGGCAGGTGTTCACAAAATGTGTCTAGGTTCAGACAAGTACGGCAATTCATGCATAAGGTGCCAAAATATTAGATTTGGCCAAGCCCACTAGTCATAAACTCAACACACATTTCCTTTATGGAAATATGGTTAGTGTATGGTACTACAAAAAAAATACATTTGATTGGTTAACTCATATTTTAACATGCGAATTAAACCTTCGTCAAAACGTTGAGTTGAGTAGTCCAATGCCTAGCCTATACTAGGCCTCGACTTCCCAGATACTCCGGGGTGCGGGAGGATACGGGGATGATACTCTGTCTATCCAATGCCATGCCCATGGCAATGGTTTTGAAAAGAAATTATTTTGCACCACGCGAATACTTTGCCATATTATATAGTGCAACGATTAATTACCATTCTTATCACAAATGTTACCTAAATTTAGAATAATGCTAAAAATGATCTCCATGATCATGTTGTTGTCGCATAGTCATAGGCTCTAATATGAAGATATACCTGTGATAAATACCTAAGTGAAGTTAGTCCTTAGGCCTACTTAGAAATAGAAGCCACAGGTGGGAGTGGGTATTGTAATTAATTAACATTCCGGGCATATAACTAATTACCACAACATGTGGGTCGTCCTGAATTGGATCGATGGCGGTGGGATCCAAATAGCCCGGCGATAATCGTCCTTGGCTTGGTCGTAAACACCCGAATTTAGTGAATTGCCACTGTACAGTGTACGTTAGACGGTGTGTGCATATAATTTCTTTACCCAACTCCCAAGCCGGTCGCATACGGACTAGGCTAAGTAGCATGAATGGCTAAATATAAGTGAGTGGGTTGTAAATGAGGACACATTCCATCCATTATACCCCGGTGTTCGTGAAATTTCACCGATGACTGCATCTTGAGTTATTATTCATGTCCCCGAAACGATCACATCTATCCCAAATGGCAATGACTCACTTGGTTGGCAGTAGCCGTCGTAGCCCTTATGAACTGCACTGCCACTGCAGACGTCTGGTTGTACCAAGACGCGATATACCGAAAAAATATTGGTTAAGATCACAATAAAGCCCTCATAAATGATTAAAGATGCCAAAGCATTTGCCAGGGTTTACATTCAAGTCTCTGATCATTGGCGACATTCCATTGGTGCCGAACAGGCATTTTTAGGCGGTGCTGGCTGGTTTCAGCCCCTTGCAATGGCCGACCAGTCGGTTTGACAGCAAGAAGCCATTCTGAGTTAACCGGAAAAATTGTGGTAAGAGTAGCAGATAAAATACTCACCTTGAGGAGTTCTTACCATCCCCGAGTCCCTGGTAAATGTCGGTAGTGGTCATCTTGAAATAGTATTGTTGGAGAAAGACGGGAAAGAGGAATATGTAAGAGTCCCAGACGAACACCTGTGAGTCTTCTGGCGCTGAGGACCGTGTGGTGATGTCACTTCGCGCGAAAGCGAGTCGTCGTCTCACACATGAGATGTAACAAGCTCTCTCATTGGTCTATTACACTCTAGTGCAATAGTCATTTTCTTGCCATTTTCTTCACCATCTAATTTGGGTCGGAAGCCGCTATAACAACTCGAAAAAACTTCAGCAATGTTTTTATGGGGTATATATTTATTGAAAATCGTATTGCTTGATAAGCCAAACGCTTTTCTGACTCATCCGAGTCATGGCTAATTCATTCTGACCAATGGGATGCGATTTAACATACAATCTGATGAATATGCAGATCAAAAGGCCCTTACATTTTTTTTCCTGAGAAACCATCTTTAGTAATAAAACTGTAAATTTTAAACAAAAAAACAGAATCAATGAACTTTTCATCATATAAATATGCGGAAATATAGAGTTGTAAGGGGAATCCCTGGACAGACGACATAGAATGGATTCCCCACTACCCGTCCCCGCCCATGCAGTTCAGCCAATCAGAGACGGGATTCCCCTTTAACACTCCCGCCAGCACACCAGGCAAAACAAGGAGATATGTTTTAGGCCTACTGCCACTGCTCTATCGGAATATTATTGTTATGAATGACCATACGACAGTTACTTTTACGTTCCTTTGGATGTCCAACCTGCTGTCTAATTAGTGACCACTTGTTTGCAATTAGACTTGTTGTGGTTTTGTTTGGAATTTCAAAACTTGGGCTCAGTACAAACCCAGTTTTATTTTGGGCTGCCACTAACAACATTCAACATCTGTCAAACCCTGCTGAGCTCCAAGATAACGTATCTTTACTCGATTAATTTGCCTGTGTGCGAATGGAAACAACCCGGCGATGTTTACTAAAATCAAACCCTGTCGACGGCTCGCAAAAAAGAAGGAGAAATACTGGGTAAGTGTTCTTATTCTTGGACTGAAGTATGCAATTCTACTCGAACTCATTAATCAATCAGCTGATTGTTATTTCGATTGTCACTTGAAAAAGTTCAAGACTGATGCAGTGGGATCTAGATTTTGCAAGAAGTTGGAGCTACCTCCTTTTCCCTAGAAGTTGAAGTACATTACTGCACCAGTGGGACCTATGAATCAAGTGTTTTTTGTTTTTAGTATTTTCTTTAGTCAACTTTTTTGTAATTTCTTCTTCTGGTCTAAAATTCAGGACCTTTCATCAGTGTTATTGTTAGGGCTCGCAAAAAATGTGCGACGGATGATATGATATAGAATTATAAATCTTGACAATGTTCCTTTCATCGCGTGATGCAATTTCACTTGTCCTCTCACCCTCGAAGTTTGTTTTTCTTGAACCAAATTTCGACATTAAATTCACTCATGAACCATCTAAAATTTCCCGAGAAATCATTTGCTATCAGGCAGTCACATGACCGTACTTCGATTGATCTCTAACAAAAAGGCTCCCAAAAATTGTGCATCCGGATTTACTCAGTTTCCGTACTACTCTTTCGATTCATCAAGAATGCATGATTTGGGATCATATCCCCAAAATGCGAATCACTGGGTGCATATTTTGGGGTGATCTACAGCCGTAATCTTCTCCTAGGAAAGTGTTGAGATGGCTCAGTAGCGGTTCCGTCGTCCTCATTACTCGGTCGAACGCAGACCCTGGAAGTGTGTGAGGGATAATTAGTGAATGTAGGAAACGTGAAATGACTACAAGTGTGCGCTTCATGAACTTTTGTTTGGATAATTCTTAGTGACAACTGTCAAATGGTGAAAAAACGCAAAGTATCTACGTCCGAAAAGGGATCTAAAGAAGGCCAACAAAACGGGTAAATACTTGCTGTCTGAAGGACCGCCATTTTGTTTTCAAGTTTCTACGGATGTATACCGATATATTTTCCCTTCATTTGAACCTCCTTCTTTTCTTCCGTCCCCCAAAACCTCGAGGGCTATACTTCCAAATCTTAAAGTTTTAACTTCATCAATTGTGTAACGTGTATCACTTGTCTATCATCAGAAATTGAAGGATTGTTTTGACTAGGGGAGCCAGGCCCAAGGATCCGCCATATTGAATTTTTGGCATCGCGGCAAGTTTCGGTTTACTCGATTCATTTTTTGTTTCGACCTTTCACATTATAGGATTCGCATGCATTAAATCAATCTATATCCATTTATTTCATATCAGAAATGTAGCTGCTTCCAGCGAATCGCTAAAATATAAGATCAGCAAAGAAGTTGGTGTCCCTGGCATTGCCGTTGGAGAGAGTGCAGCAAGGAGTAAGAAGGCGGAGACGGGAGGCACGAAGGCCGGGAAGGATGGCGGGGATGAGCCCACTGCTGCCCCTCCTCCCCTTCGTACCAGTACCAGAATTCCCAAAAGACCCCGGCGGGACAATACACCTCCACCGTCTCCCCCTAAAAAGACAGGTGAGACTTCTCTACCATTTGAGTGATTCTTTTTTCAACCATCTCAATCCTATGTGAGACCCGACATTCGGCATGATTAGGACCCAGTGGTGACGTGGTGTGTCCGGAAATGAACTAGATTTTGTCTGGCCTGGCTTGAAATTTATTTCTATGTTAAATCTTAAATGTACATAGCAGTTCGGGTAAGAAAGAATATTGAAGCTATGTTTGCTTATTTTTTTTACTAATTTTGATACATAACGGGTACATTATACTTGTTGTCCCAAATTAGGTTCTTAAAATCCGCCTTCTTGAACCTTCCATTATTTCATGCATTGTAATGGGATATCAGAGCTCTACTTCAGGTCAATTCAAAACATGTTTCAACTTCCAGCCAAAGCTGATTCCAAAGCTGTTGTCAGTGGAACACCAGAGGCCAAGACCAGACGTCAATGGGAACTGTGGAGTTCAGTGGATAAGGACATCTTTTTTGAAGCCCTAAGCGAAGTATGATTCCTTTTTTGCTCTGTGTATTAATAAGCTTCGCAATGAGTCGGCTACCTAACGCTATGTAAGTTCAAGTTCAACTGGCGTTTATTCTGTTGTCCAGGGAGACCCCACCCAGGGCAGTACCTGCTGGAGTATCCAAACATTCTGTACTTTTGTTGTCATCAGTACCTACAACTTTTGTTTTTATGCCAAATGGGCCTAATTTGGGGTTCCTAGTCAAGTCGGCCCAACGCCAATTCAGCCGCAGCACTTGGGTCAAGTCGGCCCACCGCTTGTACCAACCTGGTCCAAGGTGGGGCCAACTTGGTCTTGGCCAAGGGTAACTAAATAAATTAAAGTGATAATTAAAGAGCCTAAAATCAGATACACGGGTGACTTCCCTAACCCTAATCCATACCAAAACTACCGTATTGTTAAGTAAACTATTTTTCTCCTGTGCTTTAGTAATTATTTATTGTGTAGTGAACTAATACTATAAATGAAGACATCCCAAAAAATATTTTGCTATGGCATTTTCTTTTGTCTGCTTTGCTGATTGAGATTTGGTTTTATACTTTACTTAGCATGGCAAGGACTTCGACGCAATACAGTCAGCAATCGCTCAGAGGCATCGGAAACGAGGAAGTCAGAATCTCATCAGAACCAAGGAACAAATTCGACATTTCTACTACCGAACATGGCACAAAATTTCTAAATTCATCGAGAACAAATCTGGTAAGTGTTTCCTGTTTTTCTTTGTATGTTGATATATACTGGGCTGTTGTTTGGAGGTGCTTCATTGCTGAGATTTTGTATATATTATTCAGTTACAATACTCCATGATTATTTCTTCAGAGTCAAGTATGGGTCCCTCAGGGAATGGTGTTGGGGCCTCTCCTGTTCCTACTGTACATAAGTTACCTCCACGGAGTTATCAAACAGTCACAGGTACAACTCTTTGCCGACGGCACAGTGCTATTCCATCGCGTCCACAGGGAAGCTTTGTAAGAAGAGCTCCAAAAAGACCTGGACGCAGTGGGAAAATGGTGCTCACTAAATAAAATCTCAGTAAATGTACAAAAATGCAAAGCCATGAGCATAGCCCTACATACACCAAAATCAAACACAAATGCATTAAGCCTAAACAACGCTGACTTAGAGCATGTCACACAATACAAATACCTTGGCCCAGAAATTGATAGCAGTCTAACATTCAATCCACACATAACCTCAAAAATTAAACAGGGAGTACAGAGACTCAGAGCCACTGCCAAAATCAATCAGCCCCTCTCTAGTAAAAACCCTATCCTAATTTATAAGACCATGGTACGCTCCGTACATAGATACAAAGCTTCCTCAATATTAATTTAAATAGCGTAATTCATTCATTCATGTCTGATAGAAATTCCCAGGTTACTCGCATTGGGATTTTCAACACAGGGTTTTTTTTTTCATTCTGCAAAAGACGAAATTTTGACAAATACTGATTGATGGTTTTAAAAAAAAGTCTAAACGAGATGGATTGCTATTGTGCTGGACCAAGTGATGCGCCGCGCCGTGTCGCCAACGTCAAGTGGGTCAACTTAACTGGGAGTCATTAAGATATTCTGTATGACGTCACATCACTTGCATAGCTTCGCCTTGTCTGCGAGTTATGTTTTAGTTTAAGTTTATAACTTTTTATTATTAAAACTAGTTTAGGTATCATTATGTGGTTGGTTTGTTCAGTCGAGTATTTTCCTCACTGGTTGAAAATATTACCACCTTTTGTGATTTTAGTCCATTCAATGTACATAATTATTTTAAAACAACCATTTGTGTCTTTATTATTTCAGATGTGAGCAAACATGCTATGGAATTGTATGGACTCATCAACTACGGGGAATTGCGAAAAAGAGTTGGTGGTTGTAAGTTTTGTGTCAATCTACATTTTGTACCACATCAATATATTATTCTTAGCTCTAATTATGTCCAATATGATTATTATTAAAGCACATGTGCTTTTTCTATATTATGTGAAGGAAGTGTTCAGCGATATATCATATTACAAATCCAGGGTCGCCACATTCCTTAGAAAGAGAAGGAACTTCATATTGCAGAAATTATTAATGCTGTTTGGATGAATTTTGAATCAACATTTAATATAGAGGAAGCGAGGAATGCTGTTAGAAGTATGACTTCCCAGGAATTTTATTTCACTTTAAAAAATGAACAAGCTAAAATTCTATTCACCACTCCTGTGCTCTCTGGTCTCCTTGCCTTATCTTGTGGCTTTGCGTGCCTTAGATAAGGCGGTGAGGCGAGCTCCGCCAAGTATGTTATGCCAACACCTCAGCCCCTTCACCCCCTCCCCCTTCCCTCCCCCCCCCCCCCCCACACACACACACATTCCACAGCTGTCATCACCACCTTCTCCGGCTCCTGCTCCTGCCCATCCACGGCTGGTTGCAATTATCCCATTAACAGGAAGGAGGAGATAGGAGAGGAAGATGTGTTTAAGTGAAGTGTCACCCTAGCCCTCATAATTTGAACGATGACTTACGCCTCTATCTCTAATGTGGTCGATTCTCTTAAGGTGATCTTAAAATTGCTCAATTTCTTAAGATTTGGTGTAAATCTCAGAAAAGGATATATATTACCGTAATATTTATCTCTCTGTGTCTCTCTGGGACCACCTCCTCCCTCTTATCGGTCACAGCCATTAAGGAGACATTGAGCCTCCACTAAAAACCACTACCCTGAGTTACTCATTAGTAACTCATTTAGGTCCATTGGGCTCATCATTCTTACATATTTATATTTAATAAAATTCTGAATCATTTCTTTACAATATAAGCAAATACTGAGCATATATTACCCTGATGTATTTGTATAGCATTGGGTATTCATGGGTTCCTTCTCTCCTCTCTCCCCCTTTCTTCCCTGTCCACTCTCTCTCTCCCTCTCGGTCTCTCTCAGACCTCCTCCTCCTCCCTGCTCCTCCTCCTCCTCCTCCTCCTCCTCCTCCTCCTCCTCCTCCTCCTCCTCCTCCTCCTCCTCCTCCTCCTCCTCCTCCTCCTCCTCCTCCTCCTCCTCCTCCTCCTCCTCCTCCTCCTCCTCCTCCTCCTCCTCCTCCTCCTCCTCCTCCTCCTCCTCCTCCTCCTCCTCCTCCTCCTCCTCCTCCTCCTCCTCCTCCTCCTCCTCCTCCTCCTCCTCCTCCTCCTCCTCCTCCTCCTCCTCCTCCTCCTGGGTGTATGAATGTATACATGGGTGTATGTATGAATGAATGCATGGATGTATATACGTATACATGGATTCATGGATGTATTCATGGATGTATGGGTGTATGAATGAATGTATGTATGTATACATAGTACATGGATGGATGTATGTATGTATACATGGGTGTATTTATGTATACATGTATGTATGTATGAATTGATGTATCATGACGCCGTATTTAAGGGAAGCTTCATGTCTCTGTCCCCCACATGTGCTTTCATACTAACTCCATAAGAGTTAGTATCCAAATGTGTTAAACCTTTTCTTGTTTTAAATGATTTGTCTTGATAGCAAATACGAAAGAATTACGACACCGTTCATCTCCTATATCCTATCACTTCGTATTTGCAGTACTCACCGAAAAAAGTGGACAGAGGCTTGATGAATTGGTTCATAAAGGGTATGATCACTATATTTTACTCTTAAACATCTGTCATCGGTCTCGACTTTCTTCTGTTGCATTTAAAGATATTTTAGTAATTATTATTGGTTACCTGCTTGAATCAAACTATCCATGTATCATTTTTGTCATTAGGGGCACAGTTATGAAATCCAAGGGAAAGACTTACAGGTCAGTTCTGTTTGCAACTTTATCTAGGTAGACATGTACTGTAGATAAGTCTAGAATGTCAGAATGTATCTGCAATTTGCAGATACATGTGCAGATGAGTCATTAATCATTTATTGAATATTTGACAATTAGATCTGTCCCTAATTTTATCGATCTGCTATTAAACAAAATGGGTATTAATCACTCCTCTGAAATCTACAGAATCCGGACGCCAGTTTGTCGTGCTTTGAAGAAACTCAACAACATCGAAGGTACTTCTTCCTTGGCTTTGTGTCGCTCATCACGAAACCGAAATATCGATTTAAATCTACTGATTCAGACGGATTTATTATTACTTCATTCTTATCTGATTGCAAGCTTTGCCTACGGATGTTCGATTGTGATATATGGCTGATCCTCGCTTTTATCTTCCCTTTTAGAAAATAAGGAAGAGGAGCAAGTCGTTATTCCTAAGGTTGTCATTCTTGAGCTCAAGCCTGCATCTAATGGAGCTTGGTCGACAATTCAGGCAATTTCTCATAATCCAAGGCTCCGTATTCACTTACCTTCCAACAAGAGACTCTCTTCTGTTATCGAGTTCCTTAACAACAAATGGAAATCTCAACGATTACGACTTGTATCCTTTTGAACAAATGACATGTGTGATAGTGATGGGTTTCACTCTCGTCTGAAATTATAGCGAGAATTTATTTGTCAGTCCTATAGTTTAGTACTTTGAAAATAAGTTTAGCTCACTTCAAAATTGTTTTAAAAGATATGAGTCCCTAACTTGTACAAGAAAGAGGCTTTGAGTGCCACCGAGAAGATGTCTAAGGAATTGAGATTGTACCCTTCGTCAACATGTGAAATATATCCGTTTGATGTTCAACCTATTGGTGCCCAGCCTACCCTCAACCTTGCTTTGGAAAAGTTCAGAGATACAAAAGGTGAGTATTAAAGTAGGACACAAAGCCCGTAGCTTTATCCAACATAAAAGCTATTATATACCAATTCAATATATAAGGCCCCTTCGGTTCTTATCTGCACCGTACTTGTGCTTATTTGGTTTAACGATCAAATCACTAGTACGTTGAGACAAGGAATATGGAAATATGTTCAACTGCTGCAAAACATGCCAAAATGAAAATAGCCACAGTATTTGAAGTGTCTCAAGTATGTACCGTTATTCCTCATTTTTTTCATGAATTGCATTTTACTTTAATTATAATGATAAACCTTTATTAAACAGAAAAGGGAGACGGAAACAGGTCGCCAGCTGCAAAGCGCATCAAAAGGACTACAGCCACTGAGGAGCCCCCAGTCGAAGACGCTGCATGTAATGCAGATGATGGGAAAAATGCCTCAGCAGCGGATAATGACAAGGGGATGAAAAGTAAGGTGAATGAAAAACCTGCTGAGAAAAATACCAGCAAGGCAGATAAATCTAACAAGACTGTCTTGACTGACAAAAATCTTGAAAATAAGACTGGTAAACCTACCCCTGATCTCCCTACCCAATCGGGTTCAACGTCTCAAAGCCCAGATGAGACACAATCTGCTGATAAAGATACTGGTGATGATGCAGAAAAAACTCTGAAAGCCAGGGAACAAGAGATAAAAAAAGAGCGAGTGGCCAAGATTCGGGAAGGCTGGAATTTGAAGGAAGCTGAGGGATTAACCATAGCTGAACTTTATTTATTATTAGGATGTCCTGAAAAACTCAGCCTTGAATATGACTGGGTGGATCTTGTCAAAAGCCAGAATGTGATGCAGATGAACCTTGCCCTTACAAATATGTTAAGGAGATTGGTGCAGCTAGCCACTACGGAATTCTCTGACTTCTCCAAAAATAAACCGGTGGGTTTGAAACTTCGGCTGTTTTCATAAATGTGATTGTAAAATAATCTATCAGAAATATATTTTTGTTTTTCCCAAAACTTAAAGCTTAAACTTAAGTTGGCGGATTGCATATACGCCATGGATAACTTCGTGTGGACGTAACAAGATATTAGTGTTTGTCACCTTACATATTGTTCTAATAATTCACTAACTGTATAAAAATCCTGCTAATGCAATATTTCTAATTGTTTAATATGTCTACCAGCTTATGGTTGGCCTGGAACCTTCCTCGCCCCCAAAGACATGCACTTGTGGAGCTTACTCATCGGGGACTCCCCCTGGACGCGGGGCTAACAAAAGCCCGAGAGTCCCAGGAGCTGCGAACCAGGCGGGGAAGAGTCCTTCTACACCTAAAGGCAGCCAGCGTCCGGGGTCTGCAACCACGCCAAAAACACCTGGCACTAAACAAGGGAACACTCTGCAGCCAATACAAAAGGTAAGCTTGGAATTGATCTTATAATGTGTCCTTTCATTACTTTGGAAGATTCACATTTAATTAAACTTTTTCCAGTTTGGTATTTTGTATCTTTTATCAAATATATATGTATACTGTACAAGTTCCACTAAAATTTGGATTGTGACTCGTGTACTTCTTATCATTATAAAAGTATCTAGATTTTAGTTTCTAAGATTGGTTATTTGAACTTATCGTTGGGCGTTAAACATTTACTTTCAGGCACCAGACCAGAGTGAGTCAGCTTCGCTTGCAAGCTCTCAAGTAAGCGCCTCTGGATCTGCTGGTGATGGAGTGTTCCGGGTACCAAATCCTGTACCTGTCCGAGGACAGCCCCAAGTTGTCAAAATATCTCCTACATCTTTAGCTGAAAGGCAACTTCTCCAACAGATTGAAATACATGTAAGTATACCGAGATGTTACTAATAATTCAGAACTGGTGGTAAATATTTCTTTTAATGAAGAACCTATTCCTATTTTCAGTAACACCTGTAATCTTTGCTTTCGAAGAAAGCATTCCCTGTCTATATATGTCTTGCTTTGCAAAAAAAATTGTAAAATATATTTCTTCCGTTCTGGTTTTGTAGAAACAACGTGATATCCTTATGCCGAAGCGGCAGAAAAAACAAGTGATGAGGAACATTCGACGGCCTCTTGTTGTACAACGTACCCTGCTGCCAAAGATGGGCGTGCCTACTCGCACAATCATGGCTCTCAATATAGGCAACCAGTCACAGATGGCTCAAACGGGAACCTTCATGCCTGTCATGCCGCAACAAGGTCTGGTGCGTGGAAATCAAAACCTGCTACAAGTGCCGCAGCCACAACTGCCACAGACCCAACAACCACAGCATACTACAATCAACGTAAGCAAGGACCTTAACCAAGCTCAACCAAGCACATCGCAGTTATCAACAACTACAGCGAGTGGTGAGTATTTAGGAGCTGCAGTAATGCACAATGTTCTTTATTTCACGTTAGACCCCAGATTCTGGGGTGTATTTTTTCACAACAGACCACGGCAATCACTTCCGGTAACTTCCGGTAAGAAATCGGGGTTATAGATGGCAAAAGAACTGGTAAATAAAAGTCAGTAAGTGGTAAATAAGAGTCGAATCTGACCAAATCGGGTCTAAAAGCACTTATTCCCTCGGTTTTGGATGGTCTGGGTGGTCTATTGCCTGGTGGACAATTCGAGGGGCGTTAGCCCCGAGAATTGTCCACCAGGCTAGCCCTACCTGCCTGATAATTTGTTATATAATCCGTTCGTTTCTTCTGTTTTGTTATGTACCAAATAAACAAGCATTATGGGTCGATAATAGTGGGATTTTATAATCATATTCCATCCATGTGACTTAGGCATGTAAGGATGAAATAGATCGACAAAAGGAGAGAATCGTCTACTTGCTTTGCAAAATTAACTGAGAATACTGCTTTAGATATGATCCTATTCTGTTTTGTTTTTATTTCAGCATTTGCTGTGGTCTCAACATCTCAAACCCCGACTCCTCTAACCCAACCAGTTGCTCAAACCACTTCTGCTGTTCAAGATACTTCCAAGTCATCAAGCAACGTAAGTAGTTAAAATTGGAGGCAAGCACACATTCGGATCTCTACGTTTGCAAATGACACTTACGTTAAAAAATAAATACCTTGCACTATTCTGTTTATGGAGTAAGAGAAAATCAAATTAATCAAGCATTATATAAAAATCAAATTATCTCCATGGCCTATCGAAAGAGCCACTCTTTCTTTTATACACACATTTACAATACCGTACCGTACTGATCTAATGTTTGTATACTCTGTTTTTTTCTCCAGTCCTTGCTTTCCCAAGCTGCCGCTGCTGCGGGTATAACTTCTGGGATATCAGACATCAACGAGCATGTTCAATCAAGTGATTCTAACCTCTCGTCATTGCTCGATTTGTCTCTGACAGCTCCTGATAACAGTGAGTTTCTCCTCTCAGAATTAATCACCCCTGTCAATAGTTTATCGGGTCGACCTGTTAAGTTAGTAGTCTACATTATACATGTACATTAATGTTATACATCACTACACAGCCAGAAATGGTTGATTGCACATGGCTACTTATATACTCATTACCATCTCATTACCAGGGTTTTCTCAAAAGTTTCAAACGTTAAAAATTAATAACTCAGTGAAACAGTTGAAGTCAGAGAAGTAAAAATTATTACGATGATTGCACTGCCTTTTTCTGTAAGTCTGGATAGGAAAATAAATAATTTGAATTGTTTGAAAAGTTCATATATTTTTATAGTAGGAAACATTTGTTAATATTTTTGTTATGGTCCCCATAGAGTTGGTTGAAGCAACCTTCTGGCACTGCCGTAATTGCCATTCAACAATGTAATTGATTGCCACTTTAAGGCCAGTATATGTCGCCAACTTCACAAATCGCATGCATGGGGTGGTTACAGCAGTTGAGTGTTTCTACTGACTGATTATGTGCATAGAGGGACTTCAAAATGTGAGATAGTAAGCAAACCCTGAAACACGAATATAGGCCTTTGTATACAATCATGTGTACGTAGGCTTATGTATGCAGGAGGGCCTTGTATGCGGTCCAGAATGGTCCCCTGCACCAAAGTGGTCCACAAAGGTCCGCTGCACCAAAGTGGTCTAGAACGGTCCGCTGGTCCAGAGGTGATCTAGAATGGTCCTCTGGTCCAAAAGTGGTCTAGAACGGCCGCTAGGCCTAGTAATCCATTGCCTATATATTGTATATCTGAGTGGGATAGACTTTAAACAAAAATAACTTTGAAACCAATATTATCAACAGTTAAACAAATCGACCTGATATAAGGGTTATCAAACCCTAGCACTGTTGACTGCACTGTCGCTTGTTAAATGTTATCAATGTTATCAATGGATAATGAGAATAAGTATAGATTGGATGTTTAACATGTAATATTAAGTTGGTTCTGATGGATATGTTACACCAAAATATTAAGGCTACATGAAAAAAAAATATAATATTATTTCCGCATGGAGTTAAGAATTTTTAATCTGGAGGCCCACCTTCTCTCCTCCCTGTCTGCGATTCGGCCTCCGGATTGTTAGTATAGATTGGAGATTTAAAAAATGTCAACATGTCGTGTACATGTATGTCGACAGTAGGTTGCAATCAGTCTTCAACCCAAGACACACTATTTTGAATCCAATCCACCATCACAAGATATGCATAGTACTGTCTTCAATATTGTTACATTTCAATAATCCTTGATTATTCCTTTTATAGCGAACGATTCTATATCGAGTGAAAGCAGCTTCATCAGCTCTATTAGAAACACGACCTTCAGCGGCCTGCTGGACCCACCTATCTCTGGCCCGGTGGTGGTGGATGTTAACGAGGATAGCCTCCTTCCACCCTCGGCCTCTAGTCCAAATAAATCATTTAAACTTAACTCTACACTTGGTCCCGACTCTCAGTGGATGGGAGGAGAGGTGAGATTATTCCCTTTACTTATTTTATATCGATTTTGTTTTCATCCCGTGATAAATCTATTGACGAACAGCGCCCAAGGGTGTGTCTCTGTGGAGGTGGGCGGGGTAGGAGATGACCACGCGCTTACTTCCTGGGCCCTTTAATTCTGCACATCAGCTTACCATAACCAAGATCGTGTGGACATAATTTTGTTTTTGTTCTCTTACAGGACTTCTCACTTAGTCAATTTCTCACAGATTCGCCCCTCAAAAAGTCATCTATTGATCCATCACTTGCAAACGAATGTTCGAGGGATTCAATCCGTATAGATGTAAGCTAAATTCTTTTTTCACGCATTTGCCCCAGACAGTTGTAATAATTTATTGATTACAGTTCACATTGTGACCTTCTCAGAAGAAACCTAATAAATAACAGCGGACTTTTAATTACTTTTTCTGAAATGTGTTAAATTTGATTGACTTTAATAAGACGATTCTAAAACTTGAATATAAATCTTATTGTTCTAAAACGTATTTCAATTATTCACGTGGGGCCTGGTTTTTTTAAAAAGAAATTCAAGATGTAAATGTAAATGTATAATAATCCCTCCTAATATGTCTTGCCTTCAGGTCGATACTGCTCTTCAATCAATGATGAATGAAAATAGTATGGACTATTCTACCAAGTTTGCAGATCTAGCGGCCCAAATTGCCGCCAGTGCTCCGGACGTGACTCTGGCTCCTAAAAAATAACAATAGCATCTATTTTAATGTACCTTGGAAGAGTATTATGAAGGAGAACAGGAAGTACGAAAGATGGGCTGTGGTCATTTGGGACACCTTTGTTTCGAGAACGAATGGTATAGTCACATTGCGGATGTGCAGTAGCTTTATATTCTGTGCTTGTATGTAAGAGCTCACTGAAGATGTCAAACACATCACAGCAAAGAAAAGCTTTAAATCATTGAGGCGTGAGGGAAAGCTACTGTATACGCAACACTGACAAGCACTTTTCATATGAGGAAACACCTTAACTACTTGGCCTTGTTTGATAAATATCTTTCATAGGCTGCCTGTCGGATCACTATCCCTAGTTATTCAACGATCGATATCTCTGGTATTTTCATGCGGGGTTCTATCAGGACTAGTCTAGTGGGGCGAAAATGCATCTGTTTTGAATATCAGAGATCAGTGGTAGTGATCGCTTGTCCGACCACATGTTGTGTTCCATCGAAAGTTTATTCTTGCCCTTGACTCATTCTGACATGTGCCTCTTGAAATGATCTTATGTATAAGTACAAGGTTTTCACATTTCTATATCTAAATAAATGTTCAAATATAAAAACTGCAGAATAATATCCAAATTAGCGAAATATTTGTTAATAATATACTGTAATATTTTGTTACAAACATTGTACATCTTAACCTCCAAAGCAGCTGACTATAAACAAATATCGAAGAATATATTTGCTACGAGCTTTATACAGGTTCGCATACTTCAAGAGTGGATTCTGTTTTTCATTTTGAATACGGTGGAATTCGTAATATACAATGTATGTGGAAGAAACCACCATACTACGCACATTTTATAGCTTTTTTAACTATTTGTGAAAACGTTGGTTCTGATTTCTTATTTAATCCTCTGGTCGTCGATAGTTGTCGTTACTGAGTAAAGAGTACATATCCATTGCAGAGTTCGTTACCTGTGTATGTCACTGTGAATGTTTGCGTTGAGATCTCCAGTTGAGACAATTGCCTATCATTACCTTGTATCTTCGAAGCTTATGACGAAATCATTTTTTCGTAGTTATCGAGTTATTTTAAAATTCTGAGACTTGCCTGGAATTGGCGAGTGAAAACTAAAAAATAAACCTGGTTTGGTAGATTACCTATAAAAGGTTTTCAGCTGTCTTTCCAAGAATTGCATTGTGTATATTGGTATTTCGACATTTACCTCTGAAGTTAGGTTAATTTTTTTTTCTTTTGTATTTAAATAGTTTATTTAATGTTTAGTTATATGTATTTAAGGTAATGGTATATCAGATCATCGTTACTTTGTTACTGGATGCAGAGGTATCAGGATGTCATTAGAGGTGGCCGGACCACGTTTAAGACACGGGAATGTTTTAGGAGCCTCCTCAAAATATGTTTACGTGACTATTTTCCAGACAGCACTAGAAATACAAAGTCGTCTTATGTTCTATTCATTAGGATTATGCTCTTAGGGCTTTGTTCAATACTAACATCAATATGACTTGAAACTGTGATTTGTTTATCTGTGTGCATCGACTTAAACCATATTGAAAGGCCATTTTCATTTGGCCTCAGGTATCCAAGTGTTGGCCTTTTAGTCATTGAGGAATTGGCAGCTTTCAAAGGCTTTTAGGATAATTATTGCTCTTAAGCATATCTAGCAGCATCACACTTCTATCAGTGAGGTGGTACGAAAGTAAAAAATAAACATCCTATTTAAGACTTAATTCATAGTTACTGGTCCTTTTTTTAATTGACTTTCCTACATCATGGTTCTAAAGGGTTTTTTTTCAATTACGCAGAACACGAAACGCTCCTACAGGCAATACATGAAAGAGTAGCACGTGGCTTCAGCATTCTAGGGGGCAAGAACTGTTCCAGGGTGTCAAGTTATTCCTATTTTTCCTATTTTCTGGAGGCATTCCTATTTTTTGTTAGGTCGTTCAAACTCTTATTATCACTTTGCCCTTCGGACCTTGTCCCGGCAATTCTGCCATTTGCCGGCCTGCCCAGCCCCATGCTGCCGCCCTCCTCACCTCCCGATTTACGTGCTCAAATTCGCCAGATCCAATCTGGCGCCTCCTCCTCCTCTTCCGCCTCCTCCTCCGCCCGTCATCCCCATCCCCATCCCCATGTTACATTGATATTCCCTGTAAAAACAATATTGGGGAATCTACGATTTATAGCTATCCAAATACATCACAGATTTGTTTTTGTTTTTGCATTACCAAATTCTCATTTCTTGCATACCATACCATAAGGCCTACTGAAATATTTGTCACTGTTGAGCATCAAAGCTTTTCAATAAAGGTTCCAATTTTCCATTAAACATCATTTAGGTATAGAAAATGCTGCATTTAATACTTTACAAAAAATTTAACATGGATGCACTGAATGATCATTATCTCACTCAGATGGACACCTAAAATATTGCTTTTATAATGAAATAATAAGTGGACTTAGTCCTAAACAGAAATGATATTTTTTATATTATAATCTCATCACCTATATTTATTGGACTTTAAAGATACCTGTTATGATGAAGCAAAGAAATAACAATCTGATTTAAAGCCGTGAAAATGGGCATTTTTGTTAAAGGGCCTGGAGAATCATCATATATGGGTCTCAAATCCTGTTGGAATTTATCAAATGGCCTTGAAATTTTCCTAACATTCTCAATTTTTTACTGTACAAATTCCCCTGACTTGCCCCTGTCATACATTACAGTGATCTCAGACAAGTAAATCTCAGCTGCTAGGGGCAAGTGTAGTAGGTAGATTTGTTTGAACACTGCTGGTTGATATAAAATCTGAATACATAACTTGTGAAATACTCCCTGGTCCCATTCTTGGTGTTCTAAAAAAATTTGAAAAAGTCTAAAATTTCTTTTGCTCAAAAGAATGGAGACCCTGCATTTATATCTGGAAAAAAAATCATATTCTCTCAAGGACGAATAATGATCTTTCAGACTAGAACAAGAAATGAATGATAATAGAAAGAAGGCTACATGTGAATATTTCCAGCCAGGCAGGGAATGAGAATATTTTTTTTAAGTATATGAATAGAAATTGGAACCAAAAAAGGTGCCAATTTCTATGATCTCACCATAGTAACTACAATTTCAGCATCTAAATAAGATGGTACCATCTGTATGACAAAAATGATGATTTGGGATAAATTTGAAGGGTTCCTGAAGGATGAACAGTCACTATCATACAATATATTGTTGCCTTAATATATTCCAATACTGTGCATGCCCTCATTATTTCAATGAGGGCATGCATTTATTTCAAATTTACCTGGTTCTTGAAGCTGTAAGATTAAGATTTGAATGGGTTGTTTAGGTATTCATCAAAATTTTAACTTTATATATACTTTGTGGCTCAACACATCCTCACACTCTGAAGTCAATTATGAGATAAAATTACATGCAGAATAGATGATATGATTCCTAATTTGAAAAACTTTTCCGGAGGCCAAGGGGCATGTCCCTGGATCCATCTAGAAGTGCTTTGTGCCTTTGGTGCAAAGCCAGCCCCACTCCCTTAACAAAACTAGGACTAGGATTTGGAATTCACTAGGATTTGGGATTCTCACAGTTTGGCACTCTGGTTATGGTTAAAGTTTTTTCAGGTTCATTATATATTTTTCCTTTTGTAATCTTTTCAATATTTTCTGTCTGCACTTTAAAGGCCTCTCCTTATCAGCAGAACATTTGTTGTTGCTGCTATTTCAAGCAATAGTGTCACAGCAATGAACATTGATTTTGCCAGGTTGGATGTTGCAAGCATTTATGACAAACTGATCTGTGGCCACAAAGTCAGCAAGTGCTACCTGTTCCTCTTCTTAGGACATTTTTTCTGTCTGATTGTGGACTTTACTGGATTCAGACAAATTACTAGGGTGAACCCATGGCTGAAGTTAGTTTGCAATATGTACATAGGAAAAACCCATGGAACATTGGTAATGGCTCGTCCTGTAAAATAGTGCTGTTGTGCAATGTTGGAGGATGCATTTTCATGCGGTCATATGTAACTAATTGATCTGACTAAAAGACAACATTTCCCCTCCTTTTGTGGGGCAAGATAGTAGTTATGAGGGAATAATTCTGCAATAAATGGGGGAATAATTCTGCAATAATTATTGAGGGATCAGAATCTCCTCTGGTTTGTTAGTAACTGCCACAGAATGAAAAAGGTGTAGTTCGTTTACAAATCTCATTCTGATGATTCTTTCATTATGTTTGGTTCTCTCCAACATCACAAGTCTGGCATTTATGGAGAGACTCCTCTGATTGTGATTCCCAGAATTAGACCAGTTTTGATGATGAGAGAAAGAGACTTATATTTGGGACTTCAAAGAGCTATAAAAGAAAAAAAAATATGAAGTTGAAAAACAAATAAAATTTGTATGAGGAAACTATTGGTGTATTAGGATAGTTATAAGTGTGTCTCCACCGACACAAACAGGTGTACAAGGCAGGCACCTGATATCAATTTTGAGAGTGGAAGTATGTCCCCAGGAAGTGGGATAGTTTTGGAATCATACTTATGCAAACTGATAAAAAGTTTTAAATGGGTGAAATCTTCTAAATTTTCTTTTTGAAAATTATAAATATTGAAATGCCTGTGAACAATCTGACATTCTTAAGCATCTATTCCTAAATGCGTGCTTAATGACCATTAATTCTTCCTATTTTCCTCCTATTTTACCTCAAGGATTCCTATTTTTTCCCTATTTTCTTGAATGAAATATTCCTATTTTCCTATTTTTTTGTTACCCTACTTCACTATTGTTCAAGTAAACCTAAAGAACCCTCGTGATAATATAGTTAATTATTATTAAGCTATTATTTACATGACGCTCGTATAGCTTCACAGGATCGTTGTTGACATATGGAAGGAACTAATTTGAAGTGGAGGTGTACTTTAGAGAAACCGCTCTTTTATTTGGCCTCGCACCTTTAAAACTTTTAATTAGCTAAACAAATATGTTGTTCCATGTTTTTGTAAGAGGAGCGTGGCCAAGGTGAGGGAAATGGACTTCGAAAAGGCTTTCAATATTTCACAGCATGTTTAATTTTCATCCGACGGTAGTACATCATAAGGTAATATCATATAATCCTATTAAAGGCTCAAAATTGAAATGCATTAAATTTCCGGTTACATCTGAATCAATAAAAGTACAGAAAATCCCTATCCAATGAAATACACATTCATATGTGACCACAAATTGGGCCAATCATCAAATGATAACCACAACAGCATTGTTAAAGAAATGCAGTTTTCAAGTCCTTAACATTATTTAGGAACTTTCGATTAAATATTCAATTCATGCCATGACTAAGACATTTCGATTAAATATTCAATTCATGCCATGACATTTATCGGAAATTAAAAAATCCTCTAATTTTTCAAACACATAAAAATATGCGAAGTTTATGATTACAGAATTGAACCAGACTAGACATCTATAAATAAATGTCTCAATTCATTGACAGACGAAGCAGTGCTTCCTTTTGATGGACCACTCAAAGTCCTCAAGTCCAGAAAATAAGACAAAATTAAATTCCCCGTGTAGATAGATCAAACCCGGCGCTCTCAAGAGAATAATAATACAAAGTTCTTTCTACATTTCACGCGTTTCTGAAAGCCCTCCGAGCTCGTTCCTAAAGGAGCTCGTCTAATTTTGCTTGTACTGTTTCTCAGACCGGTTTGCTATTGCTGAACATAAATATGTTGTAACACACTGGGACAGACGGAAAAAAGCGTCGAGTCTGCGGGTCACATCGGACGTTGGCTAGGGGGAACGTAGAGTGGTTGGGGCATGCGGCGGTTGGCGTAGGATAGGCCACCTCCGCCCGCGTGGAACTCAAGGTTGGTGATTTCTTGTTGGTAGGGTTGGTCAGTGGGCTGGAACTGGTGGGTGACGTACTGCATGGGTGACTGAACTATCATGGGCGGTGGGGCAGAGACTGAGGCTACAGCAGCGGCAGGGTAGCTGGTCATCTGGGCAGGCACAGGAACAGGGGCGGTGACGACCACCTGCTGCTGACTCGTTGGCACTGCCGCACTGGCGTCCTATAAAACCGAATATACATTTAAACAAATAAATACATATTTATTTCGAGGGAGTTACAATTGTTTTATTATCGATATCAATATTGCCCATCCCAGAGCTATACATACATAGCTCTGCCCATCATATTCTACTACTTTCTACCTATGATTATTAATTGTTTAGAAGTTGTCACAATACTTAGTCACATAACAGTACGAGTGAATTTTCGATGGATGTGCTAGAGGACATAGGGTCGCATAAACAGTGCATGTGGCAACAGTGATGGTAATGTAGCCACTTTAGACGGATTATTTGAATAAATACATTAGGATTATTTTATTACTACTCATTATTAATAACACCAATACGTCGTGTCAGTGAAGGCACCAATTGGATATCTACCATTCGCACATGTTTCATGACTGTCTACCATAACGAAATCGATATTACCATTACACATGTGGTGATGTTAGGAAAAATACTAAAGTGCCCTAATGTATGGAGATTTCAGATTAATGACTACTCCGGTTAAATGAGTCTCTTCAGGAAGCTATGATATAGACAAATATATGCATTATACCCCCTGGCCTCCTTCAGATGAAATATGTAAAAACCTACAATACTATTTCCCTTGTCATTCATATCACGATTGGAATTCAAGTGAAAAAGCGAGCAAGCACACATGAATGTTTTACAGAGAAGACGGTCCAAGTGAAACATGCGAATGGTTGCCAACTAAAGGAAATTGAGAGTTGAGGGGCAAACCTATGTGGGTTGATTTGCACTTTCATATGTTTCTCTACATTCCTATGCCTTAAAAGATAAGGAGTGGAACCTTCTTTATCTACGTTTGCTATATAACTAGACAAACCATAGAACGACACTTCCCAACAAAACAACACGGGGTGTGTTTTGAAATGAAGTGATACATACCTACTGGGAAAACGAAACTGATTTTTGCACCAATTTAAACTTTCACATCATGTCAGATCTACTTTGGCATGGACTTGAAGTCATGTGATTCCATAGACAAGGGAGATTGATTCCAAATAACAGACAAGTTAAAGTTGACAGACTTGTGGTTGACACCAACCTCTAATCGGCTTGGAGTGTAATTTCTTAAGATAGTGGGCATTTAAGTTAAACCTAAAATACATCCACTAAGATACCACCATAGAGAAATTTGTTGGATTTTTTTCCCAGTAAGTGGCAAGACATAAGATAAATTGTATTAACTGTATAAAAGTTACAATTTTATGAATATACACTAGAAAAGAGTGCTTTATGTAATTACTGATGTTTGCCAGAAAAAGATTGGAAATTTCTATTTTTAGTCTTCCACACGGTTAGTGAACATAGACACAGGGCAATTATACACTATTAGATATGTGTACCCATAGCAGACATGGCAAAACTTGCCAGTCCACAGTCGGTAAAAATCAGGATTGACCGGTGAAATTCTAGGCTTAACCAGTCTGATTATTCAATGAACAATTGAACTACGCTATTTTTCTATATAATTTAGACTAATGAAACTACGTTTTTACCGGTCCGACTATCCAGTCAAACCTCAAAAGTTTTCCCCATGTCTGCTATAGTACAGGCACAGAGCACTGCCCCCTGCTGCTCACTACTAGTGCCTACTGCTGACTGTGTGACTGGACCTACTGCTCACTACTAGTGCCTGCTGCACACTACTCGTGCCTGCTGCTGACTACTCGTGCCTGCTGCTCACTCCTAGTGCCTGCTGCTCACTCCTAGTGCCTGCTGCTCACTACTAGTGCCTGCTGCTCACTACTAGTGCCTGCTGCTCACTACTAGTGCCTGCTGCTCACTACTAGTGCCTGCTGCTCACTACTAGTGCCTGCTGCTCACTACTAGTGCCTGCTGCTCACTACTAGTGCCTGCTGCTCACTACTAGTGCCTGCTGCTCACTACTAGTGCCTGCTGCTCACTACTAGTGCCTGCTGCTCACTACTAGTGCCTGCTGCTCAATACTAGTGCCTGCTGCACACTACTCGTGCCTGCTGCTCACTACTAGTCCCTGCTGCTCAATACTAGTGCCTGCTGCTCACTACTAGTGCCTGCTGCTCACTACTAGTGCCTGCTGCTCACTACTAGTGCCTGCTGCTCACTACTAGTGCCTGCTGTTCAATACTAGTGCCTGCTGCTCACTACTAGTGCCTGCTGCTCACTACTAGTGCCTGCTGCTCACTACTAGTGCCTGCTGTTCACTACTAGTGCCTGCTGCTCACTACTAGTGCCTGCTGCCACATAGTGCCTGCTGCTCACTACTAGTGCCTGCTGCTCACTCCTAGTGCCTGCTGCACACTACTAGTGCCTACTGCTGACTGTGTGACTGGACCTACTGCTCACTCCTAGTGCCTGCTGCTCACTCCTAGTGCCTGCTGCTCACTCCTAGTGCCTGCTGCTCACTCCTAGTGCCTGCTGCTCACTACTAGTGTCTGCTGCTCACTACTAGTGCCTGCTGCTCACTACTAGTGCCTGCTGCTCACTACTAGTGCCAGATGCTCACTCTAGTGCCTGATGCTCACCACTCAACGGGCTGCACTGTCAGAAGCTGTGGTTACACAATATCTCTTGATACCTATGTTAACATCTTGAGCTCTCTCACTTTGCTAGCCCCTCCCTCATAAAACCTCAAGAAGCAAAAACAAACCTTGCTTTGGCTACACTTAGATTAGCTACATGAAAATGGAATAAGATTAATGTTAAAGAAAGTTTTAATACCACATAAACCCTTCCAGGTGAAATGAATCCCAATGAATGGCAAAGGTATGAGAACTTTTTAAAATGACTTGTCATAAAGCAACAGAAACTTCATACAAGGTCGGTAGAATTTTATCTATTGATCTATTGGCAGATACTTGGTTATACTGGTGATGGTTGGTATTATGTCGCTTACAATATCAATAGCATAAGGTTTGCTTCTATGAATACCAATCATAGGTCCATCTGAACCTTAGTCTCACCAAATTACCCTAGTTCAACTGCATCTCTTTATATAATGTGCACTTTTAACTAGTTCCTTGCATTACACAATACTGCATAAAACATGTCAAAATTAATCCCTTGCAAGAGAAAATGTTCTCATGGAAGACCAAACTATATAAAGATGGGAGGCTAAGGCTAGAGTATTTGACTACTCCCCCAACATCTAAAACTGGTAATCTAGGCCTCAGATAATTAGACACCTTTATCAGTGTTATAAATGAAACTAGCACAGTTCCAACACCTGGTTCATTTGTGATGCTATTAAAGCGGGTGATTATAAAAAAAAGTATGTTTGTGTCAGAGTGACTCTGCTATATAGAAATGCTATACCTGATCGGCTCCACTTTATTCATCTATCTAGTTAAGCGGAAATAAGTGATTCCAAGAAAGGATCGAGAGTAATATTATTTTCTCGCCTCAAAGTAAAAAAAACCTGACTAATGTTGTGGTTAAGCATTACACAAATATAACAAGGGAAATGTAAGAATTTTGTGAAGGGAAAGTAATGAAATGGTTGACTATCTGTGAAATGTACCTAATCAACTCGTGTTCAACAACAGAAATTAGGCAACACAAAATAGTCATTAGATGTTAAAGGCCAAAAGCTAGGAATAGATATTCATAAATATCGGAAATGCGAAGGCTTCCTCAAGAGCTATTCAGCCTCTTTCAAAAAGAAAAAGGTGCTGGTAAAAGAATAAAATAATTCGGCAATAAACCTTCTACTTTTTCTTTCAGATTACTTACCATTCCATATGTATTCCTCCATGATTATAATGCCTAAGGAATTAGCCAAAAATATTTGAGGGACAGTAACTCGTCTGTTCCGATTTGTTAGTTCATTTTATATTTCTAAGTATTTACATTTAACGTGTCTTTATTTATGATAAATTTATTCCCTGTCAACCAGAATTCCATTCAGACAAGGCTTGTGATTTTATCAAAGTGTTGAAGGCCAAAAATTCGGGTTCCGATTCTAATTGACAAGGATGTCTAGTATTAAAATACCAAGGTTTAATTTCATCCCTCTTTAATTTATTCGCTTACTGCTCCTGAAATACACACAATTAGAATGTAACAAATGGTTTACAAAATGGAAGAAAACCTACCCATGCATGCTTCGGAATGGGACGAATATCGCTCATGAAGACCTCTTCGGCGTTTCCATAATCTGGGAAGTTGATGACGCAAGTTTGTCCATTAGGTGCTACTGCATGAATCATTGCTCGATAAAACTGGAATATAAGATCATGATTGACTTATAGTGTGTAAAAACTTATGAGTGCAATTACGAATTTGAACCAAGTAAGACGTCTCAAATAAGTACCTGGTAATTCAATTTGCAGTTATGGACAAGTTCTACCTGAAACGCACAACCTTATTTCTCTTGAATATATTTACCTTATTATCTTCCCAGTACTTGGCCATACAGTAATCTCCAGTTTTCCATTGGCGTTCATGCCTCTCCGTTGGCTGAAAATCAATTTAGATTCATATGCTTTACATCAGTTTTAATCAGTTCAAACTTTTTACTGAATTCTCCCTAATTCAGGAGGTTTGCAAGCTCCCCGTCACATATCTTACAATCAGTGAGCAAGCGAACAATACCACCTTCGTCCTGTTATAAACAACAAAAAATAAAATCTGGAATACTGATTTTGAAGAAAAGGAAGCTATTGATAATTGTATTCATTGGGCAAAGATAAAGCGTCATACCATGAGGGAAATGCACATTTTCAATATTTCATCTATTCAGGGTTGCGAGTTGCCATTTCATTAAATGAGTATCAATTAGCTAGCGAAACCTAGTTTCACCGGTCTCGTCTTATCTATCTAATAACAGGTTAGTCTTTTAATGAGCGACATGAAACACTCACCTTGTGTTGGTTGACAGGTGGGTTATTGGGATGGGCTTGCATTTGGTCCACGTACGGTTGTCTGCTGGTCTCTGGATTATAGTTATTATCTTGATTACTATGGCCACGAGCATTAGCATATTGCTGCTGGGGTTTGCTTTCGGATCTCTGCTGTTGATTCCGGTTGTCTCTAGAGTTCCTATTAGAGTCTGTATAGGTATTGGCAGAGTCCTGATTATATTGTTGATGGCTAAGGCGATCATTACCCTTATCATTGTTACCTCGTGGACCAGCATTAGATCTTTGATCATATCGTTGCTGATTCTGTTGTTGATGTTGGTATCCACCTTCTTGGTTCCTGCGGTTACCACGATCCCGGTCCCCATAGGTGTGATCTCTCTGACCCCCTCGAGTACGCCCTCCCTGACTGTTGTCATAGCTATTTTCCCACTGTTCATATTGGTTGTACTCATTTTCTTGGAATCCTGAATTTTGGCGATTGCCTCCACCGTGCCCTCTATTGTCGTAATCCTGGTTCCGGCGATTATCCTGCTTTTGATAAGACCTATTAGTGAAGGTAGCAGAGAAGTTGGATGAGTCAGAAGACCAGTTGTTTTTCTGCTCCTCATAGCCTCCTTTGTAGCCGTTGTCACCTCCTGTCCTCCCTCCCCGGTCAGATCTACCTCCCCTGTCACTCCGACCTCCTCTATCTGATCTTCCTCCTCGCCCCCCAGAATCAATGCGGGAATCATTCCTTCCACCGCGATCGTTTCTCCCACCACGACCACCTCTGTCCGATGACCCCCCTCTTCTCCTATCGTCTCTGTCATTATAGCCTCTACCACCCCTATCAGAGCCTCCTCCTCTGCCTCCCCGCCCTCCCCTATCAGAGCCTCCATCGTAACCTCCCCGCCCCCCACGACTTCCTCTATCTCCATCATCGCTCCCTCTTCCCCCAGGTCCATCCCTTCCACCTCTTCCACCTCGGTCCGAACTCCTGCCTCTGTCTCCGCGGTCTCCCCGATCTCCGCGGTCTTGACGTCCACCCCTGGAATCCCTACCTCCCCGGTCACCCCTATCTCCTCTACCTCCCCCCTTCTGATAGGAATCGTTTTCGTCCCTCCTGTCATTCCTTCCCTTTCCAGGCCGCCTATCGTCATCTTTTTGTTGTTTCTGTAAGCGTGGCGGAAGGTTTTGTGTTGACTGTGCCTTGTTTCGATCGTCATTGAAGTTAGAGCTCTCACGGTTTGAAGAGTCCTTCGTGTCTGCAATGATGCAATTGAAAAACGTGAGAACATAAGGACCACTATACTATACTATACTATACTATAAGACACGAGTACTGCATATACTTATTCTTACAGTGAAAAGAAAAGGTACTTAAATTACAATCCACATTAAGAGTTATAAAAGAAACATATATAAGAAAAAATATGGACTAAATATATCCCATCCTATAAACGACACCGAGTACTGCATATAGCCTACTTATCAATGAAAAGAAACTGTATATAAGTTATATTTCACATTAAGTTATAAAAGAAACAAATATAAGGAAATATGGACTAAATATATCTCAGAATCTTGGCGAATTTGGTAAAGTTCAATATATGAATTACCAGTAGATGTGGGAATTTTGTCGGTGAAGAAGTCGAACAGTGTTGCTGGCGCGGATGGCCGTGCAGCAGGCTGGCTGTCATACACTTCATCTCCATCCTTCCTACGTCCACGTCCACCTAGATACGAACACACTGGATCTCAGTAAGGTGGGTAATACATGCTTTGAAACAAGAAATCCCTCAAGTCAAGAAATGCTATTAACCTAAAACATGTTCTCAGATGAAGATCAAACTTGGTAAAAGGGATTTCGACAAATCAGACATCTGCATGTACCGTATACAGTAACATGTTTACAATGTTCCTTGTGTCAAATCCAGAATTGGGGGGAAACCCCTACGTTTCTAATGCTTAGCGTTGCTTAATTGTCAAACAAACGACAACAGTAACATCCAACATTCTGCAAGAGATCTATCACATACCTTTGCGGTCATCCCCAGGTGGTTCGCCTCTACCTCCACCACGACCTCCCCTTCCTCCACCCCGACCAGCACCACGAAGATTGTCTAAACGCTCGTCACGGCGTCCTTCGCCTCTCCGGCCATCAGGTGCACCAACAAGGTTACTAATAGCACCCTCTACACTGCCATTTGTCTGGCGCAGCGCAGATGTCGCCTGGTCAACTGTGAAACCCATTTCTACGATGCTAGCAATTTGTTTGTCACTGGGCTGAAAAAGAATAATAATAATTGAATTAAATTGAATTGAGAAATACTTTTATTTATCATAAAACAGTTACATGAGTATGTAGAGATGAGTAAATTGGGTATAATATGTATGTCCAGGTTTGTTAACTCCCAGTTCTTCCTACAGTTACCCTATCATCATAATGATGATGACTTGTAAATTCATTTCAGTTCCAACTGTTTCACAACCAGCCCATGTACCACAACGATGCACAGAGGGGCATCTAAATCCATAAGTTTGGGCCACACCGTAAGTGAAACAAGTTGCACGTGGAATAGACTACTATTGAGCCATATAAATACTGTCGAGCAATGTAAACTGTAGGAACGTCTTAACACGATTATCACCTAAATACTTCCTTCAAAATACTTACACGTTATATTTACACATAGCTAGTAAAACGTGTAACTCTTGTCTTAATAGCATCTTGCCCTGAATGAAGTTATTTAAAAGCAGTTACGAGTACAGTGAGTTAGAACCTAGGTGCGACCACCTACCTTCACTGTACCACCGAAACTTTTCTTTTCCCCACCCTTGGCCTGCAATGCCTCGGCAATACTGGCTTGACGCTGTGCTTCGAATTCCTTGTCTTCTTCTTTCTCTTTCTTGTCCTTCTCTTTGTCAACAAGCGACTTGAAATTATCTGAAAAGAAAATATTGCGTGGTCTTACATTAGATTTTAAGGAATAGAAGCAACTCCCAACCTGATATACATAACCACCTGCAAAGTATGCAATATACAATGCCTGGCAAACCAAAAAACGGATAACTAACACGAGAACCAGGGTACATGTATATGTATACACCTTAGCACTCAAAATAAAATGTAGCCCAGCGGTAGGGGTCCAAACTAGCACCTAGAGAGACCATTACTGGTCGAATCCACAACAACTACCCCCAATGCAGTAATTTTCATTTATTGAGAAATAACATCAATTCACAAATGTATTCATTGAAGCTAGTTTAAGATGATCGTGGATATTTCTAAATGTAGTGGTATCAGACTGATTTTTTTTACACTTTGTACTCCATAATTTAGGGGATAATAAGGGGATTTCCGAACTATTTTTTTGGTTATTTCAGTTTGAAAATAAAAAGTTATTTAATTAATTCTATATGGGCGTCTATGGGGAAAAGGGCGTATTTAAAACATTATTTTTTTCATTTTAAACCATAAATTGTAATGACAGTTGGCTTATTGCTTAGTATATCATAGTTTAAGGGATATATTTTCTGAAAATAACAAGAAAATTGGTGGTTTCGGGAATACTTTAGGAGCTGGAGGCCCCCGAACTTGACAGTGCAGTGAGTGAGAGTGGATTCTCTGTCACTGACAGATCACCTCCGCCTGGATTGACAGGTAGGCATTACTATCCAAAACTGACATGTCAGCTTAGCATTTTCTAGTATACTTTTGCACCTATATGTCAGAAGCCTTTACCCAATAGCTTAACTTTTTTTCTTTTAAAAAATGGCCGTTTTCATAAAAACGCTTAGTGGAATAGCTTCAAATCTCATGTAAACAAGCTGGCAGTAGTTACGCACTTACTGTGTCGTAGAACAAAGAAAAAAAATACTAATTTGTTCCATCTTCAGAAGTGTTTCTTTTGAACTACTGAAAATCACTATCCAAAGAAATGGTCAAAAAATAAATAAATATGAACATGGTCAATGTCGAAAAATCCCCTCCGTTTTTGGCAACTGAGAAATACCGGCCGTCATCCTTAATGAAGCCAGATAATCCCAGAATACTACAGTACATTCAACGACTAATTGAACTAATAAGAAACAAGCATGTGAGGTCACAATAGGGGTTGAATAAAATGTTGAATAATGCAAACATCTTTCGACAACAGAAAGTGT
This sequence comes from Sthenelais limicola, assembly GCA_942159475.1. Classification (NCBI taxonomy): domain Eukaryota; kingdom Metazoa; phylum Annelida; class Polychaeta; order Phyllodocida; family Sigalionidae; genus Sthenelais; species Sthenelais limicola. The sequence continues at coordinate 97,253,437 of OW804095.1, forward strand.
TACCAGGTGAGATCAGGTGGAATGTTCTAATGTGAGGTGTCATCTTTATTTAGCATCTTGATGGAACGTGGAAACCTGCAGTAGAAAAAAGCTTACCCTTCTTCAGGCGGGGTTCCCTGGTGTTGGAATCTTTATATCTTTGGCCAAAAGGAACAAAGAGAGGGGGCCCAGTCCCATCACTAGACACAAGGGCACGTGTGTGTTTGGCCAAACTCTGAAAAAGACAAATGACTTCATATGACCAGTGCTTCCTGATGCAAAGGAATTAATTCTAACATTAGATTGACTGGAAAGGAGGAGTGTGATCAGATATTTTGAAATTCGCCTTTCAATCCCTAAATCTCGGTAAAGGTATGCTCTGAAGAAATGGATAAACAAGTGTACAGTAAATGAAGTTCATATCTTACTTGCTTCAATTCCCAGTTCTCTACTAATTTGCTCACGTGTCCCCCCAGGACGCGAGCGGTATCACTGTTCAACAGAAGGAATCCATTGTTAACCGATACCTTTCCTTGAAGCAGAACCTTCGTTCCGGGTGGAGTGTGCAGACTTGAAAGGGAACAAAACATAAATATCGAGATTTAACATCAAAATCAAAATGTGGTGCGAGATGAAAATGTCATGACTATAGAAGTAGATGATTGGTCATGACTGTGATCACTTCATACTTTTATGATACATACAAACACTTCTTAAGTTTACCTACCCAAGGCGGTTTATTTTCTCCATTTCTAAAGCATTACAACTGACATGTCCATCGGTTAGGGTTACTTTGAGCAAGGGCGGTGCTGTTTGAGACTCTTCATTGTCTTTAGGCGCCGTAACATTACGGACTTTGGTAACTTGAAGGACGAACGGCCCATCAACCTAGATGAAGAATGATGATTTAAAATATTAATAATTCAGAGGACCTTGTTCTTGCATTCGCTGTATGGCCATTGGGTAGCAATCAATGTCAAGTTCGTTGTTCACCTCACACTCACATAAGCATCAGACAGGCGCGATCCTTAGTAGTTGTCTTTCGCAATTCCAGTGTCGCCAAGTTTTTCTTTTGTTATACGATTTGCTAAATAAAACCTATTTTTATACTTAACCTTGCATAATATGGGCAAAACCCGATTCCTACACTCGTTAAAAGCTCTCGCAATGATGTCAGCAATAAAAAATATATACGATATATATATATAAATATAAATCGCAGGATCTACTCAAGATAAAATAAAATCAGCAAATTAAACTACGGTAAACCCCTCAAAACTTAAGCTTTGTTCTGTAATTCTGATATATAAAATAATGTCATTAAAGGCATGATTTTTAAAAGACAAAACTCATGTGAAATGTGTATACATACACTATCATTTTTGCTGCGGTTAATACCATCAGGTAAGTGACGTTCCCCAATTTGTTTCAAGTCCAACTGTAATAAATAGAGCATAGACTTAAAAGTACAACATAACAAAAACCATGTAATTATGTTATACGAATTTCATAAATAAGTAGGATTTGAAGGAATATGAGTGGATCCCATTAGGCCTGGGCTAATCATTCTAATAACATTGATGTAACGGGACCAGTTATATAATATAATATTGATTGAACGGTCCTACACTAACCTATATAATATAATATTGATTGAACGGTCCTACACTAACCTATATCTACCTCCCCGTCGTAAAACGTATGTCTGGCCACGGACCAAACCATCAAGACGATAAAAATAGAATATTATAATTCGGTACTCACATTGAGAGCTGCTTTTATAATATCGTCAATGGTGCTCTTGCCGTTAGAAGAACATTCTTTCATCCCATCTTCACTCAGATACCTGCAAGAAATTACCACCGTATATCATGTATAGCCTAATACTTTTTCTTGATTTTAAGCTGTTTTAGCCCTTCAACCCCCAACATACATGTATGCAAGCCTGTTGGCCTCTTGTGACAGTCCCTTCTCAAATGGTCCAGAGGTGCCAACCTGTGAGGACCCCAAATCCTATTATTTCGTGCAAAGGCAAAACCACTGTGGCATAGGCCTACTCCATTAGAATTCTATTCTTGTTTAATGGTGTATTCTGGGGGTATTTTTTACAATGATAATTGATAGGGAATCATGGATTTTTTGAGCCACAGTATATGATAATTTTGCTCTGGCAAGCGATGAATAGCACATGGTCTCCGCGCTTTTGATCAGGAGAAATTCCAGGCTTTTCCAGGCCGATTTCAGTAATCTTCTAGTCAGTCGAACCTGCCTCTACTCAATATCTAGTACGGCCGTCACCATACTAGAGTTAGACTCGCGCTAACTATAATCTTCCAGAGCCTAATGACGGGACCAGGGGGTTGTAGTTACCGTTGTTCATAGACCAATAATGTATTCAACAAGTTTCATATTCAGATTTCATATCAAAAAGTTACGGTACCGTTTTTCAACTTTTGATTTGCCAGTCAGGGGAAAGTGTACAGTGAGAAACAGAGTATCTCCGAAACTTCAAGGGCATTTGACAGATTTTCCAGGCTCCTCGACCTAATTTAAATGCCCATTTTCCAGGTCTTGAATTCATTTTTCCAAATTCAAGTCTTTTCCAGTCCCCGCGGACACCCTGTAGCAGAGATTGTTTCCTTGGTCTCTGGCGCATTTTATTAAGCATTTGGGGGTTTACAACTAAGGCCAAACGTAGGCCTACTTTGAATTTACTGAATTCGTTTTTAATTTACTGAATTTACCCAAAATCGTTTTTATCATACAAATCCTAAATTCGTATTTAGACGCTGAAATCCTAGTTGATTGCCGAGATCGTAGAAGTTGCCACCTCTGATAGTCTTGCTATTTTAACTCTTTCTCTGATAAGGCTTTGTCTTACCGTAGCCGTAGGGTAGGCTACCGGTAGGCCTAGACCTAACGTACCGAACTTGAGTTTAATTTAATAGGCCTACCGGTACCTACTGACAAGAAAAGAACAGTGTCACCGTCAGTGATTATTTATACTATTATTATTATTATTATTAATATTACATCCTAATTTGAAATTTTAAGACTCTACATGGAGAAGCAAACGTTAATATCATCACAGCGTAACAGCAACGTTTCAGGAAAGTCTGGACTCTGGTTCCAAGCCCCGTTCCAAGCCAAGCCAAGTTCCTGAGAAAGGAGGCTGGGGAGCACGCCTCCACATCTGGCACAAGCCATTCATAATATGAACCTAATATCGCTCATCCGGTAAAATTCAATTTCATTTCGTTAGCAAACTAAGTTCCAATAGTTTGATTCATACCATACCGTCAATATACGAAGAAAACTGGTCTCTGGAACCCCTTGGTGGTCACAAGAGTGTACCGTTAGATGCAAAAGCCTCAATACTCGCTGTTTAGACATGTATATAACCAGATATAACACCGCATCGATTAGGCCACTACTCGGGCTATAGTAGGCTAGATGGCCGAGGGCCTCAGTCTCCGTTGCACGATGTCGCGGTATCGACACATCAGAACCCAGTTTATCGTGGAAATAAATACTTTTGACCGATAAAAATATAGCATGACCATCTTGAATACCTACTTTTCCTTTTGACGGGCAGAGCTAAACGAAAAAGACCTCACACTACACACACAAACTAAAGATAACTCACCATCCAAGGTGCTGAAGACCTTGTAAACTCGCCATGATCGCGAATTTTGCGCAGCTTCTTCCCAGATGGCGCCAGCGTAATTTTGGCGTGCCACCTAGTGAATATCAAACACATTAGTACGGTATAGGCCGCCGCGGCAAGCGACAGCCGCTCCTGACTGCTTGAGCAGGAGCAGGTCAAGGAACTGCAAGGAACCAGCAGCAGCAGTGCTCAGAAATACACAAGGCTCAGAGATACAATTAATTGCTTGTTTACCTTTTTCATTCTTGCCATCTTCTACAATCTCTGCACCCTCTCCTAAACCCAATACACCAACCCTTTCACCCTTTGGATTTACTCAATGAAATTCACAGGATAAAATTCGATGCTCTGATAAGGGAGTTAATGGAACAGAAGGTGGAGTAGGCCTAAGGGAGGCTAGCTGGGATTGCTGGTACCGTAGAGCTAGCCGAGTGCAGACAACTGGCTGAGCCTGCAAGAATAAGTGCTCGATCTTTCTTTCCTTGCAACACACTCCTCACATACTTCCAAAGGTTTGTTCAGAGGTTTCAGTGTGTTTCTCATATTTGTAGTAAACCTGGGCCGGGGAAGGGATATTTTCTATTAGGCCTATTTGTATATATTTATTCATCATGGTAGGCTAGGCTAATATATGTACCTGTATCTAGGAAGGCTATATCAGTGAATATTTGCCCTAATCTATCATTACCTGAAGAATAAGTGTTCGATCTCTGAGTAATCTATCAACATTCTTCACATGTCATACTATTATTTATTGCAACAAGATACTGTATAGGCCTATTGATTCGTGGAGATGTAGGAGAGGGGGGAGGTATGTTTATTGTATTCTACCAACAATTTCCTAGTAGGCCTCTATAGGCTATAGAATGGTTTTCTAATGGCACAATTTACTGGGTGTACATATCACTGCGAAACATCAGGCTATTCGTAATTAATGTGCTCGAATTAATCCCGCATTTTGACGTTTATATTGTATATAGGCTAAAGCACCGCTGTATGTAGATCTATAATAGGCCTATTATATTGCAATAATAAGAAATACTATATAGTAAGTGATATAGGCAGGCGTCAGACTATTTCATTATATGGTGAGTCTGCCCAAAAGGTGCTACGAAGTATAATTAAGTCCAATAAATGGCCTTGAGTCATGCAGCGGCGTATGAGCAAATACAATATGAATTAGTTAAAAAATACGATCAAATTATGGCATCTTCTCAGTAAAGTTATTGTAATTGAACAATGAGTTTCTCATTGATGCAATTCTTTTAAAGAGCGCATGTCATATACTATTTGATCAATATACCTAATGTACAGCCTACATTCTGCATTACGATAATGATCGACGTGCTCTTCAGCATTACATGAGCAGTATATATAATTAGATGTAGGCCTATACAATATGTGCGTACATATGTGGACACTATACTGAGTCATGTGTGTAGGCCTACTGATAAATAGTTAATAAGTTGAAAGAAAACTACAGGGCGTGGCGAATAGAAAGAACTCGATCGTTACCAAACTGTAATGTTTATCTGAATTTACTAGGCTATTAAGGCAACATTAGAAATGACACAGTGAGACACCCAATTAACAGCAGTGTACACTATCCGTGACTTCCTAATTAACAGTCGGCATAATAACGCAATCAACATTATTAGTCGTTAATTTATTTTACCTGCCATACGAGCACCGTGGGTTTCACGACTGATATTTTGTTTGGAGGAGGGCGATAATCTTTTACTATTTTTCAGTTGATTAGGCCTACATGAGAACACTAATTATGCATCGTTTATATACTGTACCAATATCTGGCGCAATATCACATCGATTGGTGAACATTACTAACAACGATATTTGCATATTATATGAAATTAATTATACTGAGATTATATATGTGGGGTTCTTTAACAGTCAGAGAGTAGTTAATGTACCGGTACCCATAACTTTGATGTTGCAATATCCGTGTAATTAAATTGTCGGAGCAATGACTGCCGGTATACTGGAGAACTGCCGACTTCATGATGTGGTGTTCAACGATTTTTCTAAAATTCAAATTTCAGACATATTCCATTTCGTATTATCATGGCAGTGGGCAACGTCACAAATGGCCTCTACACAGAGAAAGATTTTTTTGATCTAAAACAAAAGTGCCAAGAATTTTGTCAGGTAAGATAGGAATCTATTCACTATGGTGTGCCTGATATCATACGACTTCGAAGAAATACATTATATAATTACAATATCTATATATTTCGACATCCCCGAAAAGGTATTAGAGCCTGTTGTCAGTGCAAACCTTTACTAAAAGCACACAGTCAAAAACAATTGTTTTTAGCACATTCTGGACGGAAAAATGAAAGCATAGCCAACCCAAACTAGTTTATATTGACGTACGTCAACGAAATTGACGCCGTTAATATTAACACATGGTTGTTCTACGGGAGCCCTCCCGTCAAGCTCCCGTCAAAGCCTTGACGTGGCGTTTACGGCGTCAGTGATATCCACTAAAAGTAAAAGGTCCCGTTAACTGCCTCCCGTTAACGGGACCCCTATGCGGGAGGCCACTTTACGTATAGTGGATATCATGCAGCCGTATACCCTGGAGTTGGCGCTGGCATACATTCCCCACCCTGAACTAAGGGAAACCCTGCCTGGGTGGTGGCATATTTAGTCTGGTTCTCATAATGATATTCATGGGATAGTGGGGCTGACTATATATATATATACGTATGGCATATTCGGACATTCCCCTACCATTACCCATAATACCCCCGGGTGTGCGTGGGGGGGGGGGGGGGGCGGAGTATATTATGCAGTACAGGTGTAGCAGTTATAATGTACCCCCCATCAGATGTACCCCCCGGTATAACTAACCTAGTTGTACCGGGGGTACATTTGACCTAGGTCCAATGTACCCTGTTCTTAGTTATTGGTGAATTAACAAATTATTGAAAAAAAATTGGAAAAAAATCAAAATAATGCAAGGAAATTTCGATTTAAAAAATGTCCTCTGTTTTCCTGTCCCCCTCGTCACGGTCGTTTAGGAGGCTTGTGTAGCCAAGGATATTGAAAATATATATTTTTGTGTTCATTACAGAGTAAGTAAGCATACATATATTTATGATAAAAAAACAAAATCCCAAAATACAATATATACAACAGTTGCTCTTATAGCATCAACTAAATGTGGAAATAGGGTACAGATTGTTTAAGGACATCCCCCATGTCACGCTCCTCCCAGGATAATCTGGCTATCATGAAATTTTGAAAATATTTTTTTTATATCCTCCACAGGTGTCTTACAAATAAAACATAAACAATGGCTATATATTTATTTCTTATGATTTACTCCATTTAAAGTCCTAAAATGTCCCCCACGTCATATTTTAGGTCATCATTTATGTGTCACTTTAGTGACACAATAGGACGTCATAAGTGACTATCAGTCCCTAATACAGGTTTATCAGCAGGCTAGGTTTCAACATTTTCGGGTCTCTATAATATTCTACACATACACATTTCTATGTATAATGACGAAAGATTCTCCTATGATCCTACAAAAATGACCTATGATTCTATTAAAATGACCTATGATTCTATGTTAAATAACCTATGATATTGTATTTTCTGGAATATTTCAGTGAATACTTGTCACCGAGTGCCAATTTTTTAGCATATTGTAGAGAAAAATATGTATTTTCAGAAAATGTTATCAATGTATGCCTATATTGATTTTCATTTCGATTTTTTCCATTTCCAAATGCAAGACTTAAGTGAGACTGACCCTAAAAAATAATTTTGTCCACGAAATAATTATTTTGTTCATTCAGCAATCAATTTTGTGCACAAAATGAATATTGTATAGTCCCAAACTCCATTTTGTATATGAAATTAATTTTGTGCACTCCCAAAGTCAATTTTGTGTTCGAAATAAAAGTTGTGCAGACCCAAAGTTGATTTCATGTATGAAATGAATTTTGTGCAGTCCCAAAGTTGATTTTTGTACGAAATGAATTCCAACTTCAATTTTGTGTACGAAATGAATTTTGTGCAGTCCCAAATTCAATTTTGTGTACGAAATGAATTTTGTGCAGTCCGAAAGTTGATTGTATGTACAAAATGAATTTTGTGCATTCCCAAAGTCAATTTTCTATATGAAATTAATTCAAACGTCAATTTCGTGTACAGACTCAAAGTCAATTCTGAATATGAAATGAAAGTTGTGCACAGACCCAAAGTCAATTTTGTGTACAAAATGAATTTTGTGCAGTTTCAAAGTCAATTTTAGGGGTATATATGGGTCCCATATTTTATGACTGTGTCTGAGTGTCGCCCGATAAGAATTTTTTCCATGTCCCATGTCACATTTTAAAACAATTCAATGATGTCTCGTGTCACTTTTTAAGCAATACATTAATTAGTATTAACGGTTGATACAATGTCATGTGTCACCTGTTAAATAAATCACTGTGTCTCATGTCGATTTTTAATACATTTCTGAATGTCTCATGTCAAATTTTATCAGCTTTTTGGAAGCTATGTGTGTCGGACGTTAAGGGGACCGTGTCGCCGTGTCGCCCGTGATTTAGCGGCCGTGTCGCATGTCAATCGTGTCGAATTTTACCCATATGTACCCATAATTTTGTGTACAACATAAATTTTGTGCAGTCCAAAGGTCCATTTTGTGTAGGATTTGTGTATGAAATGAATATTGGTCAAAGTCCATTTTGTGAATGAAATAAAAGAGGGAAAAGAAGGAAAAAGGAAAGGAGGTAGGTAGGAGAGGAGTGGGGAGGAAGAGGAGAGGGGAGGAGAGAAGAGAGGGGGGAGAAGAGAGGAGAGGGAATGGAGAGAGAGAAAAGAGGAAGAAAGGAGGGGGTATATTTTACCTAACATTTATTCCTCTCTCCCTCCTCTCCTTTCTGCCTCCCTCTCTGCCCTCCCTCTCCTCTCTCCCCTTTCTTCCTATTTCGCTCCTCTCCTCTATGTCTCTTCCCTCCCTCTCCTCTTCCTTCCTTCTTCCCCTTTCTTCCTCCTTCTCTCCCCTCTCTCCTCTCTTTTCTCCCTTCCTTTCTTTCTCTCCTCCCCCTCTTGTCTTTCTCTCCCTCCCTTCTCTCCCTCTCCTCCCTCTCTTCTCTCCCTCTCCTCCCTTCTTCTCTCCCTCTCCTCTCTCCCTCTTCTCCCCCTCCTCTTCTGTCTTCTCTCTTCCCTCCCTCTCTTCTTTCCTTCCCTCTTCCCCTTTTTTCCTCTTCCTTCTCTCCCCTCCCTCCCTTCTCTGCTCTCTCTTTTCTCCCTTCCTTTCTATCTCTCCTCCCCTCTCCTCTCTCCCCTCTCCTTTGCTCCTCCCTCCCCCTATCTTTTCTCTCTTCCTCGATCCTCTTCTCCTTCCCTCTCGTCCCTCCTTCTCTTCTCTACCTTGCCTCTCTCCCTCTCTTTTCTCTCCTCCTCTCCTCCTCTCCCCTCCCCCTCTCCTCCCTCCCCCTCCTCTCCTTTCTCCCTATTTTCTCTCTCCCTCCCCTCCTCTCCCTCCCTCTTTCTCATTCCTCCCTTCCCTCTCCTTCCTTTTTCTCCTCTCTCCCTCCTCCCTCCCACTCCTCTCCTTCTCCCCTCCCTCCCCCTTCTCTCCTTTCTTCCTCTTTTGTCTCTCCCTCTTCTCTTCTCACTCCCACTCCTCTTCTCTCCCTCTCCTCTCTCCTCCTCCCCAATCCTCTCTCCTACCTCCCTCCTTTTCCTTTTTCCCTCTTTTATTTTGTTCACAAAATTGACTCATATTCATTTTGTACATAAATTCACAAAATTGACTTTGGGTCTGTGCACAACTTTCATTTTGTACACAAAATGGACTTTGGAAGCACAAAATTCATTTTGTACACAAAATCAACTTTGGGACTGCACAAAATTCATTTCGTACACAAAATTGACTTTGGAATTCATTTTGAACACGAAATTGACTTTAGAAATCATTTTGACCACAATGTACTACTACCAGGAGCGCCCAAGCCTATGTTCTATTAAACACTCATTCAAATACTACCATCGTGTGAGGGTCATTCTTACTTACTCTCTTCATATTCATCTATAATAGTCCTTTGGGTCTATATAACATATTGGTGGAAATACCCTACAAGATCCTTGCGTGCATAACATTAATATAACTTTTATTCATCCGTGCTTACAATTATTGAGATGTATGACTAATGATATAATATAAAGTGTTGGTGGCCTTATGTTTTGCGATATGCATGGGTGTTGGTAGTATGCCGTTGAATATTCAATTCTGTATTTCTGACTTCATTGTGACTATTTAATATGCAGAAATTCAGCTATCAGGAAGAACCTAAGGTAAGTGACATTAACTGTTCATACACAGATTCCTAGAAACACAACTAGACGTTCAAGATCATAATTACATTTTTAACGGTAGCTTACAGTAATACATATAACAATTATATTTTTATCAGTCTTACCAAGGCCTTAATGATAGTCGTTGTTCTAAATTGTATCGGTGAACTATCAAACTATTCCAGATATTCCGTGAAGGATCCCTTCACCGTTTCCTCCGTGCCTGGCAATCAGTTGATGCAGCATACACAGCCGTGACAAAGTCTCAAAAGTGGCGGGAAGAATATGGCGTTGAGCAACTCACCGAGGACGATCCCGACATTCAGGAAGAGATTAGGGCAGACAAAGCCTCCGTTTTACCCCACAGAGATATGAACGGGCGGTAAGAACTTGCATTGGGAGTTAACTATATGTCTCTAAATGGTTTGGATTTTTTTGTTCAAATATTTGTATTCGGGTTACATTCATACAGAAACAATCTCACTTATACAAGTGGGTTTCCTCATGTCCTGAAATTCTATACGCTTATCCGAAGGTGGGGGTTACATTTGGAAATGTGTAGGTGTTTCTTTTGATATGTTGCTTGGTTGATTATCAGTGGCTTAATTACTATTGGAATTAAGGTAAGGTAGCAAAGAAAAAGAATGACGTATTTCAAGTTTGTTCTATCGGTGTAAAAGTACTTGTGATATTTACCTTCTGTTTACAGACCTGTTGTTTATATAGCTGCAAGAAGACATAATGCCTACGACCGAGACATAGAAAGACTTACGAAGTTTATTGTTTTTAACCTGGTAAGTAGGTATAGAATATCGAAATGTCGCTGAAATTCAAATCTAAATAATGCAGACCATATATATTTTAAATCATTTAAGTCAGTTAGCCGTCTTGAAAATACCCCAATGCGAATTCCTTTCAGGAAGGTCATTAATTTTGTTCCAGGAAATTGCGTGTAGCCAGTGTAACGAGGATGTTATAGACAACCTGTGTATCATTTTTGATTTAAAGGACTTCTCTATATCCAACATGGATTACCAATTTGTTAAGAATCTTATATGGCTTTTATCAAAACATTATCCCGAAAGGCTCGGAGTATGTCTGATCGTCAACTCACCCATCATATTCTGGGGGTGCTGGCCCATCATCAGACCCTGGTAAGGAAACTATAAACTAATACATCCAATATTCAAACGTCTTCGTCTATCGGTACATCAATTTGCATACGAATATAATATTGAATTTATCTACAGAAGTGAATAAATAGCTGAACTTTGATACTGATTAGGTCAATTTAAAAAAGATAAGTAGTTGGGTTTTCTACAGTGAGTAGAAAAGTTATCCAAATACCAGAATACCTCATTAATGTTATTGGGAATGTGGCAGGGGGACAAGAATTGGCAAGGGGACAAGAACATGGTTAATGGCTTTGGGCTGATTATAATTATGTGTTATTCGGGGTGTAATGCTATAACAATTTGCAACGTACTCGCAGAGGCAGAGGAGTAGACTCGGACGATTTGGAATGTTTGCGCCTCAACCCCACCATATATAGTGACAGTATTCTCAATTTTTCAGGTTAAATGAAGTCACTGCGAGCAAGGTAACTTTTGCGAACGAGAGTCAGCTTTCTGAATATATCCATCCGAGCATTCTTCCAAGCGGAGAAGTTCACACATGACTTGATTCATTATGATCGAGCATGCGTAACAAATTTAGCTATTTCATGCAATGTGTTCATTTCCTTCAGAATTGTATGAGAGATAGGATAATACCTAGTGCGGATAGAGTAAAATCAGATCAAATTGAATGTTATTATTTTAGAGGTCATCATACTCAATAGGTCTCAAGATTACATGAGCGGTATGCAGTATGTATATGCGCATACAGTGTAACCTGTCCTTATCTTTAGTTATCTAAATATTATATTAAACATGTATTTTGTTTCATAATAATATGATAAACCTCATTTAAATACAACTATAATTATGCAATAAGCCTGATCGCGAGTTCTATTTTCAATAATGTATAATTTATCAATTTGTTTGAAGTACTTTTTGTAAGTTATAAATATCCAGCAGGGACACTGGTGTTTTGCTCTAGAATAAACTGAAATGTATCTGTATATTTATGACAGTGACTGACTTGTATTTCCACACATATACTATTTCTATTGGTGTTTTTATATTCTTGAAAAATAGAAGACAGACAGATTGATAGTACATATCATTTTCAATTTTCGTTTTCCCTAATTGTAAATTACGGCATTCATTATTATAAACATGGTATAAACTTTGTGTTACAGCTGTTACAATGTTTCTCCTATTAAGTGAGAATAAAGGAGTGCCACTCACCTATTTGTATTCACCGTCTTGCTAATTTATTTGATTTGAATGTAACTGATTCAAACAGAGTTAATTTTAAAACATTTTAAAGATAATGACCATTGGTCATTTTACTTAGAAGTATTTTATAAACTCCTTTGCGACATCGTTGTGTATGGAATGGCAAATAAGAGGTACCGGTATACGCATACTAAAGGTGGGTTTCCACTGGATCGCTTGTATATGGGCTCATGGCTCGCTCTTGCTGCGCTTGTTCATAGTGCGCTTGTCATTCGCTCTTCATCCGCTAATATTTTTAGCGCAATACAAGCGCAGAGCGAATCTACTGGTGCGCTTGTTTCCTATATGAAATCAATGGTAAGTGCGTTGGTCCGCTCTGACTGCGCTCTTACACCGCTACTAAAAGCTATGGAAAGAGCGCCATGTTGCTGCGTTCAAATCAAACACATCAGATATTAGCGCAGCAACGATCCTATAGGATCGTTGAGCGCAGTGTCAAAAAGAAGCGCCAACGTCCTATTTTATTAGCGTACAGGAAGCGCAATAACCGATTCTATTGGACCGCTCTGGTTTCGCTCTGTCTTCGCTTGTTAGGCGCTCAGAGAAATAAAAAGAGCGGGCCAAAAAAACCGAGCCAGTGGAATCGCAGCCTAATGATTTGCAAGATGTGACATGCATGTATAAGGTATATCTATAACCTTCTTAATACCTTAGTTTTTCTCAAACGTATATGCCCGAAATGTCTCGCCACATATAGCGTGGAGTTCAAAACAGCGGTATATATATATATATGTTCCTTTATATGAATTATTATGGGACACGGTACCTGATTAATACGGCTATCTAGAAATAGTAAAAAAAAATAAGAAGTGGAACCAGGGAGTGTGATGCTATTTGATGGTCCACAATGAACCTAATTTTAGCTTATTTTATTACTTTATAAGGACATTATTTACAATTTCGAAAGTGTTCCCCAACAAACCGTACAGTCGGCAAAGGTATAGGGACAGTGATTACTCTGTCTAATATCTCTGCGTGGGTTCAACTGATTGAAAAAAAATTGCTCATTGTTCGCCATCACCAATACTTGATCCACTTCCACTTCCATTTCCACTTCCACTTCCACATGCTTCCGAATCCTCCTCAAGCGTTTGCCCTGTACACAAGATACAAGAGGGATTTAAGTAACACAATGGAGAGCATCAGTTGGGTTTCTTCATGGTGAGAAAACATCGAATACTCTAGGAAATTATTTTCTGCGGCAACAAACCTCCTACCCGAAAGTATCTTTTACAGATAAACAACAATACTATTTATGGATAAGTAATCGGAACAAGGTTAATTCTTCACTTCTATTATGCCTTGTTCTATTATGAAGAACCTACAAACGATATCAAATATTGATATATAATAGTCACAATTAACATGGTCTTATTTGTGACAAGAAATGTGATCATTGAAATTATTGGTTTTTAAGCAGATTTTGATTATTTCTGAGGCCAGATCGAGTTGTCCAGAGTCGGATAGTGGGAGCATGAAATGTCATTCAAGGAAAGTTATCAGAGAAAAAATAAGTATTGTTTAGAATACAAACTGCAGGGAGGGGGGGGGGGGGGTGCGGTATTTCTTAATTCCCTTAAATCTACTCATTCCCGTCGTCGAGCCAGTATAACACATATGCCTCGACTCCACATTCAAACTAGACGGTATACTATATCTTACAAAACATTGCGGATATGCTGTGTATACTATTTTCAAAAGTATCAAAATTACCGTCGCACTCGGCACCACCATTCCTTGGCGCGGGACTGTCGCAGTCCCTGGTTCTCCTTCTTGTACATTCCTCCTCTGTCGGATCGGTCCACTGCGACCACTCACTGAATCCGCCATCAACTAAGCCAAAAATTCAGAGATAATTTAATTTTAACTACTATAATTCTAAAACAGTTTTGGAGCGCTAATATCAGTGAATGATTTATTAAGACCGTTTTATCTTTAGTAGGGCAGACTGTTTTGCGTGTTGTGAGCAACACGGCTGTGACAGTATTAACCATTATAATTAAATAGTGGGCAAGATCACAAAAGAACTGCGTGGAAAATAACAATAGTCACAGTGAAAGAAAAGTTAGACTGGCGGGAGCTAACAGGCAGAGCGTACATTGGGTAGAGGACGTGGGTAGAGCATCCTAGCTGTCGTCACTAAATCATACAATTCCGCCTTCTTCTGGGGGGCAAAAGATACTCTATCCTTGCGAAAATTCTGTAGCTCTTTCATCGAATTTGATTTCAAAGTTTTTCTTTATCTCATGCAAGAACTCTAACGACCCAACGCCTATAAGAGAGCGCTAATTTAGAATATGTGAATAAAGACTTAGTACAACTTGCATGCATCGACACACTGACCATTGATTTTAATTAATGTATTATTCTCCATATGCCAACGATCCGGGCCAACGATGATAAAATGATAATTACTTACGCGTGCAATCAGGTTCTAATCTGGAGCAAGGTTGTTGTTCCCTCTTGTTGCCGATACACTGTTTACCTCCATTTTGGGGCGCAGGTGTGTTACACCGTCGGATGCGGCTCTGACTTGCGTTTCTATAACTACATTCTGGGACTTGGCAGGTCGACCAGTTAGACCATTTAGACCACCCACCATCAACTGAAATTTATGTCTGATATTGGATTCAAATAATATATGAGTATTATTATATAGACGTGATTGACCCCATTATGAATCTTACTTTGTATTTTTACCTTTTTGGCGGGGCGTAAGAAGTTTCAGTTAATCATGCATATATTTGATATCTATATGGTGATCGAATCCGTAGATCTCGAACCATAAATTGAATCGTTTTTCAATTATGTTTTTTCAATTCAACATATCAATTTATGATGTATTGATGTATGCTGGTTGTCATGGTAACGGGAATGTGGACGTTTGAATTTGCTTGCCAACGTGCAATATTACCTTTTGCTGGCTGTTGACATGAATTCTAGGTAACCAAATATTTCAGAGAATAATTGTCTCCTCATTTGCGGGGAATTGGGTAGGTATTATATGTTAAATTATCATGAAGCATTGTTACCACGATAACCCAGGCAAATTCCGTTGTAATTGTTTATTCCATGAATTATTTTGATTTAGAAATATTTATTTCCGACATTGTCGCTGTAAGAAAGCATTTCTCCAGCTAAGGGAGCTTTACAAGCTTTCTTATTTTCTTGACATCATGTTCTTGCAGTGATTTTCTATCATAATTTCTGTTCTCAGTAGTAGCAACATTAAATAGAGTTTTTCTTAATATTAACAGTACAATTGTAGTCACCTTAGTCAATGAAGTTTTGGTCTAACCAAATAGAAGTTTTTTCTAGCAATTAATTTGAAGGTCTTTGTATCGATTATCCCATCGGACATTGTCTGCAGTTTATTCCAAGAGAAGGGAATTCCGTATAAAATTGATTTTCTTAATTGTTCGGGTTTTTTTTTAAAAAAAAAATGTGTTTCAATGTTTTTGCAAATAAAGGGTATTTATGCAAACAAAGGGTTTGAAAGTACAAGCCAAGACTTGGGCATGTCTCTGTCAAAGGGTTAAATATGTTATATAGTTCGTGTATGTAATTTTGTATAATTACCTTCTACTATATGTACCCCAAATTAATAGTTACAGCCCTAAACACTCCAAAAATGAAAACATTTTGACCAAGAGTTCCTGTGTGAAAATGTGATTTTTTTTAAAAAAATATCATTTTTGTGGCTTGTATCTAATTTTCCGCATCACATATATATATATATGTATATACGGGCACACCAATATAGCGCATACAATAGTATACATGTATACCACAACGCAGTCAAATAATTATACACACAGAATACAGAAATGGTTGTTGCATACCTCGACAGTGAGGCCCCTCAGTGGGACAGGGCTTGGTTTCGTCGATATTGTCACACGGACGTCCACCAAACAGAGGCGGATCACATTTGCGACTTCTTTTTTTGAATTCTCCGCGTTTACATAGCGGAGAACACTTACTCCATGGACTCCAACTATGCATCACGGCATCCACTAAATCACAAAGCAATCGTAAAATGAGTTTGTTTCTATTTCGATAAATGTTAAATCATAGCCCAGATATGTTTAATAGATTTATAAGGGCCTATAGTCCACTAAGCCGATTCTCGTGCGATTTTGCGCCGCAGAGAACCCTTTTCCACTAAGTTCCGTGAGAAAAACGGCATGAGAATCGTCTTAGTTGACTAGGGCCTTTGAATAAATGTATATAGCATTGTCACGTACCTAGATGTAGTGCGAGTGGGGATTTGGGTTGGACGGTTGGACTATATTTGGGGAACTTGCACCAAAGGTGGTTTAATTATCCTGAGAATGACAATCAATCAAAATAGAGCATAATTTTCAATCTTTTTAGAGTAAGCCTACGCCACATGTAAAATGTGCCATCTTACCTGGGCAACCCCTGGCATTGCATGTTCGAAGTTCTTGGTGAGAGCCATGGCAGGATTTCCCACCATACTGAGGCCTGGTACAACCACGGCTCCTTCTTTGCACTCCTCCTGAACAGCTTTCAGAGCACCTCGACCAACCAGCCCAGGCTTCCCAGACGCTGTCGACTGAAATACAAATTAACAATGTTAAAAACCTGCTTGAAACTAGTATATTTTTTTTATTTTTTTTTACTATTACGGCCAACAGTTTTCAAATACGGTATATCAAAAACGCACATCAACAAATTGTCAATGTTGATACATTACTGCGTTGCCCTAAGCCACAAGCATACAAAACCAATACTAAATGTTCAATTGCTGTTCTTATTCATATGGTTGTTGTTGTGTCTGTTACATTATAGTGATTATCACTAAACGAACGGCGGCAAAACCGCTTATTTTCAAATAAGTGAATGCTATGCACCGAACATTGCGAATGCCGCGCCATAACTAAGGGGCCATCCACAAATGACGTCATGCCCTAGGGGGGGAGGGGGGGGTTGAGTTTTTATGAAAAGGTATGACAATGGGGGGAGGGGGGGGTCTACTCATGTATGACATGATGTTTTTATATTTTTTCAATCAAAAGACTACCGTAATGGGGAAACTTGTGCTCTAAGGAAAATTCATTTGAAATACACCTTAGAATAGAAGATTGCTGGACGCATGCTTCTATGACCTCTATATCTAGATATATCCAGATCGTTTCGGTTTTCTTGAAAATCAAACTTCAACAATGGCACCATGTGAAAACATCCCTGATGGATATTGTGTTTTTTTCTATAATAATTTAAATAATGTATTGGCCTGAAACTGAACTTTTTAAAAAAAATGAATAGAAGCAGGTGTAATGTAACTTGAGTGGTAGTCTTACACTGCATTTATTAAATAAATAATAAATAACAAAATCTCTAGCAGCATTCATTTCTACACATTCATTTCCTCCTTGGTGTTAGAGGTCATGCAATCTTGTCCTGATATAGACCCATGCATTCTATACATAGGTAGCAATACAATGACTGGGTCCACACCCTTTGCCCCACCAGTCCCAACGTCATGGATAGTATTTCCATGTCCTTAAGATCGTTCTTGAGATAGTTGACACTAGGTACTGTAACATCAAGTCGAGTAGTGTGTACACATCACCTCTTAAACTTTTAAAGTGAAGGGTAGGCAAGTCAAGTTCCCTTATGTATATATGTAAGGACTTTGTCACTCTCCTTTGAAGGTTCTCCAGAGTATTGATATTAACCATGTACTCAGGGTTCCAGACTGGTGCACCATGTTCTAAGTGTGGCCTGATCAGCCCGTTGAAAAAGTTGCTGGAATTACCTGTCTCCCGGTCCTTCTGATTGTGCCCATAATCCTGTTAAATTTGGCTGCATGAGCATTTACCTCTTCCGTAAATTTCAGATGGTTATCAACGAAGCACCTAGATCTTTTTCCATGGTGATTTCCTCTAGTACTCTCATGTTCCCGCTCACAATGGTGTAAGCCTAGCACAAGGATGAGTTTCCCAGATGCATGACATTTGGCACTCAATCGCTCCATTCATGGATTTTTGTTGAAACATTTTTTATTGAGGCAGAGATTCTGAATTACATTACTTTATAAAGCATAGTGTTGTTAGTGAACAGGTAGATGGGGTACTTGGTCCAGGAGCCAAGGTCAATAATATATATTATGAAGAGAAGTGGTCATGAAACTGACCCTTTTGGGACTACACTGACTTTATCTTGTGTAAAAGCCTTTGATGTGGTATGTTCCATTTCTACAGCCTAAACTATAGCCTCCATATCTTCACACAATATGCAAGTCAGGTTTTTTTAAAGGGTTTGGGTATTATACCACTGCCAAACCATTGGGGCGCCCTGTAACAGCCTAAGAATCAAGGGGGTTTCCTGATGGCAACTAGTGCCACCATCTGGTCACATTTTGTCCAGCCCTAGTGATTAATAGGCCATTTCATATATTCAGTGAGTGCAGGTTTAATCTCTGTGCATATGTGCAACTCATTAGACCAACATACATCAGTGGGTAGAAAACTAATCTTAACATAGTGGTCGATAATCTTGCCTTATTTGTTGGACACAAAGCAAAATTTATTGCTGGTATAAGTTGGCAAAGTTTGACACCTATAGTGAAAGTATCAGAGCCCAGGAAAAGGGCCAGCCTTGACACCAGGCTAGGATTGAGGTCACCATAGTTGCTGTGGTACTAAATGAATTTGTGAAGTAGCCTATTCAAGTTCAGGGGCTTAGTTTTTTAATATGGAGATTTCAATGTTGTGGATCATAGTTCTAATAATGGGGTCTGCACATTTTATTGAAATGTTATACCTAATTGATTATGAGCTTTTTTAAAAGGGGGGAGTTGGGTTGTGGAGGTGGGGGTGGGGTGCTGCAAACATGACTTCATTTTTTATCATTTTTAAGGGGGGGTCTGGCGCAGTGTGACAAAACATGACATGGGGGGAGGGGGGGTAAAAAATGGCCAAAAAAAGCATGACGTCATTTGTGGATGGCCCCTAAACAACGATTACCGTATTTCCTTGAAATACCGCCGGGCCTTAAATAGGCGCTGGGCCTTGAATAAGCGCCCGGGCCAGAGCATGATTTACTAATAAGCGCCAGGGTTAAGCTATCATATGTATCAAAACAAATGATGCAATACGATTTGGATGTGCACATGTCACTATAATCAGATGTGGTGGTAATGATTTATCACTGGTTTGGCTTTGTCTATCTTCAGTAGTGTCATTTCTGTTGTTGATACCAATTCTCTTGAGGTTATCATTAAACAAACAATCTTAATTAGAATGCCCGCCAGCAGACCTAAGTTTACAGTTTCAAGCTGGTGGTTAGCTCGAGTTTACTGTTATGATAACAGTAACAAGACACTGGCATAACATTACTGTTTATATACCATTTTATGACGATCCCTCGGAAAGATTTGGGATATAATCATGGCAAATTTAGACCAGTATTTTTTAGATGACAAGAGATACAAATATTTAGGATGTTGGACTTGTAAATTACAAATAATTTCCCTATGTATATGAGTTTCTGGGAAAGTAAATCTATAATTTTCATGCTCATTCTACCTTCTTTGAATAGGCGCCAGGCCTTGAATAGGCGCCTGGTACAAAGTCCCTTGACTTAATTAGCGCCGGGGGGCGCCTATTCAAGGAAATACGGTATACATTACCGATCCCTATACTGATCTTTCCGTCTCGCACTTATTTTCCTACAAACGTCTGTATCCAGTACCAGCAATGGCCAGCCAAATAATACACCTATGCCTTAGTAAAGTCAAATTAACCGAAACGCACACCAGTAAATGACAAACTTCGTTCAACTTTCTTTAACACTACCGTCAATGGGGCCTCCATATCGGCCGATCAACTGATCTCAGAGCGTGCTGACTACATAATGTACCATGCAGCTTCACATACTTTCCCACAATGCACCGCCCGGCTCTCGCTGAGCTTTCCGGTCAGACACTTCCGGCTTGCAGTACACACAGACCAGCATGGTCCAGGAGAAAAACAACGACGGAATTTGGCTGTCATATTCAAGGTAGAAGTCTGGAATGATTACATTAAAAAGCTAATGAAATATACATTTTTCTGCTAAAATCTAAATGTCTGCAGGTGTCTGTAAAGTCAGCTGCAGACCTCGTCAAGCCAAACACCTGACAACCCTTGCCTCTGTGTGTATAGCCAGCCGGGTCCCCGGCTCAGCAGTTCATTGCAAAAGGAGGAGGAGGATGGCGATCCTTTATTATTAAATATAAAAACATATATTAGGTGTTCAGATCTGGTGAAATATAACCTATTTCCCTCTCCCAAGAATTATGATTTTATTGGTGAAATTATGTATAAGTTTGAGTAATTACGGGTAATGAAATATGAAATACAGAAGAATATTAAATAATAATGATAAAAATAAGAATTAAAAATGCAAGGGAGGAGTAGTATTGAGGATATAAGGAATGCCTAATTCTCCCCTTTGACAACAGGACGCACCACCGGTACTCGGAGGCTGCAAATACAGCCTAGGAAACTTGCCTATTTCACCTGATTTCCTATGTTTTTCGCAGTTGCAGGGAAAAAACAAGTACAGATTTGTCTTCCTTAACATGTTTGAGAAGGAAAACGTCGGGGTTCATAGTGTCTATATATATATAGATATTGTACTCGTAATGCACATACCCGATTTCCCCAACCCATGTCTACTGTTTTCCAAGGCTTCCCTGTTCACCCTTCTTCCTCGTGCTCGGCTGTAGCCTACTCGTGTAAACTTCGGGTAACTTCAGTAACACGCTCGTAATGACGTCATAGCAGCGGGGATTCCACCACACAGCCATAAACAAAGCTTATATGTGCGCACAAACTTAACACAAAAACGAAATGATTTTAATGCCACTAGCAACAGGAGGAGGGCGGGACAGTGGGCGGGATGGTGGGCAATGTCATCGTACAAAAACATTCCATATTTATGAAAGTAAATAGCCCAAGACTTCCCCTCATTCCCATCAAATTGTGACGATAGTCCTTCTCTGGTGCCACACACATCTAGACCATCGGCAACCTTCCGCTTATTCCCCAGGAAAAAGTCAAAATGACTTCTATTCTCAATCGAAACCGTTGCAATGCCACCCAGGGTTCTTTGCTTATACTCTTGTAGCACTGTCTATTCTCGACCTTTTCTCAGCATTTTCCATGGTAAAGTACCTACTAAGTACCTGCAATAGTACTTCTGGCCATTTTTCTACACTTTAGCTCAGGGTGATTTATCAAACTGTTCTCACCCACAAAACAGTGTCTCTAAATCCATCGGCTAATTTTCGCTGGGCACGTTTGACTCCGCCATCGATACTCTTTTCCTTAAGCATCACAGTTCATATCCCTCACACCAGGACGACCTGAGTTCAGGGAAATACCACAGTTCCCGCCACCCAGAAAGAGGCACTAGCCAATGTACTGATGTCATGGGGCCAGACCGAGGAAGCCCTAAGCCTAATCTCAGATCAGAAAATCAACCAAGGTAGAAACTCCGGGATGATCACATTCAAAAGCTAACAAAATAAAGAACCTAATCCTAAAATCTAAATGTCTGCATTTGTCTTATGGAGGATCCATAAGATCGAGTGCAGACCTTGACAAGCAAAAAACTTGATTCTTGACAACCATTGTTTCTGAGTAGCTGGGAATCTCCCGGCTCTGCACAGTTGTCTGTGACGATCCCTTATTTTTAGACCAATTTAGTACAATAATTAGCCTTTGGCTATTTCCGTCAAAATAACAAATACAGAGAGATGATGATTCAATCTTACTAAACTAACCATGCAAATTGGTTACCGTACACCTACAATATCCTGGCGGAGGTTGGATAAGTTTCAGTGATATTGGCATGTTAGTAAATGGTCGAAGGCCAAATAGACTAACTGCAGATACATTTAATCTCCATACAAAGAATATGACGTATTATGTGGGGTTTCATGTGATAGTTCTGTTTATTGCACAGATTTTAATGAAGCATAAACTGCCATTGGTTTTGACGCAGTGAGGTGATGGCTGGCACCGATATGATATGGAGGTCCCTTTGATGAAGGGGTTGAAAGTTACTTTCTATAATGTATGTAGTTTGTATCACAAATCAGATTATATAAAGATGGAGTACTTGACTAGCATATACAATATAGTGGCGATAGTAAAAACTTGGTTGAGTTCGGATATAACAGATGTCATGTTGAAAGTAAATGGGTACAATTTTCTTAGGCAAGACAGTCTGTGTAGGAGAGGTGGCAGTAAAATACTGTATTATAGGGACAGTTTGACGGGGAATATGATGTCCTAGATGAGTTCACGAAATAAGGACCTTGAATTATTAACATGTAAGATAAAGCCAGGTAAAAGGAAGACCACTTTATTGTCTGTGATATATAGACCACCAAATGGATCTGTACTTACAGAAGATGATGAGTTTTTATAGGGATAACAAATTATTAAACGCCCGTAAACTGGTCAGCGGTGATATTAACATAGACCTGAAGAAATTAAACAATAATTCCAGAAGAACTGTAACAATTATGGACTAGAACAACATGTTAAGACATGTAAATACTGATACCTTAATATAGATATAATTGCGACAGACTGCCCATATGTAAGCAAAAGTGGCACTATACTTGATAATACCAGTGACCACCTACTGGTATATATAATTTTTAAAAAGAGAAAAAGTAATCGATCTAGATTTGTAGAGAGTAGTTACCAAGCACGTCCAACCAAGAACATGACACAGGATGATATAAAAGGGGTTTTAGATAACATAGAGAAAGAAAGCTGGGTTTCAAAGGATATTGACACAGCCAGTGAGAATATAGAGAAATTAAGAAGTGTTTTAAGGTGGGATTCCACTGGATTGCTTGTATATGTGCTCATGGCTCGCTCTTGCTGCGCTTAATTGTTTATTTGGCGCTTGTCATTCGCTCTTCATCCGCTTATATTTTTAGCGCAATACAAGCGCAGAGCAAATCTACTGGTGCGCTTGTTTCCTATATGAAACCAATGGCTAGACAGTTGGTCCGCTCTCAGTGCACTCTTGGACCGCTTCTAAAAGACGTGGAATGTATGGGCCATGACTGCGCTCATATCAAACCCATCGGATATTAGCGCAATGTCCAAAAGAAGCGCCAACGTCAGTTTTTAAGAGCGTATAGAAAGCGCAGTAACGGATTCTATTGCACCGTTCTGGCTGCGTTCTATCTGTGCTTGTTAGGCGCTCAAGGAAATAAAAAGAGCGGGCCATGAGCAAGAAGAGATCACATCTGCTAAAGTATACAAGGTCATTGTGGGACTAGATGAAAGCAAATCAAGTGGTACTTTTGAGATGAACACAAAATTTGTAAAGTTATGTTTACTTTCCTGTTTAGACGATTTTGTACAGTTTTTGAATTGAATTAAACAAGAAGGTTATTTTCCAAAATGCTGGAAGGTAGCAATCTGTGCACTGATTCCAAAGAAAACAAATTCACAGAAGATAGATGACATTCGAGCAATATCAATCTCACCTATATCAGGAAAAATCTTCGAAAAATTATTGGGAGAAAGGTTAAATGACCACCTAGAGAATATTAATTTTTTTAGCAACTGTCAACATGGTTTTAGGCCAGGGAGGAGTATAGACACTGCAATGACGAATTTTTAAAATTTAATATTGAAAAATAGTGGAATTGATACTCTAGCTGTGTATTTCGACCTATCAAGGCATTTAATTCCATAAACATTGATATATTAACCCTATCCATACTGCACAATGCCTGGAGTCATTCCCAGGTGAAAAACGCCGCAATGCCTTGACGCACTCCCAGGACAAGTGCGCCACAATGCCTTGACGCACTCCCAGGCTCACAACGCCATGATGCCTCAGGTCATTGCCCACAAATAACGCCACAATGCCTTGAGACATCTTTTTACTTTTTATCATTCAAAACCACTTTTCTATGAAAAATAATAACATTTTTTTGTTCATATATTAAATAAAGAACATTTCTCAGCATATTTTTGCAAAATTCTAATTTGATATCCATGGCAACGTTGACATTATCCCTCAAAACATGGCTTGAAAACCCCACTATCTGCTCCACTCTAAGTGGTCTATTTTCACTAAACATGTCAATTTAAGAGGGTTGCCACTTTTGTTTTATCACGATGACATATAGTTTTTCTTCCTTTTATGTAAAGCATATAACCTCTTATATATGTGTAGAAAATATTTTGATATTTGAGCCAGTCGTTTTTGTTTTATTCAGTAAAACGTGAACAGATATAACATTTCTGTATGGACTCCCATACTAAAGTACCGTCGTATTTGACAACGTAACTTGGTATTGCACCGCAGTTCTTCGCTATGCGTATCTAAGCAATTGCGTCGTCATAAGAAACACGCCCTAGTGACAGGCCCAGCGTAGTTGGGCCACTGTTTTCCCGCGCACTTGGCGTATGGATAGGGTTAATTAAGAAATTAAGACATATAGGTTTGGAGGGTAGACTTCTGGATTTAATAATAACTTATTCCAAAGATAGGAAACAGATGGTTAAGTTTGGTGAAGCAATGTCTGACACACTTCCTTTAAAAGCAGGCATGGCCCAAGGTAGTATTTTGGAGCCTCTTTTGTTTATTATATATTGTTGTAGTGTGAGACGGACTGGGACGGACGGATGATGTATAGGGTACATCCGTCCGCCACCAGGGGGCAGGGTCTCACATTGTGAGTGAGGACTGATCTCTGGGGGGTATAAATAGGGGTAAGATTTGAGGGTAAGGGCAGTTGCAGCCCAGACGTCAAGCAGTCCACATCTACCTTTCAAGATACTTCAATAAATGGGCTACTAGCTGAGACCAAGATTCATCTCTTATTGTTGTAATTGTTAGACAATGCAGGTCGTCCACTCGTCCATTCGTCCACTCGTCCGTTCGTCCACATTCATCCGAACTAAGTAGAATGATATTCCACAGAGAACTCAATGGCTTTCTCCTTATATATTAGTGAAGTAATGACGGCGACAACAATATATTAATGATGTGAGTAATGTGGAATTTAAAAGTAAAATAATAATGTATGCAGACGACTGCGTGATTGCACATAGAATCAGTGATGACAATGACTCGGTAGAATCCCAAAGTAATATAAATTTATTTAATAACTGGGTTACATCGAATGGTCTGAAGATAAATAATAAAAAAAAACAAGAGACAGGTATTTTGCGGTGCAAGAAACAGGAAACAAGATGATTTCAAATTGTATATTGAGGGTGAAAAGATTGACTCTGTACAAAATTTCAGATATCTAGGTTTTTTGCTGGACTGTAACCTCGACATGTCACAACACATATCAGGTGTATGCATGAAAGCAACATTTATGTACCAAAGATGAAGGAAAATTCGAAAACAAATAACAAAAGGTATTGCTAATTTAATTGTTAAAACATATATTTTACCAGTACCAGACTTTGGTGAAATTTGTATAGATTTGTCACATCAGACGAGTGCAACTAATTCAAAATAGGTGTCTGAAATTGATCCAAAATGTAAGAAGCAGAGGAGCTAACAATAGAATAACAAATTATATATTACATGTAAACTGTGGAGTCATACCATTATGTAATAGAAGATTACATAGAATAAAAACTTGTTTTGGGCTAGTGACAATAGGAGAGAACCCATTGAGCACAATTACAACCTCAGAGACCATGGCAGAATAGAGGTATAGAGTGGTGGAGAAAAGAAAATATTAGAAGAAGTTTAATAGGAAGAGTTAAAGTCATTTGGAAATCATTACCACCTGAAATTAGAAATTTAGATGATAAATTGCATTTTTCTAAGAAGTCAGAACACTCATGGGTATGGGTATGTTCATGGCATGGGCATGTTCAATTATACTAGGGAGATCTGGAGTCTGGGTGAAAATGTTTTTTGATCTATTATTAAATGCCTATGTGCCAGGCTCTTAAAAATTGTAATATTGTTCTAATTATCCTATTATTTGTATTCAAATATTGAGCTTATGTAAAATGTTTTGTCATCAGATTATTACACCTATCAAACTCTTTTTTGTATAGTAAATCAGCACGTCCTGAGAAAATTGTAACTGTTACATAATGTTCCACTGCTGAATAAAAAATCTTTCAATACAATACAAATTGCCCAGTAATTCAAATAAAATTAATAATTTGTCTTAAGCGCGTGGTCCACCAAGACGATTCTCATGCGATTTTGCGCCGCATGAGGCTCTGCCGCGGTTTTCTGCCGCCACGGAAATAATCGCATTAATGGATAGGCTCCTGCGGCGGGTTTTCCCGTGGCGTTTTTTTTCTTGGCGGCCGTGCGGGAATATGAAATCATTTGGATATTCCCGCACGGCAGCGGCGGTTTTTCCCCCATTATGATTCTACTGCCAGTTGATGAACTAGACTGGTAACATGAAATAACTGTGGGATATTTTTGTACAAAGTATTTCTATTCAGAAAAAAAAACTATTCAAAACAATCTCTCTTTGGTTTATCATGCATTCATTTATTTATAAAATTGCATTGCACAATTTCGGAATTGCACAATAACAAGTTAAGTCAGAGATATATTATCAATATTACAAATTGATAAAGGTTCATGCATGATACACCCAGCTGAAATTGAAAGGAAACTATTCATTGTTATATCAAAGTGATTGGTAGAAACAATAGGATTGTATTATACAAGCATGTGCGTCTCTTAATTCTATTTGTTCTAATATTTTTTTTATCAAATTGGTATATTTTAGTCACATTTTAGTCACAGTACACAGGGTTCTGCGGGAATTTCCGTGGCGGTTTTTCCCGCGGCGGAGCAAGTCAGGCGAGGCAAAACCGTGGCGGGAATTCCCGCATGGGCATTTTTTGGTCGACCAGCAGGCCCTATATATATTGTGTTTTATCGTTAAAAGGCTTAATATGAACACAATTTCTTGAATATTGCGGGAATATACTACCGCACACTTTCTGGATCTACGAACTATATCAGAAAGTAGAATTTCCAAGCCCCTTCTGATATTTTCGCGACCAGCGAGCCATGCAAGCACGTCATATCAACGATCCTAGCTATAGGATCGTTGGTCATATCAACCAGGCAGGAGAGACTTTCGCAAGTCCGGTACGACACAGGCAGGACGACGGCAATTTGCTACCGTCCACCTCTCCGCCATCGCCTTCACATCACTGTTCACTCTGAAGCCACTCTCATAAAATATACTTTTATAATTTATCCATGCAATGTGTACTCCATTGTATACATTCGCTTTTATCGATTTCTCAACTAGGCCTATAATATTTTACCTCAACAACTTCGATTTACACATTTTTTTATGTAATAGAAATTATAGTCGCTACCGGTACTTCCTGGTCTTGTCATTTATAATAAAAACGTTACAACAACCAAAAGTCCCAAGTCTAATAAATGATGATATATGATATAAAATATATTAATAAGGGTTAATAAATAGTGAAACAAATAGGCCTATATATGTATAATAATTATGTTACCGTTGAAAAAAACATGATTACGTACCAGGGCACTTGGGTAAATTACACGGGAATTCCTCGCGTAATTGTGGACATTTGCCACAATTAGAGCTACAGAATCCTAATCGCACTCGTGCTCCCGGTCCACAGGTTGCGGTGCATTCTGACCATTGGCTCCATACAACAACAGGTGAATTGGCTGCTGCTATTTGCGAACCTTCAATCGGAAGAAAAAGTACATTATGGAGTGTTGGGTGAACTGTATTTGGCGATGAATACTTTGTTTGAGACTACTCAAAATGGATACATGGTTCTGAAAAGGGTTTCAAATTGCAGGCCTTCCAGCATGCACCGTTATCTATCTAATAGGCAGCAAAAGAGTAAAACATGGGAGAAAACAGCTTAGAACTATTATAGATACGGCGTAGGCCTAGCTGCATTCTGGACTACATTTATAAAAAGAGAAGTAGATCTATAGTTGCTTAAACATGAACCTGGGCCCTCGCACATAAAAATACTTTAGACAGGCAAAAATCTCAATAAAATCCCCGGCTTCAAGAACAATCTTGAAGCCCGATTTTGTTTTTGTCTCCAGTCTCTAAAAATTAGACAATGCAATTGTCTCTTCAATTTTTGTCCTTATTTGCGGTAGTTTTCTGGAGGCTGGCGGTAGTTTTTTCACATAGAGATACAAGCTATTTTGTAAGATTTGCAGCAGGCGCACAGATAATGGAGAGACAGTTAAAACGAGACAATTTTAAGTAGTTCTATATTGGCATATATTTAGCTTTGATGGCTTGGGCATGTGAATTTGTTTGAATAGCAATCATTGTTGCAAGTTGGGTTCCCGCTCTCTCTCCGATCTTTCTCTCTCTTTTCTTTCTCCTCACTATTGCTCTGCTTGCTAATAAGTATTTCTATATCTTAAGTTCGATATTTTTATTTTTGGAAGAAAAGTGCAATGTTTCTGGAAGGGTAATTACCAGTAAAGTAACTAAATATGCTCCATGTGAAGGCCTCCAAAACACAAGGATATATTTGATACAATGTCCTGAAATTTGTTGTTTATATTTATATGACTATAAGGGCTAGACCCTCTAAAAATCAAAACATTTCGATAAAGAGATCCTATGAACAAGTACAAAGTTAATTAATTATAAAGTTATGCACCGATTTGATCAACTGTTAACATATTTAACCTTGTAATCAGTGTCAACTTAATTCATATACTTGGCGTTTCCACTGGAAACGATTTTCTCAGCCACAATCATTTGTGCCTGATGTCAACTTATAGTTATTGCACTTTAGGCATGTTTAGACTGAAAATGCAAAATATTTACCTACAAAGTTTACATTTTAACTTATATCCGAACATTTCAAAGTACAAATATTGCACAAAAAACATAACACTGTTCCCTCAGGGCACAGTACCATATGAGATTATATCGCAATTATATGCAATTCCAACCCCCCTCCCCCCACTCCTGCCGACCTCTCCCCCCACTCCTGCCGACCTCTCCCCCCACTCCCGCCGACCTCTCCCCCACTCCCGCCCCCCCCCCCCCTCCGCACTCCCGCCGACCTCCCCCACCCCACCCACTCCAGCTGAACCCCCTACCCCCACTCCCGCCGATCCCCAGTCGATCTGTTGGCGGGAGACTATGGTTGTGTGAGGGGTGCATATGGGTCAGATTTTCAGAAAATGTACAATTCGCCTTCACCAATCCTCTCAAATAACCCCCATTTAAGACAGAAATGAGCTTCAAAATGCAGTTTAACGTAACAGAACTGATACTTTAAACCAATCTGATACCAAATATACTCAGATATACCCATTCTTCATCATTTTCCAGCCTAATTTAGCAGAATTAAGTGAATGTGTAGATCTGCCAATTAACCTCTCCACGAGCGGGGCTATGCTCCGCCCACTGTCTCCCGGGACTCCACGCGGTGCAACCTCAGACAAACAAACCCACGACGGCCACTGTATAGCATTAACACTGCCTATATAGAGGCGTGTTTTTTATCGTAATTTGGACCCAGATACTAAATTTCTCTGATATTTTCTCAACATACAACATATAGACATCTGTACTAAGGATACGATTATACACTAAGTCTCATGGGCACCAAAACATATATTTGATAGCATAGAGAAAGGCAAATGTTTAACCTTGGAGAAGTACCAGTATGACTGGCTTATTGAAAATTGAAATTAACATCCATTGTGGAGATTGAGTGTGTCAATATTCAAGCATATTTTAGGCCAATCATTGTACATGACTTTGCTTAAAATGGTATGATGAATATTAAATATTTTTAGATAAAAAGTTACTTCTTTACTGAATACTTGAAGGTCGATATCAAGGCAACACTTTAAAAAAGGACTAGTCTGTCTAGTGCATTCAAACAATTAACATTGTAATATATTACATTGTTAATTTTGGCCTTAATCAAAATAAGATTATAATATGCTACGATCAATAGTTAACATCATATTTAACTGCAGGTATAAATATATCTGGTATGTTGTTTCAATGGTCAATAGTTGAATTTTAAAAAGAGCGATGGAGGAAGATGGATAGAGATTATTGCTAATGTAAGCTATAAATTAAGATCTATAGATCTTATAATTATCTACAGTTGTCTGTTTAATAAGGAGGATTTAAGAAGGGATCCGTATTATTCTACAAGTTTGATTTGTTATTTTTATGAGTTTCTTTAAGTTTTCTAAAACCTGAAGCCCAAGTGAGGGTAAGGGGACATTTGTGGGTCCGTTACACCCATAAGAACAAGGCTTCAAATCCAATGAAAAAAGCTATATTTGTGGCAAAACATGGTACATTTCTATGTTAAAGTATAGGCGGTGTTGACATCTGTGTCTGAGGTTGGACTTGTAAACATGCAGTGCGCGCAAAACAACCCATGTGGGCCACATCTGTTTATGGTTTCAAGCGCGCTGACTGGCTATCGGTTATGTAAGGGGGGTGGACCTTCGATGCTCGTGGAGAGGTTAATTGTACATTTACTTACAGTGGAGAGTGTGTGTGGATGTAAACAAACCCCACTTGATGGCTTGCTCCACCACTGTCACTCACGCTCACGCTGACTGGTGTGTGTGTGTGCTTCCAAAAACTATTGGTTGTGTTTGGAACTGCATGTGAGTTCAGCAGATGCTGAGTTCTTAATTTTAAATATCGTTATTTTCCTGGCAACATCAATTTGTTTGATCTTGAATTCAATGTCAGACATGTTCCCTTCTAGTTTCTATTGATAAAATGTTAAAATAAGGAGGGAAACAAATTATTGAATGTCCTTCAGCAAGTGCTGGTATACAAACACAACCAGAAACCAACAACCTTTACTACTTGACTCGGGGAGTGTGGAGCAGATGGGCTTACTAAGCCTTACTAACAGCCAATCAGCTAAGAGCCAATCAGCTCCCTTGGCTGAGGTCCCTTGGCTATAGAAAAGCTGTCAATCAGTAGCTATCAGTGTAACAATAACGACGGAGTGTGAAATATAGGACCTGATCGAAAGGATTAGATAAGGCATCCTTAAACACCTCACAGACAGCTAAAGAATATTATCAGATGTGATCCACTATCAGTGATTGGCGTATTTCATAGTAACATACTTGTTTCTCAGCAAGCTGAGAAACAAAAAAGCACTTTGAAAAATATCAATTTTGCGACTCATTTTCCTGGAACACATCACATATATGCCTATACCTCAATGTCATGTCACATGGGGCAGATTGGCGTAGCAGAAATGCCATATATAAACAATATAGAAAGCGTGCGCCACATGAGAGGAAGTAAAATGTTGGCTCTTAAAATAAACCACGCGAAAAACTACCGCCAACTGGCAGAAAACTACTGCAAATAAGGACAAAAATTGAAAAGACAATACTAGTGTCTAATTTTCTGAGATCGGGGACAAATACAAAATCAGGCTTCAAGGACAATGACAGGTTATGGTTGGGGCTGCAGTTTTTCAACTGGCCCAACCATTAATTAAGCTAATCAAATTTGTACAGTTTAATAATGTCCCATAAGTTCTCCCCAGACTTGGATGTTAATATTATTCAAGATAGAAATGATCAAGAGGGGAGATTTGTATGTGTTGTTGTAGAAATATACGGAGCGAAGTTATGTATTACATCGTCATACTTTCCGAATGCATGTTTCGCCAAAAAACAAATTGATATGTTCACGAAGGTGGGTGCAGTTCTCAATGAGCTAGATTATGACAGTCTAATTGTCATGGGAGATTTTAATTTGGAGTTAGATGGGGATCCGAGAGATAAGGCTAGAGTTAAATGGTCGGAGTTTTTAAACGAGTTTGAATTATGTGATGTGATGGCTGAATTTGATGTAACGGGTCACACATGGAGGAGAAAGCATCAAACATCGAGATTAGATTATATTTTTATACAAGAAAATTTAAGAGTGAAGGTGTTAGACGCGTATTCAAAGATAAATACATCCTCCGACCATAAGGAAATACATCTGGTCTGCTCGGGGGGGGGGAGGGGGGAAGGGGAAAAGGTTATTGGAAATTTAACAATAAACTTCTGTGTAGAGAAGAATATGTTGAAGGGGTAAGAGAGATAGTGAAGGAATACGAATTCTCAAAAACTAATATCAGTGACAGTTTTAGATGGCATATAATAAAGAACGAATGCAAAAGTCTAGCTGTAAGAATGAGTGTTCAGGATGCTAGGATAAAGAGAAACAGAGAGAACGAGTTAAAGGTCAGATTATCCGAATTGGATCAAATACATGTTCTTAGTGATGAAGAGATAGATGAAATGAAAAACATCAGAAATACCTTGGAAGATAGTGAGCTAGCTAGAGCTGAGGGAGCACTATTTAGGGCTAAGGCAACCTGGGCTAGGGCGGGTGAAAGGCCCACTAAGTTCTTTTTACAGCTCGAAAGGAAAAATGGGAAAAAGAAGTCTATCAATAATATGTTTGTTGGAAATAAATTAACCAATGATATTACTAAGATAGTGAAGGAAGGTAGGGAGTATTATAGTGAATTATATAAACGAAACGTAATAGATAGTCAGAGCGCCGAACCATTTTTACAGAACATGGATGCCAGTATAGATGAAAAACATCATGAGAGATTGTCAAGAAAGATCAGTGAACACGAGATCTGGCTTACAATTAAGCAGATGAATGATGGTAAATCCCCTGGTCATGATGGATTGTCTGTCGAATTTTATAGATACTTTTGGCCAGATATAAAGGGAATATTTTGTAAAATGGTAGCGGAGGTGGAGAAAAACAAAAAGATGTATTGGGACCAATATCAGGGCATCATTTCTGTGATACCAAAGAAAGATGTGGACATACGATATTTAAAAAACTGGAGACCCATTACTCTACTCAATGTCGATTACAAGATCATTTCGAAAGTCATTGCTGAGAGAATCAAAGGAGTAATTAGCGAGGTTATTGATGAAGACCAGTATGGCTTTATGCCCAATAGATACATAGGGGTCGCGGTAAGAAGGATTCATGACATTTTAAGCTACCAAAAAATGAAGGGAAAGGGGGGAAGAATAGCCACTGTGGATTTCCAAAAGGCTTATGATTCCATCAATTGGGACTTTTTGTATCGAGCATTGGCAGCCTTTAATTTCCCCGAATATATTATCGACTGGGTTAAAACTTTATTATCCGGTTCTGTAGCATGTTTCACGAACAATGGGCATATGTCGGATTTCTTTGGTGTACAGAAAGGTGTTAAGCAGGGTGACCCAATATCACCATATTTGTTCACGATTGCGGTTGAGTTTCTATCTAATTATATAAGAAAAGAAGAGAGTGTTAGAGGTATTGTTACAGGGAAAATCGAGCACAAAATAGTGCAATATGCTGACGACACCACTATTTTCACAGCTGACGAAGACTCAATGGGGAAAGTAATGGATATTATTCGAAAGTTTGGGGAAGGGTCGGGACTCAGACTAAATTTAACTAAGACAAAGGGTATAAAAATTGAGAAAAAAGCACTTAATAACGATAAGAGCTGTGGAATTGATTGGGCGAATTCGATAAAAATCCTGGGGATACACATATTTAATCCTTACTGCAGGGAGAATGAGCCCAGCAAGAACTATGAGTCGGCGTTAGCTAAGATGAGGGGTGTCGTTGGAGTCTGGGGGGCAAGAAATTTGTCTCTCAGAGGTAAAACATTAGTAAACAATACATTGATTTTGCCTATAATACAACATGTAATTTCCGTTGTTCATCTAGATAAGAACATTGTCAAGGAGATAAACAAGATGACTAAGGTTATGATGTGGGGATCGAGAAATGTGAAAATCAGCTTCGACTTCATGAAACAAAGCTATGAAAATGGAGGGCTGAAGGTCAGATGTGTAGACGAAATAACAAAAGCAAACAGAATCAAATGGATTCAGAGAATGTTGTATGGAAAACAACATAAATGGGTTGGGATATTAGAAGCGTTTCATCAAGAAGATATTAGGAAGATACTTGCCTGTAAAAACATGCCACAGATATCATTAAGTGTGTTCTATACAGATATTTTTAAAGTGTGGAATGAGGTCTATTATGATAACGAACCAGTCTCAGGTCTTGAAGTCTATGTAGAAAGATTATGGAACAACAGAAATATTCTAAAGAAAGAAAAACCGATTCAAAACGATCATTGGTTAGAGAGTGGTATCGAAACAATAGGTGACCTGTTAAACGATGAGAAGAAGATCATGTCTGTAAACGAATTAAATGTGAAATATAACATACACTGCGATATAAGTGATAGATTAAAACTGGTGGCTGCGATCCCCAGAAAATGGTTACAAATGGTGGCAAGGGAAAGTTTTGTGATACCAAAGAAAAAGTATATTATGTTCAAAATCAACAACAAATTGCTGAAGGTTGAGGACTTGTTAACCAAGAATGTTTATGCTGAGTTGGTAAAGCAGGTGAACCCAGACTATGAAAAACTTGATAGTTGGGAAAGTCTTCTGATAGAGGATAAATTTGTTAGTTCAGAAAAAACCTGGAAAGAGAAATTTGTTATACCGAACAAGAGCTATGATGTACCAAAATGGCAGTCGTTACAATATAGGATCATACATAAAACGGTGGGATGTAATGTGTATTTGACTCAAATCAAATTTAAGAACAAAATATCATGTGATTTCTGTCCAGAAGAAGATACTATTTGTCATTTCTTCGTTAACTGCAACAACCAGAGTTTACTGTGGAAAACCTTAAGATCTTGGTTTCAGAGAACTGCCTTAGTTAAAGGTTTTAGACCGAGTGAGTTGAATTTAACTAACATCCTCCTTGGATACAGCGGTAAGAGCCCTCAGAGAGATTTTATTAATTGGTTGTTTTCTGCATTGAAATGGTATATATATAGGCAGAGATTATTCCACGAAAATGTAATGGTTTTCAAAGCCTTTGTCAATGAAGCAAAAATGCATCTTAGAATTCTGGAATATAACAATGTTGCTCAAGGTAAAGGGAAGAGGAACACAAATTTCTGGAACCAGCTTATGCGTGAACTCGAAGAATAACATGTAACACTTGAGGAGTTTTGGTTGTGTTTTAATATCTTCATAATAACTGTTAGCTTTGTATAACAACCTGTTAGTCCAGGAGAGACGAGATGAAAGAGAAAACCGAAAATACAAAAAAAATATAAAATAGAGAGGGAAACGATAATTGAATGTTGATTAGAATTGTAAGAGCCTAGTCGGCAGGATATGTTGAATAAAACCTTTTAAAAACAAAAAAAGTACAGAGAGAATTACTAGTGTCACACTTTTAACATCATTCAGTCAGAGTAATTATTTCAGCAAGAATGATCTGTGACTTGTGTTTGAAAGGAGCATTCTGAATAATCAATATCGAATCACAGATCATCAAATTGTATCAATGGTCAAGGGTACCATGTAAATTATTAGATACAGTTGCCCTAGTATTCCCTTCGTTGAAAATAATAATTATAAATGCATTTTCTACATTTTCTCTTCAATAGGATCATTGACTCGGATGTTCCTCTTTCGAAATCAATATATATAGGCCTATACTGTATAGGTAGCAAATACCCCTGCTACGCAAGGGATTTGCTAGTGGGTCAGTGGGGCCCACACCTTTATCTCTCCTGTTCCCTCTTCCAAAATCTTTCTGGTTCAACTTCTCTCTGAAACTACCAGTATTACCATTTATCATATTAATATTTCTGGTTCAACTTCTCTCTGAAACTACCAGTATTACCATTTATTATACCCAATAGCACGGCGGAGGTTAGTAATCGATTGAGATGGAGGGTCAAATCTGTTAAAATAACATTCAGGAAATAAAGAAGAAGAGTTGAAGTCGTATGAAGTCTCTTGTATTAATCATATAGGTACATATACAGGGTAGATATGTATTCAAAGGCTAATCCTCTAGCTTTAATACATGCATGGCGAAACAGCTACCTTATTTAATCATTAAAGTTCTCATTTACATTCCATACATATTGCGGAATAAAGTCAATTAAATGTATCCTTTTTGCAAATCACATGACACCCCAAAGGGGTGGAATGCGATTTGACATTTGTCAAGATCGATTACCCCGTCGATTACAAACCATACAGAGTGCCAATGGAAGTAAATTTAATTTGTAACCCTTTTTAAACCCATTTTCCTGGGAAATCGCTTATAAAACTTAGTGGAACGGGTTCCAACTATGCCAAAGTATGTCCACCATGAAAAATCGTGGCAATCCCTCCAGCAGTTTAGGAGGAGATGCGGAGAATTAAACTGTTGTCTTACAGAATTAATATTATAGATTATTTAGGCCTATATATGCATTAAAATAGTTGACACCGGGGGTTCCTCTTTCAGAATCAACTATCTACGAGCCCGTATTTTTCACATCTTTCTTGGCATCATATCTCATCTGCTAAGGAGATACAAGTAGCTGATACATTTGGAAATATAAAATTCCCTGCTAAAACATCTCACAAATAATATTATGATGATAATTAAAAGTCTTTTACTTTAAAAAAAACTGCTTGAAATTACCACAGCAAGCAATGGACCAAATACGAAGCACCAGTAATTGCAGGCCCCTATTCTTAAACAAAAAGGAAAATGCAGTAAGAATTACTTCCACAATCTAAGCTGTCTCTCAAACATTAATTTATTGATACGAGATTATTGATAGAGAAAGTAAAGATTATACAGACTTACTTTCGGAGGTGATAAAAAAGTATTAAGGCCTTATACATGTTACCAGAATCACTTATTTAAGAAGGAATAATATACTGATTATGAGATTGCCACCAACCTGACAGTAAAATGAAGATGAGGAAGTACATCTTTATCCTAATAATGCAATCGTCGCACCACTTGTATATCGAGACTGCATACCTAAATAAGATATACGAGAAAGTTATACGAAGAACTTATATATATACCATGCGATGGAAGGATGTTGTATCCTTGTGACTAACCTAAATCTATATAGGGAATCTGGCTGCAGCAGGATCTATAGATCCTGCTGCAGCCAGATTCCCTAGGTCTTATTGGGCCGTATTGGGCTTGCTTTCATAACGATCGTATTTCGTTTCATTTCGTCCAAATGTTTGTTTTCTATTATCAAATGTTTGCGGATACAGTTTTAAAACTACATTCCGGCAAAATCCATCAAAACTATTTTCCTATTTGATGTTCTACTGCGCCGTAGAATGGACGATTCGAATACAGAAAATGAAGAAAAAATGGCATTTCTTTTGTTCTTCATGAATTGATCTCTCGAAATCTTCGTATTTCGCATTGGCAATTAGGGGCGGGGGGGGGGGGGGGATATTGTAATGTGTTATATAGCCTATTGATATAAATACTTACACAGAGCTATCTATCCTAATTTGGTTTTACACCGAACAGACCAAAATACTTTCATAAGATACAGATAGGCCTATATCTGTGTGACTTTCGGATGGGTTGGGAATAAATCGGCCAGAAAATAGAAATTTTCATTATCTGGCTATACAACTTTAAACCATTACAAATGAAGCGACCCATAATATCTTCACATCATTTTAAATTCATTTAGATAAGTGTACGGAAGAAATGTATCAAGCACATAGTAAGAAGTCAGCTCTACTTATAGGACAGAGTATTGCGGGCCGGATGCGGTTTTAGTAGATATCTTAAGCGACATAAACCAACGTGTTGGATCTATAGTTATTGGTTTTATTATATATACTAGCTAAGTACCCGTCCTCCGGACGGGCACCCTCTCTTCCCACACTTCCCCCTCTCCCTCTTTTCCTCCCCCTCTTCTCTGTCTCTCATACCTGTTTTTCTCTCCAAACCCCATCTCCGATTGCCTCTCCCTCCCATCGTCCTCATGCTCCCCCTCCCCGCTTTCTCTCCCTCCCTTCCCCTACATCCCCTCTTTCCCCCCTCTTCTTTCCCTCCCCCTCCCCCTCTCCTATTCCTACACCCTCTTGTTCACTCTCCCACTCCTCTGCATGTAGGATGGTCACCCTCTATCCCCATACTTCCCCCTGTCCCTCTTTTCCCTCCCCCTCTTCTCTGTCTTTCATACCTGTTTTTCTCTCCCAACCCTATCTCCGATTTCCCCCCTCTTCCTCATGCTCCCCCTGCCCGCTTTCTCTCCCTCCCTTCTTTCCCCTACGTCCTCTCCCCCCCTCCCCCTCTTCTTTCCCTCCCCCTCCCCCTGTTGCTCATGAATCAACCACAACAAAGGAGCCCAGAAATTACCTTGAAACAACATTTAACCCCCCAAAAGTGCTTAAAATGCACCACAAAATGACTCAATGACAAAAGGACTAAAAAAACTTGGCATCTCTGTAGTTAGGTTTCCCTGAAACCTAACTACAGAGAAATTTTTGTAGTTGTAGTTGTAGTTTGTGGGAAATGACGTAGTATCTCACAGGGGCTTTCCAAGGCTATAAGTAGAGTGTAGAGATCAAAATTTAAAAAAGGCTTCAAAATCACATTTTCACCCCAGATACCTTCACAAACCACATACAACGACCTCCGGAGAGGATGGACCTCTACAGATAAAAAAAATTGTTTGTAAAACAATTCTACCTCTTTTTGTAGAAATCGCTCTATAGCTTTATATTATATGGATGCCTTTAATAATCTAAAAAGACACATTTTTATGTAACCTCATTATATTTATATTATTCATTAGTATTATTCCATCATATCTTAACAATATAGTTGAAATTCGGTGGTAAATCAGGTAAATAGTGCATCGGTTGCACTTCTCCCCACCATTGGTTTAACACTTACCCCACGTCAGATCCAATGCATATACTAAATATGGAAGTAATATTTGTGCAAATACATAACTAACATTTCGACGTTTGAGATATGCAGTTGATGCTCAGAGCCTCTCAGGTCAGACACGAATTGTATATCAGTGCGCTAATGGATATTCTGGCCCAGGGGATAGGCATCCTAATGGCATTTTGTGGTCCTAATGGGATTCTAATGGCATTTTGCGGTTTGGATCGAGAGGCTTGCCCTCAGTTTGAAGGGACTCTCAACTTTGAGTCTGGACTATATGGCCGTCTAAATAAAGATGAAAACGAACAAATGGCATATGAGCAAAGCTAATGTGTTTTATTGAGTGAATTAGGAACAGTAATAAATATATCAAGGGGACCCGGTTTGGGTTATTTACGCTAAATGAATGTATCCACGTTTCAAGAAGTAGGAAATTATGCAGATAAAAATACACATACATTGGACATACAGGGCAGCAGATGACCCTATATAGTTATTGAATGGTCTGTTCTGGCTAGGACTTGTTTTAAATTGGTTTTCCTCACATCTAAAATATACCACATATAGATAAATCTCCCTGCATTGAGTTGATAACTATGTATTTACAAATTTCATTGAGTAACCGATTATACGAATTAACAGGTATTTTACTATTTCACGCGTAAATGTTCCCCTAAAACCTTCTTAGGATACGTAAAAGCGAGATTTCATTTGAACGTGAACGTGATTCAGACGCCATTTATGCAAAAGTAGAATTACATTAGAAAACAGGGGAAAAGTGAATAAAATAAGCTAAGAAATTTCCTTAAAAATAACAAAATAATAAAAATCGACTATTACAATCGTGCAAGGACCGTTGACACCGATATTTTCTATTCTATCTATAGACAAATATTTGGTGCTGATAATTGATTTCCAAATGAATTTGTCAGTCAAAACTTATGGCAAAATAAATATATTCTTAACATGTTTTCAAAGAGTCATTAGTCAGTTCCATAAGTTTTACATAACAACATAAAACCAGAAGTAATAAAGGAAAGCAACTCTTAAAACCACAAAATTTGTTAATGATATACAGAACAAATAAATGAGAAAAATATAAAGACCATGTCAAAAATGACGAACTTCTATGAGGCAATGGGTCCATGGACACAGGAAAATGAAATTATGTCAGGATACAATCCATCAAAGTACCTATTGGATTATACCAATACTGGTTTTACTGGAAAAGTATATGTTTGGTTCGAAATGCTATTTCAAGAGGCGTGTTTGAGAGCCGTTTATAAAATAGTTATACATTCAATCTTCTCTATACTTACACATCATGGACAATTAATTACACTTTACTATTCTATTTGGTGTGAATTACACAATTAAAACCTATTTGTGTAATTGGATTCCAAGAAAATCACAGAGAAAAATAACCAGATTCTAAGGAAGAAAGTTTAAACTCAGGTAGAACAGATTGAGAAGCTTCATATGTACTGCAAAATCGGAACATTCCCTCCTATCTCCCAAATGGCACCTATAATTAGAGAGCAAAAATACGTAGAAACCACTCTAACATCACAAAGGAAATGTAGGTGCAAAAGTAACATATATAACTGCTGTAATTTCTCATTCCTTCATTCCTGTATTTTTTTAACATGTCTTTGCAGGGAAATAATGTGTAATTTAACATTAATCATACATAAATGAGATGTACACACCAACCTTCGCAGACGGTTAAGATTTCTGATAATATGATGCCGTAATACAATGTGTCATCGAAGAGTTTTCTAAAAGTCCATACTCATGGGAACATGAAGACCCCTGAGATTATTGGCTGCTATAACCGTTTTCCAACATGGCATTCAAGGCGTTGTATCAGCACACATGAAAACTCCATGATATGAGGGATATACAGTTTTACTTTCTACATCCAACCAACTGTCAAGGTGGTTTTGTTTTTACCATACCAAACAACGGATCGTATGACAGTAAAACAGAATACCACTTTATAACATGAAACGGAACATATCACTCGTCATACTTGTATTTTTAACATACTATTGTTATACCTTTTGGAGGAAAGGATTCACAAAATGGGTGTTTGATCAATCTTTGTGAAACATAATGCTGTGTTTTAAGAATAAATACAACCACAGAAGTGTTTTTACAAGAAATGCTGTCACACTAGGAAATCAATTATGTCATTATCGTATACTTATGAATAGAATAATGTACTAATACATATTGTGGATATCCTTAAGGATGGAATTAAAGTGATCATTAGTATCATATGCCGAATATCTTTGATGCATTTTTTAACATCTTATTTGGAGTTGTATAAAATATCTCCAGTCGTTTTAGTAGATAAAACCATAGATTTTTAGGATATAAACCGTTGACATGATTCTGAGCAAATATTTAATTAAGTTTTAATGAAAACGCTCTATTTCCCAACACCCAGAACGATAAACTGTCCATAATATAGTATTTTGCACGGGACCATTTTCAGAAAAAGCACTGACATCCAGAAGAAACACGATCTCATTTAGATGTCAATACACATTACGACGACTACCTCTCAGCTAAATGCACGCCGTGTGTATCAGGAATGTTTACATCCCACCAACATATATCTTCACTATCATTGGCACTCATTTTGTTATCAAAGGACACCCGGGAAAATTCAATTCAGAATAAATTTAAACTTTAAAAGAAACACTGGCAAAACATCATCTCTATCTACCTATGTATACTTTGTTTCATATCCTAATACAAATCCTCCAAAGTTTAACTATGATCCTGCGAAGGCCAAGAGACTAGACTACATATAAATTAATGAGGACTCCGACTGGTTTCCCTCCCATAACAAGAAATTCAGTCAATGAATATAGCATAGGAGCAATGACGTAAGAATGATGTGGCGTGTGTATATTAGGTCTGAAACTAACAATACAAGCGCTCAATGCGTGCACGTAGTTTCAATTATAAGGTTGACTCAATAAATTTGACTTTGAAATTAACACATTGCTCATTCGCATCGAGAATCACCCAAACAAAAAACAACAAATGATGTATTTGAATCAGATTCAAGCAATTCCGAGACAAGCAGCCATCAAGTATTTCACTGTCGGAATAACATAACTGGGAGCGGGTGAATATGAAGACGTACTGCATTTTTGTATAATAGTGATTTTAAAAAGCTCACATTGATTCTACAGGGCTTACAATACATTCTCAAAATACTGCATTTCAAGTAATGCAAATTTGCTATACCATATTGAATTGTATTCAATTTGCACATATATCAGTATTGTATCAGATTTCTTTAGTAAATAATGCACCCCTGATATATTTCAGAGCATTGCTCTCCTATGTTTTCCTGATAACTACAATCATATTACCCTTTAGACCAAAGACAAACCTACAGTATGAAAAGGTCACGCATTTGTCTTGAAAGTAAACCTATAGTTAATATTTACACGTGCAATGAGAAAATGAAAGCAAACGTATTTACCCATCATACGCTAAGACCTACCAAGATGGGGGTCACTTTAAGTGACCTCAAGAGTAACGTGCCCCACAAGAAAATAACATTCATTCAGATGTACCAGCCCTATGCATTATGTGGATATAAATATCTCTGGCAATGGCTAATCCAGTACTGAAAATCACGGACAATAAAACAAGTTTAGTACTAAATTCATTAAACTGTACAAGAGGATATATTCGGATGCTACTTGCTCATAATTATCATCTCCCTGAGGATTGCCCACTGTCCAGGTCATGGACAGATATCTGCACGGCGCT
Organism: Sthenelais limicola; assembly: GCA_942159475.1. NCBI lineage: Eukaryota > Metazoa > Annelida > Polychaeta > Phyllodocida > Sigalionidae > Sthenelais > Sthenelais limicola. Next base: position 97,296,443 of record OW804095.1, read on the forward strand.
TATCCCCAGATCATGGCCGCTATGCCGGCCACCAGTGCATGGCGGGGTGAGGTTTCTAATCATTCCTATGTTGGAGCCACCTTGGCAAATGACAGTGACACCGAGTCACCTTTGCCAAAGACAGTAGCACAGTGTCACCTTCACAGGAAAGGAAAGACAAGACTGCCACCTTTAGCAAAAGCAGTGACAAACAGCCAACTTCACAAATGCCAATTTGCCAAAGACAGCAGCTAGGTGTCACCCTTGCAAAAGGGAAAGACACAGTGCCACATGTGCAAAACTTTGCAAATGACAATGACAAAGTGCCACATTTGTCAGAGACTGCGACTCGGTGGCAAGTTTACAAAAGACAACCAGTGCCACATTATATGCAAATGACATTGATAAAATTCCACCCTTGCCAAGACAGCAACACAGTGACACCTGTGAGAGTAGCAACCCACCACCAAACCATCTAACAAGGATCCCAGCTACAATGGGCTGCGTTTTTATATCATAGCAAGCTGTGAAAAATCGACCCTGAAAGATAGAACACGAACTGGTGACAGGAATGAAGGTTAGAGCTCCCCGGGGGGCATTGTGAGAGGCTACATTAGAGAGTGCACTAATTTTGTAATGGATATAGTTGATCTGATAAAACTATCATATTCATGGGGTAAAGTTCAAATATCCCCACTCAGAAAAAATACTAATTTGGCACTACGTCGTCCTCGTGAAAAAATGTCGTATTAGATGTACACACATGGTAGAAAACCTTCCCTCTTACAATATAACACAAAACCTAACCATGTATATCGATCGCAAATATTTACACAATAGTTTCAAGAAGACACACAAACTTCATCTAAATCAGAGGAATAGAAGGAATGGTAATCTGAAATATTAAACTCAACAGTATTTCCAAATCCATACACATTATTTGTGTAATATACCTAGTATAGAAATCCCATTTTATTCATTATGAATCGTAACAAACTAAAAAGAGACGAGAAAAAAACCCAGATATCAGGGGGGTAGCATCAAGCGTTTGCCTTCCTACTCATAAAATCAAGATGTAGCTCAATATTAATTTCCTTATACTGTATGTGTTTCAAGCTATAGGCTTGGACAATATTCCATAGTAAATGTCAAAATAGAGCCTTTCAAGTGAGAACAAAATGAATGGCTATAATATATATATATATATGTGTGTATTTGTTCGGAAGCCAAATATTTGCGAGGTCACAGCTAAGATTTCAGTATTTTCAATATATACTACTCTGCGGATACACTATTGCGAATTTCATTTTTAGCGACACTTTACAAGGTTTTGTTTCAAAATTGAAAAAAGAATATGCAACTATAACGTTTACATGTATAAGACCGTGCCGTGTACAAGTACGCTCTATTGGGTCCCCTAAGTGATGTCAAACAATTCAAGGTGATGGAAGATATTCTTCGGTCGTGCCCGTTGATAAAATAATAGATGGGTATAACTATATTTCTTCACTGATAAGAATTTGTGTGCACCGTAAGGGCCTTCAAGCAACTTCAAACACCTCAGAATGAACTGAAGATGTGTCGATTTCACAAGGAGACGAAGCAATGATGTTTGATAAGATACAATATTGTTCTATAACATAATAATGACTGGTATTTACAACAAAAACTTGAAATATTTACAAATGATTACTCATAAACAGGTCGGGACACAGCTGCTCCCAACCTGGAATCTCTAATTGTAGTATTCTAACCCTAAGGTATCGGTAGATATAGTTGATCTCAAATATTGGTACCGTAAACACCATATGGCCTTTTTCTACGAAGTATGCCCATCTAATAATCTAAAGAACTTTCCATATTGCTTGATGAAATCTGGTTGTATTTCGTGAGCTAAAAAATCCTTATAAAATATCCTTATGAAGCAGGTATTTTATTTATGGCCACTAACCCACTATCTTTCCCTGGTTATTTTATTAATTCAATTTTAGGTGTGGGGTTTCTTAAATACTTAAAATCCCATTGATATTTTTAAAATAAATACAAAGAGAAATTTAAACTTCTAACTCTAATTTCATTGAACGCTATGCAGTTTGATACCATAGTGAGTACCACAAGATTGACTATCCGTCTTATCCCCACATACATGTTTTGTGCCACATATCCTCATTAGTTCCGAAAGTTATGTTTGGCGAAAGTAGACGTTACATCCATAGGAAGAAGATGCGGAAATGGGCCAATAGAACATTACTGTTACATAACTGTTAAATTTAATCCATGCACGTCACTATAACAAGGATGTGGAAGGTCCGGTTTTAAGTTCTGATTCCAGAGGTACCTTCCATTGCAGTGTGATATACTGCCAAATACTTTAGTGAAGTACCTTATTCTAACCTTATATATATACTAGTATAAGGTTTATTCCCCCCACACACAGAGAAGAGACTAGAATCAAACAACGTAGAGAAAACCCCATAGAGCGAGACGGCATTATATCTTCGCGGTACAGTTGATCTGATGAGGAAGTAACAAAATGATGCATGGTAGTATTCTATATCCTAGACTGGGAGCTCATGTCAAGGTAACATATGAAGACCAAGGGCATGGAATCCTATGTGCATCCATTCAGTGGCGACCCAGGCCATCATGGTGTAAGTGACGAACTTAGTGGGCGTGTCTACATCGAATGGAGTGGCACCGTTGTGAAGGGCAGAACGTCCGTTCACCGATGAAGCACCATTGGACACTGGGTTCTTGGATACATGTCCATTCCCTGCATCCCCGTTTGCATCCCCGTTCTCGTGGTGACCGCCGTGGCCATTTTGGCTACCATTTTTGGTGTAGTTGTCATCTTCTTCCTTTTCCTTATGCTGGAGTGTTAACAATTAAACAGATTAAAAATAGTAGAAACAACCATCTTCAGCACAATCTCGCTGTGAGTTTCCTTAGTTTTAGTTTTTGAACCCAAAGTTTTAGTGGACTTTCTTCGGGAGTGTCATTCATCTAATAAATTGTAAATATATAATGGGACATATGTTTAGAAGTTCAACAATAAAAGAGGTTTTATACAATAAATCCTAAGTTCAGTCAATGAAAACGTATCCCAAGTTATGGCCTAAGATTTCTAAGTGTGATTATTTTTGAAAACATACATAAAAGTTGAGGATGGTCGGAAACATTAATATTAAGAAGAAAGGCTTTTAATCACCATTGAATTATTTGATACTTTATTTTCAAGGCTTACAGCCAAGGAATTTCAAAGTTGCCAAATTAATATCCCAATCTAATACAAAATATATTATTAAGTATCAAGTAAGTTCTAAGAAAATGACTTGCCCATATTGGCGGCAGGTTGAATCCTGAAATGTAGTGCTTGTTGAGTTGCGATGTCACTTTCCTATACTCTGAATAACTATAGTACTCGATGCTAAGTAGTTTACAGAGTCGTTTCAATGTAAATTTTGTGACTGTCTTGAAAACTATCCGGGTAATCAAGACGACTGGGAAACCTGAAATGTAAAAGAGAAAAAAATTGATATATCCGGCAGTGGATTAATGCGACCGACCAACATATTTCCAGCTTTTATGAGAACATCTTTCTATTGCCTGGGGCTTTCAAATGTAGCTTTTTATAGGCAAACTACTTCAGTACTGTTTGCACTAGTTTTTAAGAATTTACTAAATATTTCATGAAATAATCAAGGGTATTCATCGATAATGAAATCTGAACCCACCTACAACAACTCTGGCGATTGCTAGCATAAAAAGTTGGACGCTTGGGGGTGTTCGGATGCCCTCACGTTCTGCCTGCTCCATGAGAGCATAGTAATAGTTACCAGAGGAAATTGTCCGTGTTGTGGCCAGCACAAAACCGAATGCTACCGAATTACAAATGACCTGAAAAATACGGTAGATGTCGATCAGGTTCTGGAGAAATGATAAAATTATCATTTTCAACATTACATAAACATTTAGTGAAATGCAAACATCAAAAACTAGAAACGTACACCGAAAATAGAAACCCCCCGCCCTCTGCTGTATCCACTTAATTTTGTATAAAGGGATTTCAATTAAATTAACATGGATCAGCAAGCACTACCACAATTTCGGGGAAGATTAAATAACGGAGAGGACCAAGGACTCAGTAAGTAGCCCTGATCTATCATATCATTGTACATGTATACTGAATAAAAATGAATATATAATATGTAACAATTCAATAGCAGACATTAATAGTGAGCCATTTTTTTAATTGATGTCCTATACCACAATGTGGTATCACACCAGGGAGCAAAGGAACGCATACTAATAACGTATACTAATATTGAAAACGTGTATCAGTGAATTTGACGTACTGTTTCCCCGTAAGAATGGGTTGGTGATCCAGAAGAAGGATGAATCGTCAGCATGAAGATGTAGAAAAACAGGGTTTTGATGATAACTGCAATATAAATGGATGATGGAATTAAAACCAAAACGACAGAACATTGTTCTGCAGACATAAAAATGGCATCCTACAGAGTCTACCCAGAAATAATTCCACTTAGGATACCCCGAATTGTATTTGCCAATGTGAAACCAAAAAAATAGAATCCGAAGTAATTTACCAGAATGCAATAAATAAAGAAGATTTTCGTGGCATTATAATGCGGTATTTTTTTAATGGAAAATCTTTGAAAAATATTTAATTCCTTCCGTCACAGTTAGGTTTAACGCTCTTTGCCTTGAGTAGGTCAACCTTACTTACCATAGCTGCCTGAGGTAATGAATGAATCTAATGTGTCGTCCAGGTTGAGATAGGTAATTAACATGATGGCGCCGGGAACCACACCAGAAACTACATCAGCAGGACTGTGAACGCCAAGATAGAGCCGAGAGAAGCTCACCGAGGTTGACCCTATTAAAAAAAAGTCGAGACTTACATTGAGTGAATTAAAGAAATATTGAAGCAATATGAATTATGACAGAAGCATGTCAAATCCCAAAATAAACAAATGAAAAGCTTTCCATAAAAAAATCTTGAATCACCATTTAATTTTGAAGTAAGTCTCATTATATATTTTCAAATAGTTAAATATCAATGTATGCAGAGAAACCGATTGTAATATATTTCTACATTTTATAAGTTACGAAGGAGAACGCAATACGTACATAATGTGATCAGCGTTACCATAGTAACGATTTCCCAGGGCAGAAGTTGATAATGCTGATAGATATAGAGACAGATGTACCAGGGCAACATGACGCCAATAACGGAATGCAGACTTGGCAGTGACCTAGAATGAAAAATACACCAATCTTAGATAAATATAGGAACAGCCGAACATACGTGTCAATACGGAAGTTCATGATCGAGTTTATTCTTTGGTTTAAAAAATAATAAAATTTTAGCGCATCCTTTTCTTTTGCGGGAACCATGAAACTAGACCAAGATAACACACTGTGATTTAGAACAAAGACATGAGCAAAACAGGAGCAAATATCGGGAGTAGTCCATTTGAAAAGATATGAATGCGGCGCATCCCAACTGACAAAATATCTAACTATATCCAGAAACAAAATATACACCTTTTAATTGACAAAAAAAAACATATCCCATTTTATCATTGCATGAAACTTCCGTGAACAATAGACATTGGAGGTCATTTTGTTATGCCCTGGGGTCAATATTTCATTGGTGCAATAAAGGATCGGGAACAGGATCTTAGCTGATGTCATATCGCACTCGGTAATGTTAAACCCATATCGTCAAACGAACGAGAAACAGAGAAAGCCGAGATGAGCGAGTTATAAAATCGGCATTTCTATATTTGGTGTGGCTTTACCGTTTGAAAGCACTACCACAACTGGGGATGAATTGTTACCCATATTAAAATGTTCCATCGTGAGAACTCTCTCCGTGTTGCCTACATGGTAACATCCCCCTGTAGCATCTTCAGAGCAACTTAGAGTTAATGATGATGTGTTTCCAGGTGTACTGAAACCCTGGTGACATTGTGGATGGATCCTAAAGTAATATTTTGTTGTTTTATCAACTGGTGATTTCTTTGTTGAATGAAGAGAATGTTGGCTAAACTAAAAGATACCTGGCGAAAACCTAGCACACCATTTCAATTATTTGCCTCCCCCACCCAAACCCCCACCCTCCACAGGTACATCCTGTCCCTGTCATGAAATTATTCATACAAAAAGATTATCGGTCAATTCAGACGTCTAAGGTACGTCTTTCGACGAATTACCATTTCGATTTCAAGTCGATGAGAAAAATTGTTCTGTCTACCGGGAACCTCATGTGTCATATGATATGAGATGATGTAAACACCGCATCAAGTGCATTTAGTAATGCAGGCCATATTGTAAATGGCACAAAGCGTACTTATTTCCTAACCACACCACCTTGAACTAAACAACGAGAATAAATTTCCATTCTCGTTAATCTAAATAACTGAACTAAATAACGTTCTTCGAAGGCACTTGGTGTTCTAAGACATTGATGTCTGGACCTGCACCCAACTAGTGTGAACGGAATTAGAAAATGCTCCTATATATAGCCAGCGTTTGCCGCATTGTTTAATCCAGGGAATCACAATAAACATGAGTCCGGGTATATTTTTCACACATGTAAAGCGTAGAGACCAAAAAGCCTTGACAAGCTTAAATTACATTCTGACAGGTGTCTGATGATTAATTTGATCAAACGACATGTTCTTGTCATGAACAAATGTGTTTAGGACTGGTGCAACGGAGTGACTACTCGGGAGGTTAGAACCATGCTCCTAGTTCTCGGACCAGTGTATAGATGGCATGTGACTCCGGTCTATAGGCACCAAACAGATTTTGAGAAACAAATACATAACATGACATAATTTGGTTTTCTACCTAATTTATACTGATTTTTGATGAACAATTGTTAGACTATTGCTGAAAAAAGGAACACATCCCACATGAATCCTATTTTCCACCATAGTTCATGAAGTGTTCACGGTGATCGCATCGAGCATACCAAGTAGCGTTTACCTATAAACTGGGGAATCGATATGCTGAGATGCATGGCATTTCAGACAAAGGATCAGAATAAAAACAAAAACAACGCAAACATCTCTTCCAGATTACGCATTCCATGTTTGTAAGTTCAGGGGAAACACTTCCTTCATTTTCATTAATAGCATTGCTTATCTTAGGGGCAATTCCATAGGACTCTCCCAACGAATGTTGTATGTATATTTCCCTATAATGTGTTCATTAAATGCATACATAAATTAATTCATGACACTGTTCTCATAGTATTGTGACGCGTTTGTACCATTAACTTAATCACACATGAAGTAAATAGTTTTATATAACCATGAGGCGAAAGTTCATTATAGACAAAACTGGAGACAAACCTATTTACCATCCGCTCCAATAACACTTGGGAAACACACCACATTCCGAAGTCTCATGTAGTTTAATTACTTGAAATACAATTCTTTCAAAAAAGCAAATTACAGATGGCTTGAGAACATCCATACCGGATCTATCTATACAAACCCTGGTCATGGAACCTTTCTATGACAAGCTGCATGAGATGAAGTGTTTGGGATCCTAGCAAAGGTTAAGCTTTTATAAGCAAAGATTTCCATGGAGAGGATTCCCTAGGATATCGGATTAATTCGCAGAATAATAATGGGAGATGCGTCCTCGGAATTGAACGCTAAAAAAGAAGAAATGCTATATCCATTTTACCTGTCTATCATCGTATAACTCCTCGAGGAGAGCATTGTTCCCGGACAAACACTTTTTGCATTGCGAGCGTCAAATTTCAGAGGCTCTGGCATACTGGAGCCGGCGGACTTTAAACTTACAACCACAGAAAAAGTATTCCTCTATCATCGAAAATATTCCAGATGTTCTATTTAAAGGTACATCTAATGGTGGTTCATGGGACGAATGTGTTTGGAAACTCCATTGGTTTACCAATACTGATACCACCAGAAAGCATATAAGAGATAAATTAATATTATAATAGGAGCACTTTTGAACACGCTAAAAATACCCAATGAATAAATTTCTGAAAATAGAATCAAGCCGGTGAAACTGCTTGATATTGATTCTAAGAGGTTAGTCTACATTCCATGTGTATTTCATATACTGTTATTTTAAAATATACAGGCCAGGTTCGATATAGCTGTAGCTATAGCAGTCCCCGGGGGAACAAATATCGATTTCACCGAATTTGATATAGGAGCAGCTAATATAAAGTAAGTGGCGTACAGTTAGGTTTGGCACATGCTAAAGAAACACGGGTGCATCGAGAAAAAATCCGGATGGGAAAAAATATCAAATTGATTTTAGCGGCTGGGAGTAAATACGGGGAAAGATGGTTAACATCTATTCATAGGGAAGGACCAATGAGGTCTAATCAATGAATGAACTGCAAATCCGACATCAAAGGTATATTTAGTAACAGATCTAGGGCAGGTTTCCTTTTTCTGATGTAAGGAAGTGTGTAATTGGAACTTTCCTTCCTCCTTTGAAAAATCTACAAGCCTCTTGTTAAGATTCCCAGGGCACTAATATGAAAGGAAATTATAAGAAAATGGCCGTATATAACGATCGAATTGGAAATACATAAGAAGCAGCAAAATATATTGAGACATATGTGCAGGGATGTTTTTTTAAAAAGAGATTTAGCATTTCAAAGGGAACAAGTGTTGCCGAGAGGACAGTTTCCATCACACAAGACTGCACCCGATCTTCCTTTGAAAGACAGAGCTTGTTGTAAGCGTTGTAAAGGGTTATCTGACCTACCCGTCCACACCAACTTCCCCCTTATTACTCATACCCAGGCCGAGCAGACTGTAAATCACGGACTATGGTTTTTACTAGGTTCCGTTCAGCTTTAAGCGTTGCGGCCATTTAAGATTTAGATATATAAGGCAAATGTTTAGAGCTCCATACATTACGCAGTTTCGAAGAATGTGAGCAAAACCCCTTGCTTGAGTGCTAGGAAGTACATTAATATACTAAGACCAGTCCAATAAAAGTGCAAAAATTCCACTCCATAACTCTCCTTTTCAACCATCTAAAATTCAGACGGTTGCCAGCACCCCTCCCAACATCTTTCATTTCATTTCATTTCAAGAATTCTTTATTGTTTCGATGACATTACAATAAGGTTATTCAACAATCTAATTAGACAAATGTCTAAGAAGGTCTTCCGTCGAGTGCTTTAATATACTTAAGATGGTAGCATTCAAGGTGGCAGGAGGTCTCTTGCCTGTTTCAAATTAATATACAAAAGACAGATGTTAGAGGTTGGTGGAATCGCTGTATATCGGCTTGGCATGAAATTCTTCGTTGTTTCACCAGGATAAAATAAAGGTTTTAATGTTTTGATAGAATGTCAGATATTCCAATTATAATTTTGACAACAGATGACAAATCTCTATGCGGTTAATTAATATCACTTTTGGTTGGACGGCAAAAAGAAAACATCCGATAGATGGAACAGTTCCGATAACATAAGGTCCCAAACCGAGCAAGGTCTAATTCATGCAATATCAAAATAACGGATCATCAAGGCTTCATTAAAATATTAATGAAGACAGTTTCGAAAGTCCTAGCGAGCACATGATTATTAAAGGGATTCCATACGAATCCCGGATCATTTAAGACCATTAGCTTGAATAATTGACAAGGTAATTAGGGACAATGATAATAGAAACACCTGAAGGTGAAAGATATTTGTTAGGTTTGAACCGTTTCTATATGACCAAAGGATTCCACCATAGTCTCAGCTCAAGCGTTATTCAATCGATTCTTCCAGACAACAAGTTGTATCTGGAATGAACTATACGTCCTATTAAAACACAAAATGTGCTAAGCATACTACATATGACATTCTCGATTCATAAATACATGTGTACATACATACATACATGTGTACATACATACACACATAACATACGGTATTATATATATGCACACATGCATGCATACATACATGTAGATAAACAGTAACACACAATTATACATGTGTACATACACACATACATGTATTGTACATCGTATGTACATACATGAATACATATTATATTGATGTCTAAATTCTTCCTCCTCCCCCATTTCCTCCTTCTTTCCCTCCCCCTGTCTTCCTCCTGCTCCTGCTCCTATCTGGTGGTGCAGCTGGGGATGGTGGTGGGAACGAGAGAGAGGGGGAGAGAGTGGGGGGGGGCAGAGGAGGAGGAGGAGAGAGGAGGAGGAGGAGGAGGGGAGAGGAGGGCACAGAGAGAGAGAGAGAGAGAGAGAGAGACAGAGAGAGAGAGAGAGGGAGGGAGAGTGGGAGAGGGAGACAGTGAGGGAGGGAGGGGGGCAGAGAGGTATATTATATATATATATATATATATACATATGTATATATAATGCTTTTATTCAAGATTAATTCATTTCAGTTAAATAGATATATATAGAAACAAAGAAAAGGTTTCAGTCCTCTGCTCATTTGCAGGTCTTCCTCGACCGCCCGTTGACTAAATAAAATACAATATCATTCTTTCACTAAGACACATAATAATTAACAATTCATTTATTGTTTTACAAACTAACCATTACAATGCTTGATTATTCTAGCGATCTTGTATTTTGTGGTTATTAGATTCTGAGTTTTGTAACAATACATCAACTTTATCAATGAGGATTTAGTCCTTCACTTATTAATCATCCCATTCAATTATACATCAACTGACTTTATACCTTAGTGATTAGTCAAACTGCATCTGGATTGACTCTCCCATGACCCTTCCCTCCCTGATAAACAGCAGCACCCCCCCCCCCCCGCCCTGTCCCTACATAATAAAAAATATTCATGTTATCGTTATATCGATCATCACTTTACTAAGGATTTACATTCCTTTCGGTAATTCTCCATTCAATTTAACACACTCTCAAGTTCTTCCTCTGTCCTCAGATATTTATCAGTCTCCAAGATATACTCTTGGTTTAAATATCGCCTAAACCCTTTCCTGTCCTTTATCAACTTTCTCTCATCAGATAGTTCATTCCAAAGGGTTGGCATTGAATAAATGTATGACTTTTTAATTACTTCATTTCGAGGATGAGGAACTTTTAAGTTTTCCTCTTTTTTTAGTCTTCTTAAATCAACATTTTTCAGATCTAAGTTATCCTCTTTTCTTGCACGCTGGAAGGCTAAGTCCAACATATGTACATTTCTCCTTGTGCTCAAAGCAGTGACTTTGAAATTAGTATGAATTTCTTTGGTACACTTGGTAACGCACATTTTGAGTAAAAACCAAATTTAATGAACTTCACATAAGGAACCTAAAGCTAAGCATAAACTATGGGGCATTATTGTATCGTATTGCAGTATTGAACCTTTTTTTATTCAGGCTTTGAAAAAAACGTTTACAAGGCCTCTATTTAAATTCCCATTAAAGAAATAAAGATTTATAAAAACACGCATCTTCGACATTTATCAGATACTTTTATGTGTCACCTGCAACTATAATCACTATCATTGATTATAACAATGTGGATGGCTGAATTCCAAAGTAGGTATACCTAGTTCTGACCATATATCAGATGGAGAGGACAGACATTTATTGAACACTTTAGCTGTGGACCTTACAGTCACGCATGGCACATCTACACCAACACTAGCCAGACACCAAATAATTGATCTGTTGTTTTCGCATCGCATCAGTGATTTTAAAGGGACATTTCGAGTTCCAAAACCTCCCATCCTTTGCAAAGCATCTAATAGAATGCTATACATGCTATCGTGAACCTGTTGAAAAGGCTTCCTACCCTGATCTGTAACATATAAATGTGCACGCCTACGGTATGTATTTATTGCATGTTCTGTTGTACCAATACTTCTATTTCTGGTCTCAACATAGATTATGAAAAACAGAATGCAAACATCATTATCTTTGTGTAACCAAACCGGGGTGAGATTAAAAAGGATTTACAAAAATGTTCACACCTCCAGATAATTTACACGCAGATTTCTAACGACTTTCAATAAAACACTTGAATATTTAATCTCAAAATTGTAATAGCCTAGCATGAAATATAAAAGAGCTATCTGTCGCAGGACCAAGTCACATAAAACCAGTTTGACATGAAGAAACAACAGTTGTTGGGTCACTCAAATGCCAAATATATGAACAAATATAGAGAGGAAATTTCAAATGAGAGCAAAAAGTGCAGAGAGGACGAATATGACAGTGAGGAGTGTCCAGAGACAGAAATCGTTCCAGGATGGCGAGTTGATCAATATTTCCCGATCACTCCATTACGTAGAGAACACCTGCAAGTCCACCATGAGACCCAACAACAATACTAGAGTCATGTAGAGTGGAAGCCATATCATAATATATCAGTTTAAATATGCAAAGTCCTCGTTTATTTAGGCGATTTGGGAACGATCAACAAGTTGGCTAATCAATGGGAGGAGAGCTACTTAATCTGACTTTGCTTGCACAAGCACACCTGTCAAGTCATGTGTGATGCAGGGAGATGTTTGAGGTAGAGGGATGGAGCAAATTTACCCTTCACCATATTAGGCATAAAGCCTATGTCATCAAGGCATAGTCCTCCCAATGCATGCCCTTACAAGACTGCATCACTCTATCACCAATCAGCCCTTAAAATGAGTTTCATACCAACGAGGTCCCTCAAGAGTGGGTTCCATTGCGCCGCTAAGAATATATAATATTAAATTGACATGCTAATGTCCATTAACGGAATGTATACATCTGACGATAAATAAGAATGGTGACTATGTTTGCACACCAAGTACACATACACAATAATCATGGACAGTAGTGTTTGAACCCATGTGGTGGGAGGTAAATAATATACATGATGGTAAATGGGCCAGTACTGTGAGAACATGTTGATATCACAGACACCCTGCATGCTCGTCCACACAATACAAGCACTTTGATATATAGGTCGGAGTGACACTGAATTAATGGGGCGATGTGTCGAGTGGGAGGGGTTGCTATTGTGGGCAAAGGTGAATGCGGACAGCGAAAATAGAAACTTGGTGTTGGTTGGTCACTGCGCGTCAATAAACACACTACAATGTAGTTAGAATAGGAAATAAACTGGCAATGAGGGGTAAATATAGGTGGAGGGGTCGACTGGTGGAAAGTCCGAAAAATGGGGGAAGGATGGTGCATACACCTTCAGTGGAACGTAGGTAAGTAAATGAGATGTAGGGAACAGGGCGAATTGGACAGGTTAATGTGATAATTAAATTGGACGAGAGAGTAACAGAGATGCCAAGTGTCCCGATTTGTCCGGGACAGTCCCGGAAATCAGCCCTGTGTCCCGCGTCCCGCCCGCAGACAACTTAGTCCCGGAAAAATGTAATTTTGACCAGATAATATTTAACCCCTTAAAATACTTAAAATGCACCAGAGAGCTAGCAAAATCTCTTAGCTTCTGGGGCCCTAGGCGGGCCCCAGACCCCATGCCTCAGGGGTTGAGATACAGTACAATATTAAGTTGTCCTCAAAACTCATGTTCACAAATTGAAAGGGACACTCACAGGGATCGTAGTAAGGGCTTTGTACTCGTAAATAACGAGTATATTTTGCTGTGGACGAGTACCATTGCTGGTGCACTCGTCCATACTTACGAGTACCAACACAGGGCAAATTAAAAGATTGTAAATTCTCACACAAGGTTTCATTGCAAAGCAAATAAAATTGAACAAATGACTTCCATGGTTTTTTTGTCTCATTTCACTTTCTTTCCTTCTTTCCCTCTCCCTCCCTCTCTCCTCCCCCCCTGCCGCCTTCCCCATCTGCCTACTCCTACACCTCTCACCTCCCCCTCTTTCTTTCTCTCTCTTATCTCTTTCCCACTGTCTCTATTTTCTCTCTCCTTACTCCATCCTCTCCTCTTACATGATTACAATAACATTCGATTCAATATTTTATCTAATGATCCAGGGTTCCCACCAGAAATATTTGACAGTGTAGCGGGGGCCACACTCCATCTAGTTGGGTCTGGGGGCATGCCCCCCGGGAATTTTTTTACCAAAATGATACTGTTTTAGTGCGTTCTGTTGATTTTAAGGACCATCAGGTCAACCCCTTAATCATTAAAATCAAAACTCATAGTTTACATGATTAAGTTTATATTCCTAGTCACCCTAACAATGTTTTTGAGATATCATTTTACCTCAAGCGCAGTGTCATTACACAATGAAATAATTTGAAATAGAAGAAAAAATAGCATGCTTATCATTTGGAATACATTAAAATCTTAAAGAGATATTGGCCTAACTACTTTACAGTAAGTATAGTAAACTTGTACACATTTGCATCAATCATTAGGTCGACATTTGCTATTCCCAAATTAGTTTTGAATGTTTAAGAAATAATATTTAATAATTAATTCATTTATATCATTGGAAGTGTGTGTTGGTTGGGAGTGGGGGCATTTTAAGTATGATGGGGTGGCCCCCTCCCTGACCATATTCTGCGTTGAAAAAGAATTGCAGCCCACGAATAATCTTAAATAACCACCTAACACAAAACTTAGTGACATCCCTGGATCTGCTAGGTAGAAGTGAAAAATCTATAAAATTGTAGCACTGAAGTCACTGAGGAAATTATGCCGAAAATACACCAAAGCCACCATTCTTCATGTAAAACTAAAAGTAAAAAATTGTAAAAGTACAAGTCTATATTTTTATTTTTTATGCGAATCAAAGTAAGAAGTTTATATTATCATTGGAACAATATTTAACCCCCAAAAATGCTTAAAATGCACCAGAGAGCAAAGAAAACCCTCTGGCTTCTGGGGCCCTAGGCGGGCCCCAGACCCCACGCCTTAATGGCGGGGATAGTGTCCCGCAAGCCTGACTACAAAAGTTGGCATCTCTGAGTACACCGCTAATTAAATTGGACGACAGAGTACACAGCTAAAGAACATGTCATAGCAGGGGGCGTGACGACCAAATTAAGTAAAACAAAGGAACCACATGATTCGTGGCAGAGGAGGTTGGTGTGGGTGTGCGGGTAGGGCGGGTAGGGCGGGGTAGCATACATACCTCCCAGGCGGGATGAAGGGAGTGGACGAGGCTAAATTAAGTGACAATTACATGTGGAAAACTGATGGATGGAGCGGGAGGGGGGAGGCGGACTGACTCAACAGTGAAGCAGGCGCAGCAAGCAAATACAATGCAAAAGCAAACCCGAAAGCAGTGGATCACATCATAAAAAGAAATAAATGCTTCCCACATGACAGCTGCTTTACGTAATTAGCTCATATTACCAAGACCGGATCGACCTCTTATTGGTCGATAGGGTTTTAGTTACCTGATGCATCTCCCCATTCATTGTCATGGGTGACCAAAGAAACATTTATAAACAATTTGTTACCAACATTAGGAAAACTAGTATAATACTTTAGTGAATCAAGTTGTTCATGTATTTAGGGTTGTACTAATGTAGGGCAACTGGTGCAGGTTAGAGTGGGTTTGGAATGTAACATTTATTTGACCTGATAATATTTGTTTAGAAGCATCACACACACAATTTGATAAATAAAATTAAACGACCTCAAATGAAAATAAAAACATCCTCCCCAAAGCAATGGAAACTCGCCCAAATATAAGTAACTTTAAAGTTATGAAATCTAAAAACAAAAGACTGGTTCAAAGGTGTTATTTAAAGGAGTGATAGGTGTTTTCCTCCCTTTTACACGGTATGCAGGTTCTATAGCCTAGAAGACCTACACTTTTCCCTAGTACTTCAACATAGATACAAGTTGTCCAAAATAGACCCACCGGTCCTATTGACCTGTGCTACTACAAGCGACTCAACTATAAAGAATGTAAAGAAGGAAAAGTAGGGTATGATGAAAGGATTCTGTCAGCCTTTCACCCGGAGTCTGCCATAGAAAACAAAATTATGCCATTCACCCTCTCTCCTTCACGGGATCTAGTCAGCAGACACATTTCGGGACTGATTGTGTGTCTAGGTTGCTTCAAAATTGCCAGTCAGCTGACTTAGTCAGAAAATCCCCCTATAAATATTTAGCAATGATTGAACCGAGTCCATGCTGTCTAGTTTGAATTTTTCGTTGTAAAGGTATTTGGTAATTTAGTTGAAATGCACATTGGATTCTAGCTAAGAATACGAATGTGATCACGCACAATGAGTTAAAATGCGAAAGACAAAAGACGCAAGTGGATTAGATGGATGGGATTGGAACGTGCAGAAAACTTAAAGAGACGCTTGAGAGAGTGTGTTTGGGAAGATAAATCCGACAAAGTACATTGGAGGATTAAAGTCACTGGTAAGGGGATATGCATTAACAGACTATAGTGAGTGTCAGGGGAAATCTAAACATTACAAATGTTTTTATCCTAATTAAACACCACTTTGGCCAAGAAAGCGTTGCCCACATGTTTGGGATTACAACATATATGACCGAGTAACCCGTATTATAAGGTGTTTTGAAACCATATGTTATGTTTTAACAGTTATTGCAAGACTAATTCGTGTGATTAGAGCACATTTTAACGCGTTCTTCTGTTGCATTAGTTACGCATACCATTTGGTACTGCGGCGAATGATAGGTACGCAAAGCAACAATCTGAGCTCCGCATTATAATTCATCAGGACTATCTTGCATTGGGTTCCTTCATTCATCAGAAAAATGATAATATCGAACTATAGTGTTCAACTCTTCTTATTCTCTTCAAACTAGAATATTCCATTAATAAATAATGTATCACATAGTTGGTCACTCTTGGGTGGTTTTCACATGGAAGGTGCATTAAGCAAGGGTAAGGGCTAGTTGATTGCCGTCCTTTTGTTCATATATATATACAAGAGCTCCAAGTGTGTTTATTTCATCCTAAATCATACAAACATGAAGATTGTTTTTCCTCAGGAAAACATCCGTCATTATGGGAGAGGCGTGAATACAATAAAGAAGCAGTCATATATACACATGTATCCTGTATAAAAATTGAGCGCTTAACCAAAGTTTTGATAACCATGTTTGGCAAGTCTGTGATAACAGCATTTACACTAGTCACACTCGTGTAGGTCTATCTTCATAAATTCGCAAGGCAATAAACTACCATTTATGGGTATATAAGGGCGACGCTAAAAATTGGATCGAATACCCCATACCTTATAAATCTATGGATAAAAAAAGTGGGCCAATATTCTGCTGCTGGCGCATACATGTACACCAAAAGCATTTCATTTGGTATAAGTCCCTCTGCAAAGTGTTTTCGCGGACTAAAAAGCTTCGAATTATATTTCAGAGAATGAGATGCAAAAGAGACAGTCAATCGTTATTCGACTGTGGCATAAGAATTTGCGAATCACTGATTATATATGTTAATATTCGCCAGATAACCTGCCATACAATTATTATGTTGGCTTAAAGTAAATGAACGGGATTTCCGACTTTTATAGAACCTTGTCATAGATACTTTGTAAAAGAGATAACCTGTGGTTTATTATACATACACATCGATGTTTTATAGACTATGTCTTTTGTTCCACATCAACCGGCACATAAAGCCATTGCCATGATTCATTCATGCTAAACAAATATGAAGTAGGCACCAGAGTATGTTATTCATAATAACATTCGTTAGTGTTACTCTTAAATAGCAATTATCACAGATACTATGAATTATATGGCCAGCCGAACTCAGGCAACGGCGGTATATCACCATATGGTGAGTCGTGGTTATACTACTGTCAATTTCATATTCGCTTAAAATGATCTATGTAAATCTTGTAACCGTGCCTGAATACAGACCAGTACCAAAAAAAAATATGAATGTTTAATCTTTCTTGCCCGCCTGGAAGACCTGTTAACAGAGGGTGCCAGCCGTATTTCTGTATATTGATGTTTTATGGAAATAAAAACCGATTATATATATATAAACAATTATTAGGGCCAATTAAATGGAACATTTACACACGAGGTCAACAGAAGTCTAGATAGACTCAATTAACAGCCTACTTTATGGCTGAGAAATTTCATGCAGCCTTTCTAGACTTACTGAATGGAAATATGACTATTGCCAAAACGTGGCAGGGGGCTAGGTACCTAGATCTGGACCAATGCCTATTGTATGCACTGTTACGGAGGACTTCCGTGCCAGGTAAAACTATTTGAAGAAGTCGCAGAGTTTGCATTTTCTGCCAAGAGTAAAATCTATTCAATTATTTATAATGTCAGGAACTGCAAGATGTTCTATAATTATTCCTCGGAGTAGGGAATCAAAGATGGATGTGGTACCGTATTTCGTTAGGTTCACTTGGTGGATAATTTCATGACACACAAATCAAGGGCATTAAATGTTTACTAATATAATACATAACACAACTATTAACATGAATAAAATGTATTAATGCGAAATTTCAGGATATGGCGGAAGACCAGGTTCTACCCGAGCCATAAAAACTACTCTGGCATATGCCAAAATATCAAAATATTTCCTGAATAAACAATTGTTCAAAAAAAGGTCAGAATTAAAGACTCAAATCAAATGAAATCATATGTTCGAAAAACAGAACATATTATTACCTATTATTAGGAATATACCACCATATAACGCAGAGAGAATATGGATCGACAGATGGTTAGGTTGATGAATGTCTGCTACAAATTACCGTCATTGAAGATAGTTTCATTATTGAAAACAACTCAACGATTTGTCCCTAATGTGTGCAGAAGCGATAATTTGTACTGAGTCTAAACACGTAAGGACATCAAGAAGGCCTTGTGTTAACATCAAACAAGTACTTGACTGAACTGAGTATGGTTTAAACCAAAGCACACCAGGCTAACAACTCTTTCAGGTAAACGTCCTGATAACTGTGCACAATATTCCACTACAGAGATCAACACTGACTGCTCGGGGTGGCGAGTCCAGACTCTAGGTTAATGCAACTTACGGCGTCAGATTAACCCTAGAAACTTGCCACTAAGCCCTGTGCCATAAATCCCCTGAGCACAGCTAAGTACTGCATGATATTCTACTAGCAATCGATGAAACCGTTCGCTATAAACAAAATCCACTTGGTTCTGACATTAGTCTGTCGGCTAATCCTTTACAAATTTAAAAACCATTCGATAGGAAATTAATTTGGGGTTTGATGTTTAATCAAACGTCATTTTGGAATTGTGCATACTGCCATGGTGTCGGAAAATAGATGGTACCACCCTTGTGCATTAATCTAATTCTACTTTTGCGTGATGCACTATTTGCCCGAGGCTCACACATCAGAACTGGTTAATCAGACTATTATGCTCATGGCCCTTTACAAGATACCCATCACCCGGGGGCAAATATCGAATAAGCCTTCCTCTCCTGTCCATACTACACCTGTCCAGGCACGTTGCTTACACATTTGTAGGAGTTGGTATGATACTCCCATAGGCATAAGCACTGAGCCTCGTATTGAAATTAGCGGGCAATACAGAGTCTATAGTGCTTGTTTAATTAAGTTGTTAATTTCTTAGCTCTACCAGACCTCTCTAAGTAATTAATTGCTTCTATCTTCTTCGATTTAAATAATAACTATGCAACATTCACTGTCACTCTACCAGTATATGAAGAGGCACTTAACATTTATACTATACTCATTGACTCTACCAGTCCAGGTAGAGGCATGTCACCCTTGTCCAATGATTGTTGAAACCTAAGCTTAAAATGAGCAAAATTAGAACGGACTCAACTGGATTATCTAGTATTTAATATTTAATTGTGTCAACGTTTCATCATCCAACAGCGGAGGCAACAAACTTAGGAACAATATGAACTATATCAACCAGGAAACCAGCATCTGAAGGACTTACATATTCTGTCATCAAAGTTAATTAACACCAACGTTTTAGGAACACTAAGGACTATATCTACCGGTAACCAAAATCCAAAATCTGAAGGTCTTACACAATTTGTCATCAAAGTTTATTTGTATTAATGTTTATATGCGCCCAAGTGGGTGCATGGATGAGGGGTCAGTGTCATAAGGTAATAGTAGAAGGTACCTCACATTCCACCTGGCTTCATTACGCTCAACTCGAAAATTCTTCGACGCTTATGAAACTTCTTGACTTCTTTATTAACGATGTCCACCAGACACTCTTTTATTACTTGAAGCATTTAAATTGCACTCCTTTTCCAATAAAAAAAAACTGTCCGTGTTTGAAAGCCTAACACATGCGGGCAGTACCTAGAAACTGCAGCCGAGATCTCCCTATAGAGTACGTCTTTTCCTCCCATCTAATTTCCTCCTTTCAAACAAGAACCTGGCAGCATTAAATCCAGGCATCGTTCTTTAGACCCCAAAGGACACGTGCGGTATTGTGCGTGTGTGTGTGTGGGGGGGGGGGGGGGGGGGGGGGGGGGGGGTCGGGGGAGTAAATTTCAGTATGTACTTAACATAACCATTGATTACTGAGTAAACGCATTACCATGATACATATTCTGCCCATAGATATTTTTCAGGTGGCAGGACTGAGGTGAAATACAAGACACGCCAAGTAGCAATGCAAAAAACGTAAACTATTCATAGCACATGTATATAATATCAATAAAATAGATGTGGAATTAAGGCTACACAATGAAATGTATGTAGTTTATTATCACGAGTCTGACTTGGAGAACTCAATATCTATCGAGGGGAAGAAGTACGTTTGCTCTATTGCTTTACGCCTCAGCAATACCCATGGGTGAGGGACACAAATTACCGAGCTTCGTCCATGTACGCTTTATAGGTACGATATTATATTGACAACATGGTTTGGAGAAAGCAAAGACACTCTAAGGTCCGTTCCATGCAGCACACTCGTCTATTTCAAACAAAGAACAAACCCATCCCAGGGGATTCAATGTCATGATACTGCTACATTCTATGTATCAGGTTGTCTGTCGCACACTGAAACGATACGGTACCCATTTCATCCATTGTGAACAATGTTCCTAAGTAATAGGATTACTCAATATTGATTAAAAAGAAGTACAATCATGTACTATGGCACTGACATGTCCCTAACAAGGGACACGTGATAATAATAATCTAACACCTACATAATAGATAGAACAGCTATCAGAAAATATCACGCAAAACGAACCATTGTAGACAGTGGCCTGCAAGAAAAAGGCAACAGTGTAGGGAACCTGGTCATACTAGCAGACAGACATGGATGGGGGGAATGACATGGTAGAGAGGACTCCCTTCTACCTGTTAGATTTGGAGGATTAAGTTCTTAACTATTACAGAAGAACATGACCAATGAGCTACCTGTACACTCTAGGGAGGTCTTCAGTTTCACTATGTGCAACACGCTCCACGAAAATAATCTTTTAGCGACACTGAATTAGATTACAAGATTCATTTCAAATGTATTGGACCTGAAGATGGAAAGTTTAGCGCCCAACTCTATCTATCGCATTGTTTTAAATTTATCTTATATCAGAGGTAAGAAAGGCCCACCTGAAAAGATCGGTCAGGTAATGTATCCCCCTCGATAGATATAATGCAAACATACGAATTAAACTATACATGATTGATCGGGAATTATATAGATCCCTGTTTTGATCATAATCATTTGAGCGACAAGGATATGATTTCAACACGAAGTTGATATTTTACACATAGACCAACAATAGGAAGAATACAATCATTTCCAAAACCGGGTTTCGAGACAACAAAACGTTGTCTAGAAAAAAATCCGTTAATTATTAGTCAGAAAATAATTCGAAATATTAATTATGCTTTAAAAGGTTTGAACTAGAATTGTCTAGCAATGATCATTTCCTTTGCCTAGGCTATAGAAAGAAGGCACAGGTATGACGAATCTTTGGCGGTAGCTCATGTTTCCCTATTCTTGATACTGAATGGTCAGACCCAGAAGTGTTTCACCTGGATCAGCAGGCAATTCGAAACCTTAACCTGACATCCATCACCAAGGATATCTCCCTACAATTCCACTTGAACTATCTTGCTGATCTCACAGTTTCACCAGGAGTTATCTACTACACAAACAACATCTTCAAGAAACGGCTGTGACTCCCCATAGATACCGATAATACTTTTTGAACACAACAGTACCATTTTCGACAATTCCCAGTTTCCCATTATCATTATTGCAAGCCAACATGGAGCTAATAGCTATGCCGACCGCCTTGGTACTCTAGCATTTACCAATGAGTAAAGGGGTGATGTGAAAGGAACTATTTACATTACATATTACTACATGTCCACTCGAATACGAAAATGGCTAGCGAAAAAGAACCTCTTGTCAGATAATTGAAATGCATGTATATATAGTCACACAATTCCACTTGGTCTTCAGCAAACGAAAGGAAGAACGAGATAATACAAATATTTGAGAACACAATAAGAGGCTCCTCGACGGATCTAACCATATTAGACAGGTATTTTCTTCACAACTAGGACGGATTCTCTAGCGCAAATATAAGACCAGCGCGGGATATGGGAAAAGTAGAACCATGAGCATAACAAAGGGATCGCATTCAGAGACGTCTAAAGGTCCAAGCCTTTGCCCATTGGAAAAATAGAAAGAACACCTATTCTAACACCTATTATATATACCGTACACATTATAATATATATATACATATTATGTCATTCGGGTGATATACAATAAGACCACTCGACCCAAATACTATTACTGGAGAGCTTAAACCACTTGCTCATTCTCAATATACAATCAGAGCTTTGTTAAGTTCCTCTTTCAAAAATCCTGGTACATTGATTACATTCTTTAGATGTAGTTTTATCATTACGATAATACATTGCCCGAGAAATAATTTCGATAGTGAAATCTAAATTGGACCTGAAAATTACAAGTCCTTCGGAGATGTTTAGAATAAACTACATACCAATCATACGTGGTCTCGAGGACTTGAACAGGTGGACTTGGCGGACGCGGAAGGCGGAGAATATTCTGCAAGTAAAAAGTAAAAGCAATGAACAGCGGTCTCAGGAAATGTTAATGTGCTGAAAGTAAATAAAATTGGAATTGATACAAATAATGAATCAAAATCTTTAAAAGAATTGGTTATGCTTGAATCAGGAGCATGAACAAGCATTTCATTTTCCCCATGTTCTTGGACCCCCCCCCCCCCCCCCCCCACCCCTTTTTTTTTTTATGAATTTGAAGGGACCTTTTTTCTGGAATACTTTATTCATTTATGCAGTTAGCTACTATTATCGGATAGGTTACAGGGCTCCCTTGCCATCGAAAACCGAAAATGTAACAGGATTTATTCAAGGAATTAATCCAGAGAAGGATAAGTTAAGCTACTTTGCATAAGGGTTTCCGATCCGGGGACGAAACCATATTTACACAGAGTGTAGCAAGGTCCCAACGATTGGCTTTGGTTCAAGTATAACGATGGACGTGGAAATAATAAACGGCCTGAGTAACAATTCTACACGAGAAACATATGCCCACATTTTAATAGATATGTAACGGTTGATCAAGCTATGTTGAATACTCCGAGGCTTATTGCCTATACTTCATATGAAAGCACCCACTGATTATGTAAGTAAACACAGGCGGACCGCAAACTTCAGAAACAATTGAACACAATACCCGGCAGCTAAGAGGGAAACTAAAGAAAACTGGGAGAAAATGAAACTCTTGCAGGGTCGAGAAACTGAAATCAAAGGCAGTCACACACAAACTCCTCAAATGCAACTTTTATTTTAGTTCATAATTGCAACCTTCATGAAGTCATTTGCGAATGAAACAAACATCTGAATGATATTAGTTGTCATGCATATGACGAGACATTTCGCGTTTCCTTGCATGCATTACAATATCTCACCCACAACACAACGTCTATTTGGCACATTCCCAACCCCTGGTCAGTATACAAAACTGGTCCCACTATAGTAATGAACCCCAATAATCCACAAGTCTCTAATAGCCCGATGGAACCTAGCATGACAGACCTTTACCTATGTGCGCCGACAAAATATTTACACGCATATCGTCGCTGACTTTTTTATGCAAGCTAAATCGAAAGATCAAGGAGTGATAGCATTGATTAAGGTGCACAGTTGGTCTGGTACCACCAGGTACTGAAGACAGTTGTAAAAAAATGTCTGCCTCCACTTATGGATTGATCGATTTTTGTTAAATAATGCTGCCATATCTACCAGGATTTGTTTTAAACACGGGACCAACATGTAAAAAACAATCAATCTACATCATCACGCCGAGCGAGGAGGGAGGGCGGGAATAGGAGACGTAACACAACACTTGGAAACAAGAGAAAATTGGCAATCTTCCGCTCAGCGCAGGGAAACTCTTTTAGAAACTCACTCATCAGTTTTTATAATCGTTCGAGATAACAATCAATTAAGAATGTCATATCAGTCCTTCATTCAACGAGATTGCGCGGAAATAAATAACTTCTCCTGATAACATTACGAGGTAAACATATTTGAAAAGTATCTCAAGTTTGAGGAGGGATATTATCACCACTCGTATTATCAGTTGGTAACATTGAGTTCCAGGGACCGTTATCTACATTGGATCTTTTATCATCTCTATCTTCGATTGGTAATTGATGGTGCCAGGAACGATATCTCTTTCAATATAAAAAATATTCCATCAAATCCGGGAAACATTAAGCTTGGGATCATAAATTTGATTCAATTAAGTTTGACTTTTGTTACGGACATATTATAGGGACATTACCGGAACTATGGTCCAAGGCTAGAAATAAGTGTATATTATAAATTATTTTCTACTAGTACTGTTACTGACGGGGATAAAACTAATGGGGAAACTGATCTCAATCTGACACGTCACACCTCAATGCCACTTTACTCGGTTCATCTCCATTATATGTGTGCCCTATAGTACTTATTTATACGAAACTAATTATCATAATATATTTCCCTGAACAGATGCATGCATTAACAAATGAATAAAACATAAGGACATCGCTGCGTGTGCTTTAAAAAAAGTTCAAGAGAAAGCATATCAGAGTACAAAGAAAACAAAATGCACTTTGCATTGGCAAGTACCTGTGATTTCTACCAATGTCAACAGACTCTTATATATAAGTAAAATACCAACCTTCATAAAAGTTGTGAAATAGAATCCAACTCCCATGAGAATAGTGAACAATCGTGCTAGGCGTGTATCGATCACCCTGGAGTAAAGAAAGGTTTTTAGCATAAGAAATAAAGAAAGAATTAATTATGAACACGAGATAAATGAGTGTACATGTATTACGAAGCGCGAGCTATGAAAGTATCAGGAATTTTACAATGTAGATAATATTGCGTCGAGATTGTTCATCAAATCAAATCTAATGAAAACAACATTGAACGGGAGACCTAATGTCCATAGACACAGTAAAGAATTATCATCAAATAGAAAACAGTCAGTGATACCAAATGGCTTAAATGGAGGCACATAATTTTACTATCCTAATCTAGAATGAAAGATTCAGCGTATTTTAAATACTATTTTGTATCCATATCAAAAGTGCTTAGTCTTATGAAAAGTTTTCATATATTTATCTTCAAGATTTATTACTCCGAGCTTTTTGGCGAACATATTTTTACAAAAATATTATAAGTCGGTCAGTCATAAACCACCCTGTGTTTCATTAGTAACTTGCACAAAATCTAGGTAAGAAGTAAGTATTGGTAGACCTCGGTGTATCTATAGTATTGTAACTCGCATTGGCTTTCTCATTGAATGATACTTAGATGCTATATGAGGTGGTATAGGCAAGTTTATGAGTTATGAATTCTATAAGGAATCGATGTGACAGCTCTGCCCTGGAATTAAACATGCATTTATAAAATGGAAGTATCGAGATGTGCATCATCACATACATTAGACAACAGAATTACAAATAATACAGAAAATTTAAATCAAGAAAAAGTTTGGTTTTTTTAATCAAAAAGGAGTTCTCTTAGTAACCATTTTTAAAAAAAATGTTTAACTCGTTCTCCCTCAGAGTGGACAATAGAAAATGTTCAGGGTCCGATGAGCTTTAATAACTATTAACTTTCAAATAGGTTCGTGGGTTTTATATAAACTATACATATGTACAGCTGTAAGTTGAATTAATTATGGAATCTTATGAAGTCATATACAAAAATGTAGTAGAGAGAAACCATTATGACATTAAGTAATGGGTAGAGGTGAGGTGTGGGAAGGCTTAAAGGCATCAGAAATACCACACCCATACCCCATTATTTCACCACCACACTGCCAGGTTAATTGAAGGAAGCTTCAGGGTTTTTTTGCACACACACTACGTTAGGATAGTTCATGGTCTTGCTTTCTATGTAGACGTACCAGGCCAGCAAGACTACAAGAGGTGAGTAGAAATCTTCTGTTCCCATAAAAGTAATAACATGCATCACCGTATCTAGCCATGGCTTCCTGTGTTTCTGTAACAAGCAATGAGTTAAGAAGCATGGGTAGCAACAAACTTATTTTTGTGACCAAGCATTTTCTTACGATTGTGAGTCATGCTGCGTAAGTTAGTGAATGACCAATAATGTGTGGCCAGTTTGTCTCAACAAAGGGAGGACAAAGCATGCAAAGGGAGCAACAGATCAACTCGGCCCGAGCCACACCGAGCCGGTAGAACGAAACGACAGCCGAATGGAAACAAGGGGGCTCAAAGAAGCTAGTTCAAGTCGAGGGCAAGTTAGGCTCCACTCATGGCGTCTGAGGTTTTACTGCACAGCAGGTTACAACGTAATCTTCAAAAGCCTTCCAACTTATCCCCCTTTTGACCCATCTTTTCTTTTAAATTATATGATAAAAGTTTGACCCAAGCAGGTGATGTATCACCTCGTACAAATAACTGACCTATCATTATACTGTCCCAATTCCAATTTATATTCCGTAATATTACCTAACATGGCGCAATCGGAATGAATCATTATATAACGTGTGGATTAATGAATAACTGTAAACACGATCTAACAATATTCACTATTGGAAATATAATTTCTCACATTAAGAAAGATTATATAATATATATTTCCCAATTTTCTCATATTTTGTCACACTTCAAAATAGGACGTTATTTGTATCAGGCTATCAAATCTATTGGTGTGAAAACTTTATGGCTACCACCAACCACGTTAGGCGACTTAACACGGCGTATAATCGTATTGTTCCAGTAACAAGAATCAACAGAAATTGACTGCCTTAGATATTAACAGAGTTGAGTTACGGTTAGATTTGGCACGAAAGGAAACTACCATTGGGCAATAAAATTGCAACTATCCATACACTGTAGGAACATGGACCCCCTTTTGATCTTCATTTTGTCAAAAGAATCATATTTTTTCAGTGTACCACATGCTTAGGCATGGAATAAAACGAAGAGAGGCGATATATTCTCCTATACCCTCTGGTAAACAATTTCTCATATAGTTTATCCTAATGTTAACATTGTTACACCAAAGACACCAAACAATAAATGAAAGAAAGCCTTCAAAACTCACTAGGTAGACACTTCATGGAGTAACTTAAGTCTGAGCAGTGACAAAAACTACTTATAAAACAACTTTCATTTTCTACTCTTCATTAGAAATGGCCTTGTGCCAAAATGACTACACAATAGCAGCTCGCCAATGGGGACCATGCTTATCATGTGTTTGGAACAGAAGACCTAGTAACTTTAGATTGAAAGGCACATCACATTCATGAAGGAGTTTTATATTCATTTATTAGCTACGTAGCCAAGATAATTATCGCCAGAAATCATACGAAGATCTATTTTGATAAGTTTCCTAAGCCCGAATACGCTGTCACTTTCTCAAAACGAACACCTCAAACTTGGGAACGAAAACCTTCGCCGTTATCTACGTGAACCAAATAAAATTTGACAATGGTTTGTTGCACAACAAAACTATTGCTATCGAGTGAAATAGACAACAAAACGAACTAGAAGCAACAACATGAACATGCATATTGGGGGAACAGGGGAGTGAATATAAACGTGTTTCGTCCTATAACCTTCAATACATCACTTACCACTCCAATAAAACTACTATAGGTGTATAAAATTCTTCTGTGCCCAAAAAGCTGAGAAAATGCATCATCTTATCAAGCCATGGTCTTCTTGAAGCCTGTAAAATGAACTTGGTATTAAACAAAATACAGGGCAAACGCCGAAAATCGAATTCTATCGCAAATACAGAATGGAAAACTGTGAAAAATATGATCGAGACAATCATAAATGAAATAACCAGCATCAAATGCGACAATAAAGAATTTCAGCGGAAATGCCATTTTACTTTCTTTTTTTTTAAAAAAGAAAAGAATATCAGAGATCAAATTTGGAGCGATAGTTGAAAAAATACAATCATGCGCTTCAGCAGAGGCTTTTTCACATAATTTCCCCAGAAATAAAAGAAAATCGTAATTGTGTAGTCATATAACCGGGCCATGGCCGAAATCCAGTGTCCACACTTATCTATCGCAACATTGGTTTTATCTCAATCCTTATCTCATATCAAGGAGAATGAAACCTCGGTACTACCAGGCACTGCGATAACCCATCATGTTTATATTATCTAAAGTGAAATCGAACTGATGGAAAGCCACAAATCAACGGGCATGTAAACTAAATCAAATGCTTTACGCTGTGAGTAGGTATGATGTTGTGTTTTTTTTCAATTACGTTAGTCGCAATAAGTAAAGGTA
The DNA here is from genome assembly GCA_942159475.1 of Sthenelais limicola. Taxonomy (NCBI): domain Eukaryota; kingdom Metazoa; phylum Annelida; class Polychaeta; order Phyllodocida; family Sigalionidae; genus Sthenelais; species Sthenelais limicola. The sequence goes on from OW804095.1 coordinate 97,325,153, forward strand.
TTGAAACAAAAGAGTGACTTAATATTCACACAAAACTGAGCTGTATGTAAAAAATTGTAGAAAGGATAATAACGTGTTATTCAAGCTAGCATTTTCCGATGAAAAATATTGATGCATTTTGCACAGTTCAGTAATAGACCTGTTTATATAAGAAGTTTATGACCTAATGCTTTATGATATCATTCAGTAAGAGCGTGAGTATCTTCATAAAACGGTTTCATATGGTATCTTGCATTTCTAACACTTTGCCGAAAGCTAATTAATGAGGAAGGCAGAGAATTCCATGAATTTCTAAAAGGAGTCTTACCTGCAATTTAGTGACTAACTTTGAGCTGGACAAAATCCATTTCAGTAATCCATGACGTAATAATCTCCCTGGGACTCCTAAGTTATCTGCATGAACAAAAATAAACTTGATAAATACATTCATCAAAGTGTTTTACATGTATGAAAAATTGGTGCAAGGCTGTTAGACTAAGATTCTTACACAGAAAAAAAATATTCAGTAGTAAATGTGAGGGCAACAAGATTAGGAGATATACTTTCGTCTACATTCTGAAGCCCTAGCCATAGGCCTATACGAAATATTAACCTTTATTATAGTATTTTCCGTCGATAAATTTAGCGAAGGACAGCTTTTTCAGGAGAAAATTATTGTTATATTCCAACATGTCATGTCAATAGCTCCGATAACTTAGTGTCAATGAATAAGGATGGGAAATTTTACAAATATGAAAATGAAATAACAAGTTTCCTGTTTTAGTCCAGTTGCAAATACAAAGGGTGGGTGGGCTCTTCAGCAAATTTACCCCTAATTAATCCAGCACCGTTAATAAGAGTAAATTAATATGCTGCTGATGCCGAGAGGACATACATTTTTTAGAAATAGCAAAGAAATCCTTCACCCTGGTCTGGGTCCGGGAACATAAATTGCTAGGACAGTCCCCATTCATTTGAGTCTCGACTCGAGAAGTCACCGTAGGCGTAGTAAGCCTCAATAAAGGGTTTTTCATGAGAAGAATTAAACAAAAGACCCCATATGTACCAAGTTTCGCTAGTTTAACTGGCACTGGTCATTTAGGGGCATTGGTATAATACCCTATCCATTTCCTGCAAATTCAGACCATCCCCGTGAGTGCTTGACGACACAAGGATCAGACACGGCCTGAGACAAGGTAAACAGTGCCATCTCGTTGTCTCCTCAAATTTGACATGGGTTTCTCAAATGAAAATACATTTGGCCCCACCCAAATCGAGTAATACCTATAGAAAATCAAATCTTTTACCTATCGGTGCTGTATATGTCCCATCAAAGTGGTCAACCATTTCCTTTTCACATTTTCCTTTTCCGTTCCTTGACTCTCCGTCTTTCACACATGCCGCCATCTTGATCGCCTGTCAACCCGCCAGCTCTTTGTGGGCTTAGTTTCGTAAAAAGGTCTGTTTTATAATAGCCTTGGCAGCACGCTATCTACCTTTTTTTTATAGAAGGTATGTGCACCGTTCTAATCTGTGTGTACAATTGAATAGAGTGGGTACTTTAAACTCAGATATCATGTGAAACTGCTCTACGAATGTCGCCCCTGTCACATGATGTGTCATGTGACAATGACAAGCACGTGCTATTGTTTTGATTTGGTTGGGCGTAGATAGTGAGTCAGTCACAATGCGTCCGGGTCAGTGCGTCCAAAGTGTCTGTCTCTAAGTAAAACGTGTCTGATAGACGTATGTGTATTTTATTTCCTGGAATCTCGCATATTAGCCTACTGTTTACAAGTGCCTTCGGCACTTGGGATAGAGCAGGTTTGATATGTAGCCTAATTTCCCTTCTCTCTTTTCCCTCTCCCCTCCCCTCCCCCCTCTTTCTAAATTCTATGGTCCTGGGTATATGACCTTAAAGTGCCTTTCTGTCTCTTTTTCTCTCCCTTCTTCTCTATCTCTTATTTCCTGGGCCTTAAACACACAAGTCAGTTATTGAGTTGAATAGATTTATTTATTCTTAGTGGGGTAAATTTTTGGCAGTTGAAGGTTATTATTGAAGTTACCGTAGAACTATATAATGGATGTCGGGCCGTAGGGCCACACACACATCCCACACAGCTAGTAGCTAGTAGACAGGTTGTAGTATTTGAGTCAGTTCGTTCAGGATCTCAGTACACCCCCTCTCAGAGTGTATAGATAGTTCGAATTTATATATATTGTTAATAGGGAGGTGGGTGGGCTTTAAAAACCCACGTCTGTCTTGGGCTGGAGGAGATGAGAGAGTGGAAGAGGCACAGGAGGAACCGGAAGAGTGTGAGGGGTGGAGTGGCGCCAGAGGTGCCAGCTTCCGGGAGGCCCGCACTCAAGCCTCTCTTGGGTTTAATGACGGGAAATTATCCAGTTAGGATAATTTCTCCCCCATTAAACACACAAGTCAGTTATTGAGTTGAATAGATTTATTTATTCTTAGTGGGGTAAATTTTTGGCAGTTGAAGGTTATTATTGAAGTTATATAATGGATGTCGGGCCGTAGGGCCACACACACATCCCACACAGTAGACAGGTTGTAGTATTTGAGTCAGTTCGTTCAGGATCTCAGTACACCCCAAAGATTTATAGGGCCTTGAGGGCTCTATGGACTGAGGTACTGGAGGTTTTAGATGGGCGTATGTATGACCTCACTGCATCTGAGGTTCACGTTCCATGGGCCATGATATCGTTGAGGGAGGCTCCTGCTTGGTGGTATGCATAGGAGGCTCCTCCCCTGCGTAGGCTATGCATTGAGACGGTTTTTGGGTCAAAACCTGTCTTGGTCACTATAGCAGCCCACTGCTTTCTCATGTATGAGGTTGTGATTGGATTCCCATCGGGGAATGCAAACAAGGGGGCTGTCCTGGGTTTGTTTTTGTTGAGGTGGAGAAGCTTTGCAAGGGCCCTTCGTGGGCAGGCCTTGTCTCCCTCCTTCTGCGGTAGGTAAATCTCTACTGGTGTTTTCGATGTCTGCATAGTCTTACTCCACTTGAGCTTGAGAGTGACCCCGGTCGGGTCGATGTTCACATCTCCTAGGGTAAGGTGTCTGGTGGAATCATATGCTTTGACAGTGGCCGGGAATAGGTTAGATTGTCTCATAAAGCCCATAAACATTATCACTAGGGCTGCCCTTGTTTGGTGTACGTTGGGGAAGGACTCGGCTGTCTTCAGGCAAGCCCTGAACATTTCTGGGGACACTAGGGCCTTTGGCGATGGAGTATGCCTAAGTATAACAGCTGTAGTCCCTTTACTGCAAGATCGACATCGTAATCGTGCAGGGGGGACACGTCCAGCCTAGACATTCAAAAGAATGTCCTAATGGATGAGAGATTATTGACGATGGTACCTATTTTAAGCTGGTTGTCTGCGAGATACTCGAGGTACCAGCAGATGTGAGCAGGGGCAGGTAAAGTGTAGTCCAGATGGTGAGTGGCACCAGGATAGACTATTGTCACAACTAAGAAATCTTAAATGAACTAGGATATTATAGTGTTTGGCGGATAATGAAAGTTTAGGCTATTTTAAAAGGCTTCGCCGACCGCCGACCGCCACCCACCACCACAGCACATCACCCATGTTGCCGGCCCCATGGCCGTCTACATGGGACGCCGAGTAACGTTTGGAAGGGGTGATCCCATTGGCTGAGAGCCTAGCTGAAGGTTGATGTAACGCGCCCTGTGATTGGTCGATTTTTTCCCCGGAGCATACCGAAGATGCGATGCCGAGTGTTACCGAAGATGCCATGCGGCCGTACGCAGGGTAAAATATCTGTTCATGCTTTAGCATAGGGGTCAGGGAATCGGTTATTTCTCACGTATTATACCAGAAAGACCTTGTTGTATTGGAGGCAACCTAAGTCTATACATTTTCCCTAGGCCTGGAGACCTTGTTTCTGGCGATGGGATGCCGGGAAGTAGCAGTTTCACACGATCAATGCAGAGTCGAGTATAAAGCTGGCAGTTCGAAATAAAGGGGGCGTGGTTAAAATCTTAAGCGGTATGACCTATAGGCCATAAATATGGCCACTATTGACGCCTAGTCGTCTAGGCCGAGGGCCAGGCAGAAGGATATGTACAGGCGAACCGCAGACTCCCTGTTGGCGTTAGTTCCTGGTCTATGAGCCTGGACCCTCCTTCTCCTCGCCTTCAGCTCTAGGGCTGTCTGTTTCCTGCCTACAAGAAATCACAGATGTTAAGTGCACTTGCATGACAGATTGCATGTTGTAATTGAAGTTGGATTATAATACTATCAGCTTTTGATTTAAACTTGGGGGAGGTGTGTGCTCTAGATAGGGCATCAGACAGGTCCATTAGGGTGCCTGGTATATGAGCAAACTGGAATGAGATTTCTCTTTGTGCTGACAGAAACCAGAATGCTCTAGCGCATGCGGCGAGCGTCTAATCCCTGGGCTTCCCTCCCTTGTATGCCTCTACTGCCGCTTGATTATCACAACAAATTCGGACAGTAAGGCCTTTGTCAGCTTCTGAAGTAAGTGTCCTTGCTGCGGCCAGGCAGTTGAGTGCCTCTAAGTGGTTGATGTTTCTGCCTGCAGTATCAGGTGTTGAGAAGAAATATGAGTAGTAGTGGGTTCCGTTTGTTGCTCCTGCTCCCGTCATACAGGCGTCTGCCCAGATCGTTCTGGCCACAACGTTGGAGGGGATGATCAACACTCCATTATACATAGATTTCACTGACGTCACGGCCCTGGCCATGTTTGGGGTCCAGTTAGACGCCTATGTATGCTGCGATACTTGAAAATGCCGTTTTCTGGCTGTTTTAACTTTTACCAGTTTTCATCTGCCTCAATAATATCTTCATGATAGGTTAGATAACCTGTCTTTAGTGTAGTATTAGCCAAGTATCCTGTCTTGTGAGGTTTATCAATTTGTTTTGATACCCTCGCCATAGACGGCAAGCATAGCGATGACCCTGAAAATGGCGGTCACTGTGACACCGCAGCCTACTGGGTGACGTCATGTGAAATCTATGTATACTCGGGGGTGAACTTGTTAAACCAGGCCAAGTCCGCTCTTATGGATTTGGTGATGAGGATGTGGCCTCCCTTGGCCTCTTTTAGTGCAGTCAGGAGTCGCTGCATGAATAAGGTAGCCGGTCGTATTGCTTTTGCTAAGTGGGCTATCTTTCCCACGATGCTTTGCATGTGTTTGGTCGTCACAACTCTCATGCTGGCTGCTTTCTCCAAGCATGTTTTTATCTCGGTCAGCTTGTTAGTTGGGATAGACATAGTGTTGTTGTTTGTATCAAGGACTATCCCAAGCCACTGCACCCTGGTTGATGGGTGCTGGGTTTTTTCCTCTGCGATTTCAAGTCTGAGGGAGGTTAGGAGTAGTCTTGTTTTATCCAAGTTTCTCTGCATGGTAGTTTTGTCGTGGGCCAGGAGGATTATGTCATCCAAATACATCAATGACAGCACTCCATCAGCTGCTAGTGCCCGCACTATGAAGGAGGCCACCATTTGCATAATGTAGGCTGAAAGTCTGGCACCGAACGGCAGGGCTCTGTCTACGTAGGTGTTTCCTCCATGCTGTATAGCCAACAGGGGCCATGTCTATATGCCCTTGAAAGATCGAGGACTGACATTATGACTCCCGTTCTGCCTAGATTGTTTATTATTTCGGTTGCCATGGTGACTGTAGGAAGTGTGTGGACTGCTGGTATTCTGTTGTAGAAGTTTTTGGGCACCCACTTATTGACTCCACCGTCAGCAAAAGACAGGTCCACGATGATTCTTCGTTTGTTTTGGTCTGCTTTAGGTGTGGTCATTAGGGGACTGTGGTGACACCAGGGTACAAATGGAGGGCTTGTGAATGGCCCCGCCATGGCCCCCAGGGAGCACTCCTTATCCAAATATTCCGCGATATGTGTCGGAAATGCTATAGCTGACGGGTGGTTGATATTTGCTATCTGTAGCGGTTGTGGGCCGCCCATGTACTGTAATGGGAAACCATACAGAATCCCATTGAAGATAGTCTGGTCATCAGAATAGCCAGTTGACACTTTTTTCCATGCAGCTATTGACATGTTTGATGGCAAAACATACTTGGCACCTCGCCAATTCGGTAGGCCTGCGGCGCGCACTGCCTCATATATTTTGGCCATTTGTGATGGTAGCGAGATCGATGGGAATGGCCACTGACCATAGTTGTCAAACTTATAGTTAGGTGGTGGCTTATCCTTGGAGACAAGGGGGTTTATGCGAGTAAGTGAGTCTATAATTGAATTACCTTCGGCCAATTGCAATATCACTTCTTGTTGTAGTACTTCTGCCTCCTTGTCTATGTATGGGAGGTTGTAGTCTGACTCGACTGAGTCCAACTGGGCGATAACTGAGGCACTAGTGAGTGGTGGCGATTTATCCGATGTTTCCTTGGAGTTAGATTCACTTGTGATTTGTTTCACCACACCAACAGTCATAGTTGGTTCATACTGTTCATTTGTTAGTTTAATCCTGGCCGGATGGGGCCGTGTTTGTTCACAGTTAGTAAGTTTCACAGAATGCGTTAGCTCCGAGAGCACGCATTTGGCTTGGGTGGAGGTGGTGCGGCCATTTTGGTTGTTTTCTTCCGGAAGGGAAGCAGCGTGGCTTCTCCTTCCGGGAGAGATGGTCTGAGAGGTTGTTATTTTAGTAGAATCGATGAAGGTAGGTTTTGGACTATTAAAGCTTTGAAAAGTGTTCAACTCACGTTTGCTGTCAGACTGCTGAACTGTCAAGCATTGTAGTTTTTTGGAGACCTGCTGGAGGTGGAAGTTGCAGGTGTAGAGGCGTCCCGGGGCTTGTACGATCCTTGCCAGTCACGTTTGGTCTTGTTATAGCGGTTGTTGTTGCTCTGGCTAGTGTTCCCGTCTCTGCCAGTATTTGCTCTTCTGTTGTTGCAGCTTTTGGCGGTGTGAAAATACTGTTTGTGGCGAGTATTGTAATAGCAGTAGCCACAGCAATGTAGTAGGGTTATAACTCCTTCAGCATGTGTCTCCGAGAGGGAACATTCCTCTGAGTTATAGAAAGGGCAGGGAATCGAGATCGAGCCTTTCTTCTCCTTGGGCTTAATCAGTGATGATGGCCGATGGTTCCAGCTGATTTTAGCCCTCTGTTGCTGAATGTAGTGGATGTCCCGCCACTTAGCTTTCCGATCCAGGACATTGTCCACCACAGTCTGGGACCAGAGGAGGGGGCCTCTCCAGCTATGGACGGCTACGTCCTCCCCCACCTCAGACAAATGCTTTAGCATACATTGAAGGGTAGATCCTTGCTCTGCTTTCAAGGCACACATGGCAGCGAAGCCGCAATAATACTCATTTATCGTAATATCCTGTTTCTCGTCTCTCAATAGGGTGGCAAGGTTGGTTGGAAGAGAGTTTCAGGTGTATGTATCATAGCTTTTTTACCTTTGGTTTTTGCCCTTCCTCCATACTGACGCTCTAGGGCCTTTGCTGTCAGCCATTGGTGCTTGTGAGCTCTCCTGAAGTGCTTCGGGGACGGTAGGCTGTACGAGTCGGAGGAGGAGGAGTCTGTGTCTGACGAGTAGTGGCGAAAAGGGTGGCGCAACTCGTCCAGTGTTTTCTTTGAAGACTTTTTTCGTTTTTTCTTTCCCTTCCTCTTCTTCTTAGGTGGGGTAGAGTCAGTTGATGAGGATGTGTCGCCTGAGGCCGAAGTGGTATCACTATCCTGTTGTCTCCCGCCTGACTCCGGGGAAGAGTAGCGTGGTCGCCTGTGGGTACTTTTGTGCTGAGGACGCTTAACCCTGCGTTGCCTGGAGGAGTGTTGCTCCCTGTGACTTTCTCTCTGTCGGTGGGTATTAGGTGTGGACTGCACCCTAGACATCTCATGTATTGTATCGCAAAACTTATCCACGACTTTAGTGATGTTTCTTGGTTTACTTTTTGGAATCCCCTGTTTAGCCTGTTGCTTAGATGGGGAGTCCTCCCGGTGATCACCCTCGTGGTCATCCTCATGGTCAGGTATCTCCTCCATTGAGTTGATTGGCTCCAAGTCCATTTTGTCTGGCTTATCTTTAGGTTTCTTGTTCGAATCTTTCTTATTCTTCTTAACAGGTGTTATCAGTTCTTCGTCAGCGCCTGCTAACTGTCTATAGTTCACTTTTGGACCGTTTCTGGTCTTTGTGCTTGCCATCACAGGATGGGCCTCGCCAGCTTTAAAAACCCACGTCTGTCTTGGGCTGGAGGAGATGAGAGAGTGGAAGAGGCACAGGAGGAACTGGAAGAGTGTGAGGGGTGGAGTGGCGCCAGGGGTGCCAGCTTCCGGGAGGCCTGCACTCAAGCCTCTCTTGGGTTTAATGACGGGAAATTATCCAGTTAGGATAATTTCTCCCCTATGATCATAAAATGCCTCCCTCTCAGCTCTCCCGCCCTTGATATAAACATCTTAAATGTGTTTCACTCACTCACTCCCCCTCTTTCTCTGGGAATATCCTGAGACAAAATGGAACGATATCTTCATTATTTTGAATGTTAGACTTGCCTAATTCAACACAGGAAATCTATTTGAAAACAGAAATAATGAGGATTTAATATCATTTTTAAAAAGAATTTAATATTAGGAAATAAAGAAGAGAGGGAGGGAGAGAGCCAAATTCAACACTGGAAATCTATTTGAAAACAGAAATAATGAGGATTTAATATTATTTTTTAAAAAAATTCAATGTTAGGAAATAAAGAAGAGAGGGAGGGAGAGAGAGCAAGAGAAAGAGAAAGAAGGAGAGGCAGGGGTGTTGGAACCGGGGGGGGGACAGGGGGGACATGTCCCCCCCCCCAAAGATTTCTATGGCATAAGAAAAGGTTAAACCCAATACTGAAAAGGTCAAACGCCAGAGGATTTATCTGAGTAAATCCAATGTGTTTTGTAATTTTGGGTCTTGAAAAAATAGTCAAATGCCTATCTTTATCTCAATGTTTTCTGCAGTACTGACATTTATTATATTTTTTAACATAAATGGTGACCCTTTATCATGTCTTAGGTCATAGATTCTACAGCTGCATAAGCTTAAAAGATTGAGAGACCTAGTTATGGGGAATTCCCTAGGTCATCTTTATGTGATTTTGTATATATTCAATTTTTATTCAGTATAGGCCTTTATTTCACCCTTGATATGCTCAGTCCATAGAAATAACATAGGCTCTGTATATTGTTTAGCTAGTCAGTAACTGAAGTGACATTGCACGCGGGCAATACACAGCCGACCTACTTTTTTGTACACTGGGGGCATGCGTGTATTCTGATCTTCGCCAGTTCCGGTCCTTCTTCGGAGCCATGTTTTTGAAGCGAATCAAGCTAAAGAACTAATTATTTAACAATTTATTTCTCATAATCGCTGTAGATCATGTTAATTTAACATTAGTTCAGTGTGCGGGGTGAAATAAACACAGAACAACCCTTGGATTCTCGGCGTCGTGAATATTCACCAATGACGATCAAGGGATGGTAGTCCCGCGACCGTCATCGGTGAATATTCACTCCCGCCTCGAATCCCAGGTAGTTCTGTGTATATACATGTACAAATAATACAGTACTGTATAGGCCTATACTGAATAAAAATTGAATATATATATACAATTTTTCTACTCCGTAGACAAAGTTAGGATTATTTAGAATTTGATTGTTCAATTTCCAATAACCTCTACCCCTCTCTGGCTTATACATGGATATATCGAGGTACACGCAGATATATCCATGTATAAGCCAGAGAGGGGTAGAGGTGACCCTATCAGTAAAGATGACATTTCCCATTTTTTGGTAACGTGTTCCAGAACCAAAATGCTCTGGCAGTATGTATTAAGATGGATTTATGATAGTGGATACCTCAACAAAGACGGAGAAGGCAATGTAATTTTCAACCAAAGAGGTAATAGCATTGTGTTAAGAACAAGAGATATTATCTTCGGTATTGATATAACAAATATCAACTCAAGAGTTATAAATTGGCTTATTCTACAATTGAAGTCATTCATCTATCGACAAAAATTGTTTGACAAAGGTAGAGTTGACTGTCTCTCAGCAATGTATGAATTAAGAATGAGGGCAAAGGTAGTACTGTATTCCTTCAAACTCAGGAAAATAAACTTTAACGAAAGAGTAATATGGAGGCGTATATCTGAAGACATAGAGAAACATATTATCGAGCTAAAAAAATGATTTATTTCTCATTATGTTTTCTTCCAGCCACGCGAAATTAGAATTGTATATGCCCAGATGGCAGGTTTCAGCAATAAAGTCAGTTGCAAAACAAAAAAAAAATAATACAATACTAAAAAGGTCAAGACCATCTACAATTAGGCCTAGGTCTTCCTGGTCAACCATAATCCATAGTGTAATAAAAACCAAAGCTTAGCAATATGGATGGAGCAAATAACTTAACTGCCTTAAAAAACAAAAGTCAAAAACATTTCAATTATATTTGAAATGAACGTGAATCAACGCGGAGAATAGCGTGCTAACTCTGATCTTTATTGCGCCTGCACGGGCGGAAGTGACGTCGTCGATGTACACAAGCCAAACATTACATCCTCTTTTTTTACAAATTTTAGAAGATGGCATATATTTATGTAGTGATAGCACCTTAACAACTCATGTTCCAAACACAGATCTTAGAGCGTCAAACTCAAGGTTAAAGACTAGGTATGATAATAACCATGAGATTACCAAAGATGTATCTTAGCACCAGGATAAACAATTCATCATATGACTTAGAAATGTTTGTGAGACATGTCAAGTATTGTACGTCAAGTGTGCCCGTTGTGTAAAGTATGCAGATGCGCGGTATGAGTTTAGATTTCTAAAGGTTTGGGATTATGGAACATAGTCCTTCATCCAGGCTGGGCTCCTTTTCACTCTGCTTGGTCTGTTGGGTGGTGGAGCAGCGTGTGCTGGAGGAGGTGGCAGCTTTGGTGCCGGTGCTGGTGGCTTCTGTGTTGGGCCTGGCTGGTTTGGAGTTTCCTCAGGTGGGTTGACTAGAGCTGGCGGGTTAGGTGTTTGGATTTGCCCTGGTCTAGTTTGGATTACTGGTGGCATGTGTGGCCCTGGAGTCCTGATAGTGTGAGGTCTCTCTCCAGTTATCAAGAGGTCTCTTCGGTTTCGCCTGTACAGTCGCGCTTGTTCTCCAGCCTTGATTATATGGGAGTTTGGAGCGGTGTCCTGGCGAATATATTCAGCTGGCTTCCAGCCTTGTGGAGTCCATACCCTAAGTCCTTTGTCTTCATCTATCGGCTTTAGAGATTGTGCACCTTTATCATGATATATTTTCTGCTGTTTCTGGTACCCCATCATTCTTTCATGTACTTGGTTTGGTTCTGGGACTGCTGGTCAGAGTTTGCTGTCGGCTATAGGAAGACTGGTTTGGGCTCGTCTCCCTTGGAGCGCTGCATGGGCGTTCATTAGATGTTATTTTTGATGTTACGGATTACTGTTGGAGATCTTGTGTCTTGGCGGAGTGGCGCAACTTCTATGAAATTGGAATAGTAATCGACCATGATGATATAGTGAGCACCGTCTAGCTCAAATAGGTCTGCTCCGACCTTGTTCCACGGGAGTGCTGGAATCGGGTGAACAGTCAGAGGTTCTTTTTGCTGTTTGGTCTGATTCTCTAGACACGCAGGGCATTGGCTTGCCATTTCCTCGATCTGCGCATTTAGACCTGGCCAATACACCATGTCTCGAGCCCGCTGCTTGGTTTTCACGATGCCCGTGTGTGACTGATGTAAGGTCTTGAGGATTTTGCCTTGCAGCTTTTGTGGTATGATTATCCTTTCCCCCTTGAACACGATCCCATTGTAGGTGCTCAATTGGTCTCTCATGCTCCAATATGGGGCTACGCTGGTCGGTATTTCTTGCTTGTTGGCTGGCCAATCGTTGAATATAACCCTCTTCAACGCCAACATCTCCTCATCACTCCTTGTTGCTTCCTCAATTTGTTTATGCCATTTATGAGCCAGGGTATCGATCTTACATACCATTAAGTCCTCGTCCATCATGACGTAGCTTGATTCCCCGGTGATCGGAAGTCTGCTGAGACAATCAGCAAGTCCAATTGATTTTCCACTGACATGGATGAGCTTGAAGGAATACGGCTCAAGCTTTAGTCTCATTCCCTGGACGACGAGGCGCCAGTGGCTATCCAAGAGATTGCCTAATTCTCCCCTTTGACAACAGGACGCGCCACCGGTACTCGGAGTGGCGAAATTGGACTAGGAAAGTTGGCTACTTCACCAGATTTCGTATGTTTTCGCAGTCGACGGGAAAAAAGAATTACGGATTTGTCATCCTTAACATGTTTGAAAGGGAAAAAGTCAGGGTTCATAGTGTCTATATTGTACTCGTAATGCACATACCCTGATTTCCCAATGCATGTCTACCAGCTTCCAATGCTTAGCCTAACCCTTCTTCCTCGCACTCGGCCGTAGCCTACTCGTGTAACTTCAGTAACACGCTTGTAAACAAAGCTCATATGTGCGGGGACCATCGCATATCCGTGATGATTCCCGCACGAATTTAACACAAAAACGAAACGATGCTACTAGCGACGGCAGGTGGGCGGGATGGTGGGCAATGTCAACGTACAAAAACATTCCATAGCCCAAGACTTCCCTTCATTCCCATCAAATTGTGACGATATCCCTCTGGTGCCACATACATCTGGATTCTCATTGGGTTGGCACTCATTGGCTTCTTCATCAGCGCTTCCAGAGGTTTGTGGTCACTCTCCACTGTGATATCGTCTTTCCCGTATGCTAGCTTATGAAACTTCGTGCAGCCGTACACCACAGCTAACATTTCCTTTTCGATCTGTGCATAGCGCTGCTCAGTTGGCGTTAGAGTTCTTGAGGCATAGGCGACTACGACTCCATCTTGGATTGCGGCTGCCCCTAGTCCCTTACAGCTTGCTTCCACTGAGATCAGCAATGGCTTCCGGACATCGAAGTATCTGAGAACTCTGTTCGATGACAGTTCTTGCTTTATCCTGCTGAATGCTGTCTGCTGCTCTAGTCCCCAGTGCCATTCATTTTGTGTTTTCAGCTCTCGTAGTGGTGCTGTCAGTTCGCTTAGTCAAGGGATGAATTTCGCGACATAAGCTACCATCCCGAGTACTGTCTCCAGCTCTTTAACGTCTCTGGGAGGTCTCATGCTTGTTATTGCCTTTACTCTGTCCTCTGTTGGTTGGAGGCCCTCTCCGGTCAACTTGTGGCCTATGTAGTCGACTTCCGACTTCCCAACTTGACACTTTTTCTTGTTGAGTTTCATGTTGATGCTTCTGCATTTCTCAAGCACTTTCTCAAGTCGGTTGTTGTGCTCAGTCATCGTCTTTCTGTGGATGAGGATGTCGTCCTGGTAGATTTCCACTCTGGGAATCTCCTCGAAGGCTCCTACCAGTGCTGACCGAAATTTATCCGCCGAACACTTTGCCTCCATGGGCATTCTCAGGTTACGGTACCGACCAAACTGTGTATTAAAGGTCGTTAGGTACGAGCTCTTCTCCGTCAACATAATTTGGAAGTAGCCCATGTTGGCATCGAGGGTGGTAAAGTGCTTGCTTCCATGAAGGTCCACTTTCTGACACCATGAAATGAACGTGAATCAACGCGGAGAATAGCATGCTAACTCTGATAGATAAAGCCTGGGTAAATTGAAATTCCGAGACTTTCAAGGAATTCAAGGTCCTGTAATACTAAGGTGCTAACTATACCTGGAAATCCTTATCTGATTTTTTAAATCTGTAAGATTTTGGTTAGGTCCCCCTGGATGTAGGTTGTGGGAAATGACGTAGTATCTCACAGGGGCTTTCCCAGGCTATAAATAGAGTGTGGTTATCCCGATTTAAAAAAGGCTTCAAAATCACATTTTCACCCCAAATACCTTCACAAACCACATACGACGACATCCAGAGAGGGGGGAGAGACCACTAAACATGAGTAAAGGGGTTTGTAAAGCAACAAATTCCGAGAACATTCTGGACAAAGAAAACCTTCTTTCTACCATTTCTTTTCTACCTCCTTTCCTAGAAATCGCTCTAGCTTTATATTATATGGATATGTAACTCTCACTCACAGAGGTGTAATGTATACATACTGTGTTAGGACTAATGGGATCATAAATAATGAGATTTTAGATGTACAATGTAGATACTAAAAAAGCTGGCAAATAGTATTATTTTCACTGAGACAGACCTTCAGTACTGTAATGATTCAATTCAATTCAATTCAAGACATTTTTTATTTGCAATTAGCGGCGATTACAAAAAGGAGGTCCCAGTTTTGAAACCTTGGTTCCAAGTCTTCCTGTGGGTTCCTGGGTTGGTGGTTTCCGAAACAAGCTTACAATAAGATATTATGATATAAATTTCATGTCTATGTTTCTATTATCTACTTGACTAGGTTAGTTGGACATTAAATGCCACAACTGGCTAAAAGTAAGTTGCGGGGTAAGTTGTAATAACTGGCTAACAGTAAGTTGTACTAACTAGAGCATACAGTAAAATCAGGGTAAGATAATAACAGTGTAATCAAACAATAGTTGGTAATTTGTATAGTCGGTCCAGACCAAGAAGAATTTTACAGAAACAACAATAAAAGTACATATAATAAAATACAATTCAATATCATAGCGATTCAACAAAAGATCTGCAATAGATCATGAGGTAGGTACAGTAACATATAGACATACACATACACAGTTTGGTATAATGGTAGGGGGTGTTCTATAATATTTCAATTTCATTTATGCAGGTGTGAATAATTTTGCTAAAGTTTTTCCGAATGATCTTAGGACCATGTAAATTTAGGGCTTTGATTGACCCTTTAATTGATATCCCCACTACTTGGTTGTTTGGGAGTAACATAATTATAATTTATCACACCTTGAACGCCGTTGGATTGAATAATATGAGTGAGCAAAAGTAATGAGCCACAAGTTGCAAAAGATGGATTTTGAGATATCATCATATTAAAAAGATCTATGCGGTTCTAATGATGGTAAACACAGAGGCATTTAATATGTACTTCAATATTTTTCTCAGATAAGTCTTGCATTTCAGTGTTGGAAATCGAAAAAAAAAAATGAAATAAAGATGAGAGGTTTGTGGGTTATCTTCAGCAATCTATAGCTCAAAAGGTGAGGAACAGTTGTTTTGCCAATTTCTGTGTAGGAATAACATGGCATAAAGTATATCGCATTCACTCCAGATGTTCTTTTCACAAATAAACATGTAATAGCCTACGTGTAGGCCGCTAATAGTGCTGCCACCTGTAGAGTAGGAAAGAAAAGCCGGATCCCACATATTATCTTGAAGAGAAACGACATCTTTGATTAAAATACTGATATTGGCTGTACAATATTACACCCAGTGAACATCAGTATTTTGACCAGGGGCGGCGGAACAAATAAAATATTGGGGGGCAAACTTTTTTTTGGGGGGGGGGGGGAGGGGCAGCATTGAGGCTAATTTTGCATTACCCTACAATAGTATAATAGAATCGAAACATTTCACACAAACCCAATAATTATGTTATCAGGAAACCAAGCACACTTATAATGCCTATGCTACCATATACCTCTTGGAGTCTAAATGAATCTTTGTATTTAGATCTCTACATTCATTCTGCATATTAATGCCAAATACTTATTTTTTTTTGTTTTTACAAATGACTTTATTTACTGTAACCTGCCGTCTGGGCTTCTACAAATCTAAAGACATATATGCATAATATGGAAGTTAGGAAGAATAAAATTTCAGCCTTTCAGCACCTCAATGTATTCTGTGATACCTTCGACTACACGCCGCCATGTTTTTTTTTCCTCACCACTAATTTTCTTAAAATCGAAGGCATATATAACAACATTACATCTCATACGAAGTTCATACATTGTGGCCAAAATGTCAATGTTACCTATTCGCAAACAACTTCTGTCTATATATAAATGATTTTACCTGGAGAATAATCCAGTTTATTATTTTAGAATTTAAATTCGTGACCTCGACTCCAAAAATAATCTCAATGGGTCTTATAACCATATATCTCCCTTTTCGATTAAATATCATTTTTCCACTGCTATCTGTATTTAAATAGCCACACTCATAGATCCACTTAAGGATGTTTTGCCATAGCTCTTTTGTTCTCTTGCATGTTACTAAAAAGTGAATTAAATCATCTTTTTTGTTACAGTAGGAGCATGTGTCAGTTTTTATCACATCAATTTGTTTCAAATATACATTGCAAGTTAGCACGCCATGCAAAATTTTGTACTGAAATACATGAATTCTTGCCTCCGTAGAGACCTTATAAGGCATGGAGAAAATATCATTCCACTGCCAAATACTTATAGCATATTATATTAAAACAAAATTTCTTGCTTAAAAGGCAGGGTATATTCACTTTGTGTGTCAACCCAGCTGATCCCAATCGATAGGGTGTGGGGTCTGGGGCCCCAGAAGCTAGAAATTTTCCTCTTACACTTGGACACATTTTAAGCATTTTGGGTGTTAAAATTTATCTTCATTAGGTTTGAAATGTTGAGTCTTTTCTTGCATATTTTTGGTGCGATGCTTTTAGGCACAAGAAAAGAATACTATGAACCAAATTAATCTGCTAACTACCATCTGTCATCTTCATTTGTGCATTAAAGAAAATATTTAAATGGTTGATTCTCACAAAATGGGGGCCGTCAGTGTTTTTGGATTCTAAGGTTCACTGAGGATACGTTTTTATTTTTTTGGTTTATTTTTAATTCCCATCTCTTAGATCCCACTTCGAGCTTTCCTGCCATATATGGTTTATTAATCTAAAAATGTGTATTTTGTACATAAAATGATAAAATATAGCTGAAAATTGACGTTTTCAAAACCTGAAATAAATAAAATGAGGACGTAGGCACTCAAAATGATGAATTTATATCAAAATTTCTACTTAATCAAAGGTATCCGGCCATTTACTCAGCATTTTCTGTTAAATTCTGGGAAAAGTATATGAGATATTATTTTTATTGCCATTTTTTGGCTTTAAAAAATGGCTAAAATAATAGGTTGCCTACGTCGGGGCAATAAAGTCTGTAAAAAAATATATGAAATCAAACCCCAATAGGAAGAACTATGATATGCATATAAAGCCAGTAATATTCATGAAAGAAAAAAAACAAATTTGTGTGGCAGACCCTTTAATTTTTCATGGTAGTGTGGTGATATTGGGTGTAGGTGGCCGCTGAGGGTTAGTTCGTCCGAACCTCCCCAGTGGTCACTACTGGTCCGCGGGACTTTTTAGTCTAAATCATATGTTTTGCCTGTCGCCTTTTATATATTTAACAGCAGCCAGCTGTTGGTCGATAGTAACCACGACCTGGGTTTCTACCATTTAATGTAAGCTGTAGAGGCCATGATAAACCTCTCAGTGTGGATAGTGTTACTTAAACCACTCATTGTGAATTGTTGACTGTTGATGTATATGTCTGATGGACACCTTTGGATGAGGGTTACCTGGCTGGCCAGGTAATCCGAAGTCCACAGTCCAGTCAGGTCTGATGCGAACTGATGCCAGTTCCGAAACCTCACAATAAAACCCAAGTGAACAGGTAGCGCCTGCCTTTGTTCCTTTTGTTCTATGTAACTCTCGATTGATAAGCTTCGGATACGCCAAGGGAAACGAACCTGCGACACAGATACACAACTGTAGTCCGATTCACTACAATTGGTGCCGTGACCAAACTTGGCTTTCTGTCTTATCGATTGAGTGTTGGGCTTATAGTTTTAAACTTTGCTAAAGATTTTGGTAAATCTTTGAGATGGCTGCCAATGCAAATGGAGCCCAGGTGGCGGATGCAGCGGCCCAAGTTGGCCTGCGCATTTCACCAGCTGGTATGAAGGGTTATCGCAAACCTACTCCTGGCTCTGGTGCAAAGAAAACTAATCCGAAGGTAAAAGTGACCAGTCCGAAGTTGACTCTACAGCCTGTTGCCGCTGCTGGAGGTCAATGGACTGAGTTTCGAAGGAATCCTGCGATAGCAGATTCTTTTGAGGAGGAAGAAAAAGAGCAGTTGAGGACTGAAGTGGCCTCCTGGCGCCATGCCTATTCTGTGCAAGGACAGTCAATGCACGATGCTCGTGGAACTATTGATCAGCTCATAGAGCAGAATCGAGACCTCCAGAGCACGTTGGTTCAAGTAACCGATGACTGCCATGCCACTACACGTCAGCTTCGTGTAGAGAATGAAAAATTGCGGAATGAGGTAGCCAGGGTGGATGACATGTCACGAATGAAGAACATGTTGGATGATTCTTCGGATGTTGAGGATACGGATCTTTATGGTTCGCCCCCTAGGATAGGAGGAGTTTCTCCGCCATTAGGCGTAGAGAGACCTACATATCCTAAGGAAGGTGGTGGATCATACATCCTCCTCACTCCGAGGCATTTTTGTGAAGAAAAGGCTGCTCGGACACCCGTGCCCGAGCATCTAAAGTTGTCCGAAGCGGTTGGTGGACAGGCTGCAGGCGAACCTGAGCAACATGCTACTTCCAGCGGAGGGCGTGTAGCGGGTTCTAATCAGCCTAACCAAACCCAGCAAGCTTCTCCTCCACGTGGAGGATCCAGGACACCTAGGCAAAAAGATACGGTGACATTCACTGCCTCGTCTCCTCTTCACGGAGGGGGAGGGGGTAGGCCTTATGTTGGAGCGCACTCCAGCATTAAGAGACCAACTGCTTCCACAACGTATGTGCGTGGTCATGTTGACAATAGTCAATATGTGAGAAATGCTGGTCGGCAATGGACTACAGTCGGAGGGTTGCCAGATGCTTCTGGAATCCAAATACCTGGCGTTCATGCGATTGACAATTCTCCCATGCGACTTATGACTAACCAAGTATCAAATTACTTTCGGGATAAGTCAGTGGTGCAGGGCCTGAAGTATGAAGGCGCTATAGGCGCCGAACTCACCTTCAGGTATCAGTTTGTGGCAACGAACGTTAATCATGCCCCTAAACCGGCGATTATACGAAACTGGGATCCTAAGGATTCCTGGCGGACACATCTCGGAGAGATGAAAGTGCTAGCCGAAGCGCATAATTGGACTCCGGAACAGTTCCTTATGCACCTTAAGTGTAGCTGCCGTCGTCAGCTAGGCGAGATGGGAGATTTGCCCCCAGGTTTGGATCTTATTGGTTTTGTAGACCATATGGATGCCAACTTCGGTGAGCATTCTCTTGAAAAGAAGCAGTCCGAATTCTATAACTGCAGACAAACCCCTAAGCAGCCGAGCCGTATGTTTGCCAATGAGGTAGCCAAACGTGCTAGACATGCTTTCGGAATTAATCTGGATAATACTCTTCGCACCCTCTGCTTGAGAGTCTTCTTGAAAGGCTTGATCAACCAGGAGAAAGCTGCGTGGGTGAAGCTTAAACAGCCGTTTGACCTTCTCCAAGCAATTCACTGGGCTGAGGTGTGGGAGAGTTGTCATATGGATTTCGCGAACGCTGCTGTCTTGCAATCTGCTGCTATAGGTCCGTTGGCTGTTGCTATCCCATTGGAGGGAGCGGCAGCCGAAGGTTCCCAGTTGGGGAAGAGCAAGAAGGCAAGTGCCAAAGAAAAGACCATGGTACAGGTTAGCCAGGCACTGGCGTTGCAGGAGTCCGACGATGATGATCAGTCCGACGATCCCGGCAATGCGATAGTGCAAGCTTTCCAAGCATGGCAGGAAAAGCAAGGAAAGTCGAATTCCTCAACCCAGCAGTATAAGAAGTCTGCTGGGGGTAGAGAGAGAAGAACCTGGCAAGTTCGAAAATGCTATTTTTGTAGTGAGGAGGGGCATTTCGCCTCGGCTTGCCCCACTAAAAAAGCTCTACTCGAACTTGTGAAGAAGCAAGGCGCTCCAGGAGGGAAGCCGGCTTCGGAAAACTAGGTTCGGCTCCTGTAGTAAGCGATACGGGAGCCTCGGACAACACGCTTCTTAGTACCACAGTCCGCGAGGATCTTGGTAGTAGTCTAGAAACTGGGAAATCAGCCCAGGCACCGGTGTGTAAGATAGGGTTAAAGCTTAATGACAAGAAGCTACCCGATCTGATAGCTGGAGGTCCTAGGCCGTTGCCGGACGGTGATTTTCTTCCTGAAAAGATTCAGGGATGCTCGGACAAGAGCCCTGGCGTGCGTTGGGGACAGGCCGAGTACCAAGCTGAGTCAGGTCAGGTTGTCTTGGTAGAAAAAGGCCAAGAGAAGTCTGCTCGGATTCAGAAAGTTTCTGTTCAACAGCTGGAAACTCTGGAGATTCCTTCCAAATTACTGGTGAGGGAGAGATGGTATGCCCCTGTAGGCATAGGTGGGAAGAGTGGTTATTTCTTGGTAGATCCAGGCGCGACGACGAGTTTGATTACCAAGGATTTCTACGAATCCCTTCCACATGCGCCGCCTATGATTTCGGTGCGTATGGCGTGCTCGATGGGTAATGGAACGCCTATAACTACATATGGGAGCGTGCTCTGTCCATATGAAGTGTCGGGTCGGACTTACATGATGACATGTCTGGTAGTCAGCGGTCTGAAGGGCCCTGAAGACGGGATATTAGGTGCAGATTTTTACTATGTGCACCGTTGTTGTTTGGATTGGTCAGGAGTGTTTTATTTGGAAAACTTCGGACATTCTACTGTATGTAAACAGTGGAAAAAGAAGTCCGAAGGTGAAGAATTTTCCTCTATAAAGACCATGACTGTGAATGAAGTAGATGTTGGAATAGCTGTGACACTTAGGAAAGCGGTGATCATGGAGCCCAAATCTATTACACTCGCAGAATTGGACTTTGATAGTGGCTCAGACGCATCGGATGCTTGGATGTTCGAGCCAGACCAAGGATTGCTAGAAGACTTCGCCTTAGGGAGCCTGAATACATATGTTTCAGGTGGAGGTTCAACCGCTTTGGTAGCCTTCAGCAATCCGTCCGATCGCCCAATGAAAATTGGCAAACGAAGGATGGTGGGCAGATTAAGTAGAGTTACTCTTGTGGCAGAGGATTCCGCTTTGTCTGAGGATGACGGTAGCAATATTATCAGAGAGGCAATCATTAATTCTATACAGGTTACAGAATCGCCTGTGGCGGATGATGATCTGATAGCTCCCGACATCTTGGTACCACCGAGTGCAGAGTGCCCGCTGAAAAAGCTGGTCAATGATTCGGATTTGTCCGAGAAAAACGAGAAGAACGTTGCTCTGTCTTTGCTGGAAGAATTCCGAGATTGTTTCTCTCTTCCAGGTGGCAAAGCCCTTGGTTGTACTGATAAAGTTCGCCATGTGATAGACACTGGAGATGCTTGTCCGATCAAACAAGCATACCGGCGTATTCCTGTGGCGAAGAGAGACAAGGCGGAGGCAGAGATTTGGAAAATGTACAGAGAGGGCCGAATTGAACATAGCAGTAGCCCCTGGGGTGCTCCTATTGTCATGGTGGCCAAGAAGGATGGCACACAGCGTTTTTGCGTTGACTATCGTCAGCTAAACTCTGTCACTATAAAGGATAGCTTTCCACTACCTCGGATCGATGAGTGCATAGAATCACTTGGTGGTAACCAGTGGTTCTGTACTTTAGATCTTGAGAGTGGGTACTGGCAGGTGGCGATGGATGAAGATAGCAAGTCGAAAACTGCATTCTTATCCAGTGTAGGGTTATTTCAATTCAAGGTTATGGCCTTTGGATTGTGTAATGCCCCCGCTACCTTCCAACGCATGATGGATCAGATGTTAGATGGCCTTCGTTGGAAATCATGTCTGGTCTATCTGGATGATATCGTGGTTTTTGGGAAAACTCTCGAAGAGTGCCTAGATAACCTGAGACTCGTCCTTGAGCGTATACGGGATTATGGTCTTCGTTTGAAACCCAAGAAATGTGAATTTTTCCGCAAGAAAGTGGAATACTTGGGTCGGATTGTGTCAGGCCATGGCATTTCGGCGGATCCGAAGAAGATCCAGAAAGTCAAGGACTGGCCAATCCCCACGAATGCTAGGGAAGTAAGGCAATTCATTGGATTCGCCTCCTATTACCGAGATTTTATGAAAGATTTCGGTAAATTAGTGATTCCCTTGCAGGACGTTGTAACCGCGGCAGGCAAGGATAAACGATATGCTAAACCCATAGAGTGGACTCCTCGTTGCCAAGATGCATTCGATACATGCAAAAATTTGCTAATCTCTTCTCCTACTCTCGGATATCCTCAACCTTCGGGTAAGTTTATCCTTGATACGGATGCAAGTAGTTTTGGCATGGCGGGAATTCTGTCTCAGGTCCAGGAAGGAAGGGAGGTGGTTCTGTGTTTTGCAAGCCATAGTTTATCTAAGCCACAGAGAAACTATTGTGCGACAAAACGTGAGCTGCTTGCCGTTCTGACCTACCTGCAAAAATTCCGACATTACTTGCTTGGTAATAAGGATTTTATCGTTCGGACAGATCACGCCTCCTTGCGTTGGCTGCTCAATTTCAAGGATCCGACCGATATGTTAGCTCGCTGGCTACTCACCTTACAGGAATTCGGGCTGGATCAGAGCATGATTTTGCATCGGGCTGGTAAACAGCATGAAAATGCTGATGCGTTGTCGCGCTTACCAACCAGAAAATGTGGAAGACCAGACTGCCTAGATTGCGGTGCGCATGATGCTGTTATTGCCACTAACGAAGTTTCCTTAGGGACTCAACGGAACGTGTTGCAAGAAGCTCAGCAAGCCGACCCACTTGTGAAAAGGTTGCTGAAAATGTTGGATGGAACTGTGCCGATTCCTAGCAGAGAAAATCTTGCTGGTGAGTCTAATGAGTTTCGGACATTTGTCAGACATCTTGGTAGTATGAAGGTCAGAGATGGTGTGCTATGTCTGGGGTGGACAAGACTAGCCACCGGAAAGAAATACTGGAGGAAAATTGTCCCTGTTTCCATGAGGAAAGAGATCTTCCAGGGCATACATGGTGCCAAAACTGCGGGTCATTTCGGAACCTTCAAGAATGTCTGGTCAGCAAAGATGAGATATTTTTGGCCTGGTATGAGTTATGATCTGAGGCGGTGGGTACGAGCTTGCCCGGAATGTAATATGAGGAAGACTAGAGGTGGTGGTGGGATTTCTTATCTTAAGAAAGAAAAACATGGTGGTAGATGGAACCGAATATCGTTGGATATTCTAGGGCCTCTTCGGAGTACCCCTAGAGGCAACAGCTATATTATGGTTGTAGTAGACCATTTCTCTAAATGGGCCGAAGCCTACCCCATGGCCGATCACACCGCTGAAAGCTGTGCAGAAGTTCTTTTTCGAGAATGGATCTTGAGATTCGGATGTCCTGTGTCATTGCAGACAGATGGAGCTCCTGAATTTCGGTCTAAACTCTTGAGATGTCTACTTGACATGCTGGGAATCGAGAAGCTAATTACCCTCCCATACAGGCCTATGAGTAATGGGCAGTCCGAGAGGCTTAATAGAGTTCTTGTGGAACAGCTGTCTTGTATGACTGATTCGGACGAAGTAGATTGGGATATGCTGACCCCTTGCATTGCTCATGCATATAGAGGGACAGTACATGCTGCTACTTTATGCACACCAAATTCAGTAGTCTTCGGAGAAGAGTTGGTAACGCCCATGGACATTGTTCATGGAGTTGAAAGAGGAAGTCTTGATTTCCCTTGCAAGGTTGCTTTTGTTGAGAACCTGAAACAGTGGATGAGAAAGGGACACCAGTACGTGCGGGATAATCTCGGAATATCTGCGGTTCACCAGATTAGGGATTATAACAAACGTTCTAGGCCCCCCAGTTTTGAGGCGGGGGAGGTGGTGTACCGATTCTGTCCCCCCAAAGCGAATAAGAAGCTCGGACCCAAGTGGGACGGGCCTTATAAAATCAGAAGGTTCATAGGAGGTACCACCTGTGAGCTGGAGACAGCCGAAGGTCTAATGCGATACCATATCGACTATCTGAAGCCGGCTTTCGATGAAAATGGGCCGATTCAAGCGGTTAACTTGGATCGGGCTCCAGAATTCCGAAGGCAGGAACAGGCTGGTATGGAAATCTTTAGACTAGAGGCTGGGAGAGTGGTGCCAGGGAAAGATTGTCCTAAGAAGGTAGAGAAAGAGAAAATTACTGTAGGCGCCAAGCCGAGAGGTAGACCTAGGAAGATCCGAAAGGGTAGTTCCAAGGAAACCTCCAGTAAATCTCTGCCTCTAAAGAAAAGAGGGGGTAGACAAGGGAAATCTGTTGCCAAACCTGACAGTTCCTTAGCAGACTCGGGACTTACGGCTACCCCGCCTGGGCTTTTGGGTCCAGGAAAGGCTTTATCATATGAGAAGTCTAAGGTAGCTACGGTCTGTCCGAAGAAGCGCGGGAGGCCGAAGGTTCGCACAGATACGTCCGACCAGCCGGTGGCGCCCCCGGTCGTTTTGAATAGGAAGCGCGGAAGGCCTAGGAAACAGCTGGTCAAAGCTGCTCCTGTACCTCCAGTGCAGCCGAAGAAACGACCAGGTAGACCAAGGAAAGGAGCTGTGGTTTTTGCAAAACCACCAGATCCTTCTTCTCCTGGCATAGCAAGGGCTAAACGTGTACGAAAGGCCCCAGTTCGGTTGCAAATGAGCTAATTGTGGTACTGGTCCGAGGGTAGGAATCTCCGAACTGATTTCTACCCAAAACTAAAAAATCACACAACGAGAAGTCAGACGGGTGGTGGACCGAACTGAGAACCGCCCTGTCCCCTATTGATAAGCAGTAAAAATGGACTTTATTCAGTTAATTCCATTTGTGACTGGGAGACGAACATGAGTCTCGGAAAGTACTTAACCTTACCCTGGGTACCGCTTGTATGTTGAACTGAAAATCCAAAACGTCTTCAGTGGCCACGGACTTCAGTGAAGCATCGGAATCTATTTATAAGGAATAGAGTGTTGCCTACGCCTGGGGTGGGTTTTGAGGAAATCGGAGAATGATTACACCTCTGCATCGTCTCAGCAGAGTCCCGAATAGCTGAGTGGGAACACGCGCCCAATAGCTATTTTCAGGCTCAGAAGGTGAGCGCGGGAAGGAAATTGGCGCTGCAGTAGTGCGGCGACTGAATGCAACTCTGGCGTTGCAGTGGTTAAATACGCTGGTGTTTTACCGTTTCAGTCAGTCTACTTCCTGCTTCCGCGAAGCAAAGCACCGAGACTACCTCTTAGAAAGAGAACACTGCAGTAAGTTTTATCAAGTGATGATCCTTGTGAAATATATTGCCCTGTGTTTGTAGTCCCTTTGCTCGAGTAGTCAAGTTGCATGAATGCTGTGGGTCGTATATTAACTGTGTTTGGGGCACGTTGATATTGCGCGGGCTGGCGTGGGACCTATAGAGGCCATGTTGTTTTCGCCATTGGTGTAGGAATGAATGAACGTTACTATCCGAAGGTGCTAAACTAAACTTGAACAGCGTATCCGCTGCTGGTATACCAATAAACGTTCAGTCTTTGTGTTTTGGAAGTAATCAACCAACTCACTGTGCCTAAAGCGTGGGTATATTCGAGTAGTGAAGGTTTGGATTTCTCGATACCACTACGCTCTATGTGTGTAGTAGCTGTCAGCCACAGCCGAAGCGTGTCCGAGAGGAGTCCGAACGTCCATCTGCAGCAAATAACAGGTATTTTCTGTACTTATTTCTACCCATACCATCATTATACTTTCAGGTACCGATTGAATAGTGATGTCGACTTCAGGTGAATTCGAGAACATGACCGAGGACCAGTTGGCTGATTCCCTCAACGCCAAGCTGTCCGAGTCTGATCTAGAGATGGATCTGGACGGTTCGGACTGCGAGGTATTGTCGGACGAGGAGGCTAAGGTCTTGGAAGGGTCTCGGATCCTTGCTGGCATGGGTCAGCCTGACGCAGGTGGCTCTGGGACCGGCACCGTAACTTGCTGGGGCGCAATTATGGAGGCCGAGGATGCTAGGTTAGCAGCTGCTGAAGAGGATGCGGCGATGGTGACAGACATGGCTGAGGTTGAGTCCGAGACTCCCGAAGCTAAGACTGTACCTTCGGCTGGTACCTCTAAGCAGAAGCCTAGATCCCCCAGAAAGCAGGACAGGCCGAGGATGAAGGATGGAGAGATGGTCGAGTCCCCGCGGACTCTATCTCCAGATCCTGCTGATTCCTCGGCGGCAGTGACTGTGGAGCTCATGGATTCACCGGCCAAGAGCACCCGGTCTTCTGCCCGTCCAGTTCGGAAGCCCCGGAGTTCGGACCCCAAGTCGAACTCGAAAGGCAAGGCACCTGCCCCAGCGACTGGAACTACTAAGTTGAAGTTCCGGAAGCTGAAAAAGGTCCATGTGCATCGTGCTAAGGTGAGGGAGGATCAGTTGGCGCACGCAGGCTCATTGACTAAGTTCAATGCCGAGCTGGACAAGGCCACTGATGTTGTCCCGCTGAACCCGAAGCACGATCGGCCAGGCTCACGTCATCTGATGGCCACAGAGTCCGACTCTGAAGATGACCATGGACTCATGCTTCGGTATGAATCCTGTCTCTACCCGGGGCTGTGTAAGGCGGGTAAAATGGAGCCTGGTACCAGTGAGAAGCTCCGACTGGTACCAACTCTGTGGGAGCCTGGATTTCGTTGTCCGTACCTGGTGTGTAGGCGAGTGAAGCTCAATGCTTCAGGTGTCCGAGCTTTCTCCACCCGAGAAAGATTTTTCAGACACCTGTGCGAGGTTCACACCCCTCAGACAGAAGTGTGGGTCTGCCCCTACGAGAACTGTCAGCAGCAGCTTGACAGGAAATCGGAGTTGGTCAGCCACATCATGAATGGGGAGGAGCTGTTGCACAACCAGGGAAGGCCGAAGGCGATAGAGAAGGCGGCGAAAGTGAAGCCTGAATGGAAGCCCTTCGGAGCTTTCATTCGGACCACTCATCTTTCGATGACCCATCTCAGGACCCTTCGAAAGGCTGGTGAGGTGGATGTCCCCAGAACTGGTACTGGGAAATCCAAACCGACTCAGACCCCGGTAAAGTCTAGCACAGCGACTTCGGACAAGTCAAGTGCTAGTACTAGCTCGAAGGCCGCAGCCTCCAAGCGTCCGAGGACTGAGAGCCAGTCGAAGGCAGCTGAGTTGACTGCTCCTCCTGCTAAGAGGAGCAGACGTTCGAGGAAGGCCCAGAAATGGGTGGACACAACTCTGGCCGAACTGCCTTGTGCTTTGGAGACCGCTGCTCTGGTGGAAACATCAGAGACCGGCGTGAACCAGGCGTTGAAAGCCCTGCAAGTAGCTGCAGAGGATGCCAAGAGGCAGGTCAAAGTGACCGTGGCCGCTCTTGTGACTCCTCTGAAAAAGCTTCAGGCGGTGAGGGCGAAGGTGGATGAGGTAGGCACGCTGAAGGAAACCATCAGTCAGCAGGCTCTCCTCATCCGGACTCTGAAGGCATCCAATCAGGAGAAGGAACAACGCATTATCAGATAGGGAAGTAGATGATATCTCAGGAATAAGAGACTATACTAATCAGTAATAATCCTTGATAAAGAGAGAGACACTGAAGACACTTGTATTCGTCGTGAAGCCTCAGTGTATACTGAGAGAATCATTTATTTATATATTAGTAAGTTGTGTTAGTGTCTAGGTGGAGTGGTGGTGTACCAGGCCCACTGAGTCTTGGCTCAATGCCCAAACCTACAGCCTGACACCATGATGTGTCATATACCCCCCTCCCCCTCCAAAATGGAAGTTGGGGGAGAAGACTGAATGCCATTATTATCCACTATAATTTCGAAATTTCGAAAATTCCAAAAACAGTCTTTAAACACAAAATTCCATTAAATTCCATGACATACAGTGGGTACACGAGATGGCATGTCATCACTCACACCTAGTTCCTACAAACTGTGTACATTATATATTGTTATCATTTAAATCATTATTGTATCATCCGAATTATTATTACAATTTTCTTGTGATTTTATCTGTCAATAAACCTTTTAAATGTAATAAAGTTTTAATAAAATATATTCATGTCAACTTTACCCTTATCGTTTTCTCTTTTTAGTTAAGTCTCCTTTTAATTCCTTAAAATACCCTCTATCAGCCAAACCTGAGTATAAAAGGCTAAACATATAACTTCTATTATTCTAGAAAATTAAAGTTTTTAAGCTGGGAAGCTCTGTTAATTTTACTTCAATCATTATTATTTTAACAGGAAAATTTTTCGTTCAATGATACAGTTCATTGATGCTCTACTTGTATGTCCAAAATTCTTCCTGTAATCCTGTTGTAATAAATTACAATGTTGTCGACAACCTTTTTCTATTTTTACAATATTATTGTTGACATGAATCCTAGTTAATAACCTGGTATTTTTATTCCTATTTATAATTAAACTTATCCACACGACCTGTTTTCTTATTTTCTGTCTCTACACTATGTGTTATACATTTACTATATTTGTCAGATACTGACAAAGTACAAAACTTAACAATCTTAATAACAGATTGTCAGAGATCACTACTTAGCACCTTCTAATTCAGCATACCTCTTTTAAACACTGACAATCGTCCTATCTTTTACACATTTTGAAACCGATAGGTTAACATATGAAGCTACTATTATAGAAAACACTATTATATCAGCAGTCATCCTTTATAATACTGACGGCGTCCAATGATTCGTCCCCCTGATGCACCAACTGACGGATCACCTGACGCACCAACAGGCAGAATCACCGACGTCAAAACACCACTCGAGATCAACTGCTATCAGGAAGAGATCGTGCAGAAGCCCAAATAAAGCTATGAGATCGATTAATCCCTTATTAAACCTAATATTTACAAATTTCGCAATTTCGCTTACATATCTCAGATCCTTAATATTAAACACATTTCCGCATCAAACTAAAAATATGACTTCCAAGGAATTGAACAACAATTTCAGCACCAGACTTCATATCCAGATCGACAGGCTCGTTTTACATCGTATTGGCTAGATTTAAAACAATAAGATGCTGTAATTAATCTGTAATAATTAAACTTCAATGAACCAGCTGACTTCTACGTTGCAAGAATTAAACATGGCTACCTTACCTAGATTATTAAAATTCCTGAACATCGTCAAGTTCAGTGAAGTAACCTCCACAGATCATTCTTATGAAAATATTCCAACAATTACACTTTTATCTTGAACGTAGCCTTATCAGATCTATTGGTAATGACTCAGTTTTCAAAACTCCTCCTTGCTCGACAATTTTTTTCTGGCCCTTATCTGTGCTATGAATGTCGGCCATTGGGAATGAAATCATGTTATCACTAAAGCCTATGAGAGAAATTTTAGAAATCGAATATCGTGCAAAATATATAATCTGAGATTCTTTTAACACCGAGAATAGTTAAACCGTGACAAAACACATCATATCTACTATGTTTAAAACCAATATTCGCGATATTTCCACCGTATGGAAGAAAAAATTATCCGCCGAGTGAACGTCGCCGAATATCGTTTTAATATGGCCGTCTATGGGCGTGACATTTCTATCACAAAAACATCAAATTACTCGAAGAATGCACCGTTTTCAGTCAAACCAAGGGCATGATATCTCCGATTGCAACCTCCGAGAAGGTTTGTCATCCATTTAAAAGCAAAAATATGTAAAAATCCCCAAATATTCCATTCAGATATGTCCCTATGTTAACCCTATGGGGGAAACCCACGTCGTAGCTGGTCTCGTTATTTTCCTTAATATTCATCAAATCTTTTGCAAAAACACTTAATATGACGGGACTTAACGCCTGAACAAAATATCCAGCGTGAAACAAATACGTTCTCTTTTATTTCAACCAATTTTCGGTGCACAAATTCGTCACTTGCAATTCCGAAAAGGGTCCGCCATCTTGGCCTCTTGACGCATATCTTTAACGTAGACAAGCCAAATTTGAAACAGAATTATCCCTTAAAATCGTAAATTTAGAACATCTGAATCGGTAATAATGTGTATTTGGACACAAGAATGGGTCTGAGATATTTATTTTAAAACAACTTTGCATAATCACTGAGAAAACGGCCGTCCTTCCTATGTGATTGAAGGCCTGATTGAATGCCTGATTGAATGCCGCGTCACCGCATCACTTTTTCACTGTTTTCTCTTGAAATACACAATATTTTTTGTTCCAAAACATGTTAAATATTCTTTTTAAGGTAAAGAGGCCTAAATATATCCTCAAAAACGATTTTAAAACCCGTTTTAAGTTACGTTTCAAACATTAGTTCCATGCCCTTCCCACTAGGGGATCAGTTTGCTATAAAAGAGCCCCCTTCTCAGGCACCCATTAGTAGTGCCTAGGATTTTGGTCTAGCAGGAGCTATGACCATTTTTCTCAGATTTTGCCTGTGACATTCTACCTGAGCAGCCATCGGAGCCTGATCTACTGTCATTTGCCTTGCATATCTGTGTTGTGTCTGATTTATTTCAGATTCACCAACATTTCTTCAAGTTTCAATGGAGCCTCTACACATTGGCTTGGGTTGACTGAATTGGTTCTCTTCAAGACTACATTGGTACAATTGTAGTGGTTCGACCTCACCTTATGGACTTCAAAAATGGTTTTCATGGATTCTTCACTTCTTATCACCACACTGGATACTGTGTTGTGTTTCCTTTTCAGGAATTTGTGCAAAGGAATCCATGTTTACCTGGATGGAACTTTTTGTTGAGGAATACTCCATGATTACCTGGAGTGGACTATTGTTATACTGTGTTTTTGTTTCTAGCAAGCTCTAGTGAGCTTCAAGGGAGCTAGGAGATTCAAACCTGGATTAATTTGGAAGCATAAGTTCTTAACGAAAAATGCTGGATCACCAAAACTGTAAGCTAACTCTAAAATTCGCACCTCTCGCATAATACACTGCATTCACCATGATCACAGCCTCAGCTGTTCATAGAAAATACAAAATATAGGATGTGCTTTCCTTTTCAGCCAAAAACATATCATCGGCATAGTTTAGATCCGTCGGATTTCCGGCTAAGTAGGAGTAGTAGGGAGGTGGAGAGAGAATTTCGCCAAATGACTAACAAAACTGTATGTTTTAACTAGCTCCCCTAGCTTTTTGTTCCAGTCCTTCCTACAAATCGTACCACATTAACATTTCACCATGCATTTGAACTCAAATCTCGAACCAATCTCTCTATTTTCACTTATTAAATTTCTTTTTTATAAAAACTATCTGTATCTGAAAACTGTTCTTTTTTAGAAAAAGACTCTTGAAAAGTCCCTTCCAAAAACGCTCTATATTGTAAAAGTTTGTCCTTTTTATAAACCTTATCTATTAGAAAAACGAATCTATTAGAAAAAGTAATCTATCAGACAACCGAATCTGACCAAATTAACGTCATAAACTCTTTTGGCGCCAGAAAACGCATCTATTCAAGAGGGCGATTTCTGTCTGAAAATGTTACTCAGGTGAAATCGCTGCCCGAAGTTACGCATCAATATATCACTATATTCTCTGCATGTTATTATGCCCATTCTGACGCAAAACGTTGCGCAAAATCCCCCTGAAATTTGCTGGGCTGTATGGTGTTATCTATCCGTTAGATACCTATTAATTGCACTCTGCAGGAAAATGTACTATTTCCTTCAAAATCGCTGCGTTAGTGGTATAGGAACACCGCACAAATTGGCACACAGCCTACTAAATGCTGGTCAAATTTCTGGCGAGAAGGCAATTTCTTATCTCAAAAATGTCACTTTCAGGCAGAATATGCACTTTTCTGTCCATTCCTCGAGGGAATGTCTTCCAAATTCGCTTGGATGACTGTTATATAAATCCAGCGCAAAAACGCTGCCCAAACTGTTGGCAACAGTTAGATTTCTGTCCCCACATCGCCGTCCAAGAGAAAGCTTACATTCTGACTGTATAAGTGCTGCTCAAAACATCCTCCAATTTTCGTGTGATTTTAAAAATTACTGCGTATAAATGCTTCGCACAATGTTGTATACAAACTACGTGTTGTACCTGCAAAACTATTTTACGTTTTACTGGTAATATTCCTGGCCAAAGCATGGCGTAGAATGGTGCGCCAAATGGTGCAAAATGACCATGTAAATACCTTTGAAGGCCATAGCACTGGCATCGCTGCTTAAATTACTCATAAAATGTATTATACAGAACCATCGTCTGTCTTTACTTTTCTTGCCGAGCGCAAGAATTGAATCACTAGTTGACTCTTACGATCTAAGATACTATTAATTTCTCCAGATCTTGATCACCTGCATTAGATCAATCGGTAGTGAAGGACCGTTGACCCCTGCAGAGATCGTAAAAACCATAAGGGCCTATTCTATAAAACTAAATTTTGATCGCAGAGCTTCAGCTGCGTTAACTCTCATAAAAAGGCCTAAAATAGTGAAAACATGTAAATTATCAAAACTAAACACTGGACTGTTGTTACACTGCTACCGGTACTTCGCAAGAGTTTCAAAAAGAATTACCCATGTGTCCGCGCCTGAAGGTTCCCCAACGCTCCGCACGGAATTTTGATATATGGGGAGGACAATGTCCGCACTAACCCAAAGGGAGGGCACCTCACTATAAAAGACTGTTGGTCACGCTCTCGTCAGACACTGTCACCCCCATATGGGCCTAAAATAATTCCCTAAGAAAAAATCCCCTTTTCCACGCACAGTGTAACCTTGTTTGCGCCGTCGGCGGCCGCAAAATATACGATAAATGAGCATCTACGACTTAGAGAAAACAACCTGACCATTATTTTTGTCTCACCTGACACTGTAAAAACGAGTATATATGTGAATAAATAATCCACCAAACCGTCCCGTTTGTTGGTGGCGAAGCCGAGTAAATACATATAAAAAAAAAATATATATGCGGAGACGAACAGCAGGATATATCTGCCGAATAAAAAGTAAAGAAATAATAACCTTGTAGACATCCGATCACCACTATCTACTGGGTATTCTGTTAGCCCATTTTAACATGGCAAAAGGAATTTATAAACTGATACAATTTTCTCTAAATGAAACTGAAATATTCAATGTCATATAGCTAGTGTTCGTACCCCAAATATACGTCCACTGCCACACCAGATTTCAGCTCGATTTTTGTTATAATAACTAACTTCCCCTTGCGATCGGTATGTCTTTTCTAAATACATGGTTAAAAATATAATATAAATAAGAGTGTCAGGTAAAAAGAATGCATAAACATCACAAATATCTCTCAAGTCGTGTTGCAGGTCGTTCCCTCATCTTGGTCGCATCTGTGTCTTGCTCACTTCAGTATTCTTCGTCCTCACGAAGGTCAGGTCTATGAGAGAAATTAGAAAAAACAGAGAAATGTTTGTCACCCAGGATAACAGAGTTTTGGAGTAATTCGCCGCACAAAAACCCCCAGAGAAACTCATCCCCAGAGTCCATTTAATGCAGGTTTATCATTGTTCACAGACCTCCATTGTACCCGAGCTACCACCTGTATGAGCGTTTTTGTAACAAATCCTATTTTTAACTGATACTCCCAATAACCCCCTTATTTCGTCACTTTTAAACATGAGAAGCATTACCACATGTGTCAGTTATTACAATCGTCAATATTACCTACCCAGTATCTAGTTTTAGAGTCCCGAATGACAGCTTGCCCTGCCGGGCCACCGGCATGGCTAACTGCTTGGGCTCTCTTGTCTTTGGGGCCAGCAAGAGTGTTATCGTGGCCGCCTCATGTTGTAGAATTTCTTGCACACTGTTGTACATGTGGCGGCGGATCCTGCATTCTGTAGGTAGCCTTCTTACAATTGTTGTTCCATCCTTTATATTGTACCTCAATGGTCCAGTCCATCTGAGGTACACGGTTGTGCCCCAGCACCTTCCTGCCAATCTCATTTTTCTTAACGTGGGTACATCAACGGCATCTACCATATTTATTGCAGTGCTGAGTGTTGTTAGGTTGAGGACGACTACTGCATCCGCTGCCTGGAGGCGTAGTTGGATGCTTGGACAAACGTCCTGCGGGCGAATGTAGGGCAAAACCCTCCTTCGTCTTCTCCAACACCTAAGGGCTATCCTTGCTATCTTATACAGCACGTACATGGCTATTGCCAGTATCAACACCACAGATAGCCATCCCGGCCCTTTTTTAACCATTTCCTGGTGGATCTGATGGAACCCCATCACAGTGCCGTCTGTTGGTAGTGGGGACCCGTTTCCCTGTCCGTCGTCGTGGGATTTCATGGTTATGTGCCTGTGTCCCAAGGACGAGACATTTAGTGCCTTTGCATGAGATCTGATCGACATTATTAGTGCTAGGGTACGGACTCTATAAAAAAGATAGACACAAAAAACGCATGCAATTAGTGATAGGATGGTATTTAAATATGAAAAGGCAGGGTGATGGGATGCATGCTCCAAAAACACCTGCATCTTCTGAAACGCTGAAATATCCTCCCGATCATCTCTGACTATTTTTTCTGCCACTTTTTGTAATTCTATTCCCCTGTCCAAAAGCTCCTGAGGAATGCCTGCCAATGCCTTGCGTATCTGGCCCTCCTCAGGTAAATGCAATTTTACTAAATTAGCCATTAATGAACCCCCTGCATATTGATGTATTTTTAGTTTGAAGGCAAACGCCACATTCATGTTAAATCCCGATTTAATAACCACGTTTGCACCCTGTGTGATGCATGGCCACGCCCCCGCCTGTATTCTGGCGTCCTGCAACTGCAGAACGCATCCACAGGGAATCTGTATTATTGCCAACATAGGCAACTGGATGCCCTGTGTCACGTTTCCACATGTCACCACACCATCAGGGCCATGACCAATAAAAACGTGTGTGTCAGGTGCCAAATGAACATGATACGCTGGCACTTCCTTGTTGACAAAAACTGTTATGTTACAATTAGAAAGTACTCCCTTATTATC
The DNA here is from genome assembly GCA_942159475.1 of Sthenelais limicola. Classification (NCBI taxonomy): domain Eukaryota; kingdom Metazoa; phylum Annelida; class Polychaeta; order Phyllodocida; family Sigalionidae; genus Sthenelais; species Sthenelais limicola. Next base: position 97,360,056 of record OW804095.1, read on the forward strand.
GTTCAGAAATAACTCTTTCAGGCAGTCAGGACGATCGATATGGTATTCCAGGACGTCCCCTGCACAAACCACATCATTCTCAAAAACCTGGCATGCATTCAATTGGTCCTTGGTCAGAATAACATAACTGTTATTATTCCGCATTCCCAAAACATGAGGTTTGTTTACAAGCTCTGTATACCCCAGCTCCCCTCGCGGGTGTACATGCATAGGGAGTGGGAAAAAGATGGTGGAGTAGAGTCTAAAATTGGCGCCAGAGCACGCCACCGGCACCTGGACCTTGAATTCCAGGTTGTCAGTGAGGCGCACCAGGGAAACTATGGACATCCTGGTTGTAGCTCCCCCCAACAATTTCGGAGCCAGACAGCTCAAACTTGCACTTTTCAAAATGTCCGAAATTCTTGTATCAAGATCAAAACCTTCCAGCAATGCTAGAGGCATCTTGCCATTAATTAAATTTTCCAAGGCATTTAGAATAACTTCTGCCTCATTTTTGTAGGCCATTTGGTTATCTATTTCTATTAAAACCTCGCCAAAAGCTGCCTGTGCCATTTCCAAATTTACTGTATAATTCTGAAACTGGCCAAATCCGTCAGACAGTCTTTCAGCAAAATCCCACATATCAGTGGTTATATTTACTAATAAATTTTGGACCTTCAACATGTATGTGTTCATGAAGGCATGGACCGCATTGCTATTTTCTGTTAACTGTACCAAAATGGCATCTCGTGCAACTTCGTTTAATCTGTCTCTTTGCACCCCTGCAATCAGGCGAACCTGATTCCTGGTTATCGTGTCTATTTCAGGCTGAGTGCCCACTCCAAATGCGTCATTTAGAATATCCCCAACCATCTGAAAACCTCGGCGTTTTTGACGCCCATTTCGTTGTGGAATTAGGTTCAAAACGTTAGTCACTCTGTCAAATAAGTGTAAATTAGTGGTATAAATCCGTTTCATGTCCAAAGCCAGGGCAGTTTTGTTAATTCCCAAAAGTCCGAAATCCCCAAAAGATGTCAAATTTGGAAATGACGGCCCCTCCATGTGATAGTCCATGCCATAAGTAATGTAGTGGACACTGGCATCCATGTAGAGTTTGCTCTCAGTGTCCACAAAAACTGCCCCATAATTGTGGCGTAATACATACTCTGAAGTACTTTCTCTTGCCACAAGAATGTGGAAGAGGAGAGTCCTGTAATCATAACAGAGAGAAACCATTAGAAATGAGCTTCCACCCAACTAAATGAAACACGTGGGACCCGAACTTCCACCCGCCTAAGCTGGCGTGGAAGTCCTGAGTCCAGATTCAATTTAAAATGCGAATCTCATAACATTCAATGTATTCTTATAGTAAGCCTGATTTGGCTAGAATATAATGTCACCCGATCCTTGTAATTCAGGGCCGACGCACTTACCAGATCAAGAGCATTCCACTTTCCACTTATTCTTTTCTTTTTCGCTTGCTCTCGTCCAGTTGTCTGGGCACCAAGTGACTATCCCCGGATCAAACTCTGCCAGTCCCCAGGCACAGTGCAGCATAGGACCTAACACTGAGAATGAGGCTTATGCACACGACCCTCATTACTGAAGGCCTGTACTGAAATCTCCCATTCTGAATATGGTATCCATGCAGGCTGATGAAAACCTTCAGTCTCCGCCATCTGCACCAATATTTAAGCCTACCTCTGCACCTATTAGCTGGCCTTATTTAGAGTGATAGTCTTCGAGGTATAAGTCTGCCTTGAGTCCCAAAACCGCGCTCCCGTCCAGCCTTGAGTCACGCCGGATAACTTCACACCACAGCAAACATATATATAGTCTCAGCTATACGGGCAGTGAGTACCCAACTCACTTAGGTAGAGTCAGCACCTTTATTTGTTTTGTTTTCGTCAGTGGTCGTGTTTTCAGTGTACTAGTCAGTGGAAGGGCCACCCGGACCATTTTTGGGATCTATATTCGTTATACTGGGTGGGATATAGATGGTCCAGGTGAGACATTTCTGGGCGGCAACTCCTTCTATTTGATAGTAGGTGGCGCCATCTGGAGCTTCGCCGTCCAATCACAGCTCTCTCCCCCTTAGTCAGGCTATTTTTCCCCATACACCAGTCACCACAAAATGGTGGACTAAACTCGTGTCTCAGGGCTCCTGACATCTGCAGCTTCTAATAACATGGCTGTTATTCACAGGTATTTGGTCATCCAGCCCCTTATTTGTATCTGTGGGGTTGGAAATATGTTTCTGCTACTGGATGAACCCAGAAATCCGTCCTCCTAAGCCTAATAAGGGCTCCGACACCTTTTCACTGGCTTGCTGTACTGTAAGCAGCTGAAACTGTCAGGCCCTCATCTTTCTGTATTTTCGAACCTGTATGTGGGTGGATTTATGACCATGCATATGGGGTTGGCTCCCGTCCATGTAACGGCCAAGCTCGTCCCTAGATTTTGTTGGTGCACTGATCATTTATCACCACTTGTTTTTGCCAGGCTTTACTAGTTAATACTAAGGTCCCGACCAGCAGTACAGCTTGGCTCTGTGTTATTAATACACCTAGTTAGTAGTAGGATTCGTTTTCTTAGCCAGTGCCTGTAGATCTGGGTCTGCCTGAAACTTTCCCAGTAGGCGTGGCAAATACTTGTTAGTGAATCCACTACGAAGTTTCTTAACATGGGATACGTGTACAGGTTTCTGTACCACCTTCCCAGTGCTCAGATCCTTTACTTTTACTGTGTATCTGGACGGATTACTCAAACACAGATATGGGCCCTTAAAATTTGGCTGTAATTTTTTTGTTGTATGTTTGACAAGTAACCCATGGATAGTTATATATACTATATCCCCTGGATGTACATCATGTTCTTTTGCATTTTTACTATCATGCCTATCCTTCATTTTGGATTTAGATGCCTCCAGATTCTTCTCAGCTGCAGCCATAACTTGTGCCTGAGTGTTTACTATATCCAGCAGATGTGCCACTACTGGCTTAACCTCCTCATCTACACCCAGAATGGATGCTTCAGCAGGGGTAACTGCGTTTTTCCCAAAGATGAGGGTAAAGGGTGATATTCCAACTCCTGCTGTTTCTGATATATTTAGTGCAAAACATACAGCTGGTAAAAATAAATCCCAGTCCCTTTGTCCTTTGCTGACATAGGTTCTTATTGACTGGATTACTGATTGATTAAAGCGTTCTGTCTGGCCTTGTGTAGTGGGTCTATGATAGGATGAAAATATCTGTTGTATCCCAAAGGCAGAACAGAAATTCTTAAACGTTTTGCTACAGAAACTTGGGCCATTATCAGAATAGAGACGTAATGGTACTCCTACAACACAGAGAACCTTCTCAAAAAATTCCCTCTTCAATGTCACTGAGTCTATCGCCGGAGTACTCCAGCATATCAAATATCTGGAATAGATGTCTGTAATGACCTGTATATATTTTGCTCCCCTAGTAGTTGTTATGAATGGCCCCATTGAATCTATTATGAGGCAACTCATAGGGGCTGGAGCTGGCTCCCTTATAGCCATTGGTAATTTATATGGCTTCTTGTTTCTTTTTGCCTGTAAACACTCATGGCATGTGGATACATAATCTACTATATCCCTAGTCATATTGTGCCAGAAAAACCTGGATTTAATCATTGTAAGCATTTTTACAGTCCCCATGTGCCCTGCCATTGGACTGTCATGCAACAACTTTAGAACTGTCAACACATGTTTTTCAGGCAACACTATCTGGAAATGCTGTGCTGCCTGACTCACTCTCACACCATGCGGTAATCTACACAACATGCTTCTATGAAGGAAAAATTGGTCACCTCTCAACAACACCTGCCTAGCTCGAGCATCATCTATAGGTAATTTATTACCCCTCAGGAAATTCATGTATTCTGCACAAAATGTATCAGAATTTTGATCGTCCATAAATTCCTGCCTAGATAATTTCATCCCAAAATCTTTATCCAAATTCCCGAAAAACTCCCTTTCAAAATCTGGGATGGCAGCAGTCACTGCTGCCCTTCTTAATTTCGTTCGTTTAGAGGGTGATTGAGTGGGGTTAGTTTTCTTAGATAATTTGCTCTGCTTAGGACTGAATTTAGCCTTAGATTTGACCGCCGTTTCCCTCATCTTTTTGTTCCTAATAGATTTATCTGTCTGGTGTTTGGTCGTCCTTCTAGTCTGGACTGCTGTAATGGTATTCTCATCTTTTTTGTTAGTATTCAGGGGCCCAAACACTTGAAAGGTGGGTTCTGCCACTGCTGCCCTAGAGCTGCATGAGTCAAACTGTACAGATTCTGCAGCCATGTATAATCTCTGAGCAGGTATCATCAGGAGGCCAGCCATCTGTTGTTGTGGTATCTGATCCACTGACAGACTGTTTATCCTAGCTGCCTCCTGTGGAAAAGGCTTAGTATCCTTCACACCCTTCAAAATTGAGCACCTTTTATATTTTAGTATGGGATAGTTCTCACACAGGTCTTCATCAGAGAAGGTCTTGACCATGCTTACCGGATTAAATGTCACCCCACGCCGTATGGGAAGTAGTGCAATTTCCTTTTGCTGTTTCACTGTAAGGGGGTAGTCCCTTCTACTCAGAACATCAGCAATTACATTTAATTTTCCTGACACATATTTAATCTCACAGTCATACTCCATGATCTTCTCCAGTGACCTATACATCCTTCCTGACAAATCCCTTTTTGCATTTAAGGCTACTAAAGGGGCGTGATCTGTATATATCACACATTTATTCCCCAGTAAATAGTGCCTAAACTTAGTCATTGAGTATAATAAAGCCAGTAATTCGCGGTCTGTGACTGCATATCGTTGTTCTGGACCTGTCAACGAGCGTCCTGCAAAGGCTATTGGCCTGAGGTCACCCTCATTATCATGTTGAGAAATTACGGCCCCGACCGCTGTCAAGCTGGCGTCGCTAGAGATTATGAAAGGTTTTGAATAGTCAGGATATCTCAACAAAACATCCTCACATATGGTCTTTTTGATCTTATCAAAAGCTTTCTGGCAGTCTGGTGTCCAATCAAATTTCACATCTTTTTTTGTAATTTCATATAGAGGTGTCATTATGTTACTGAAATCAGCAATGAACGCCCTATAATAGTTGGCTAGACCATTAAATCCCCTAACTTGTTTTACTGTTTTAGGAGCAGGGAAAGTCTCCAAAGCCTCTACTTTATCAGGATTTGGACTTATCCCTTCAGATGTAATTTTGAATCCCAAAAACGGGACAGAATCTAGGCCAAAGAAACATTTCTGTCTTTTGAATTTGATGTTAGCTTTCCTAAATGCCTCAAATATATTGGACAACTGTTGGAGATGATCCTCCCAAGTTTGACTTGCCAGTAGAATATCATCTACATATGGCAATGCTGATGGAATTGAACTGATTATTTTCTCAATGACTGCATGGAATGCCTTGGGCGCTGTCTTAAGGCCCATAGGCATTGTTTTATATACATATATACCATCACAGGTTGAGAAGGCTGTGTGTTTTTTATCTTTAGGCCTAATTGGCACCTGGTGAAAGCCTGAGAAACTGTCGAGTTTGCTGAAAAATCTGCCCTGTAATTCGCCCACTGCTTCTATTGTTTCTTCAGCACTGGGGAATGTCCTTGCTTGCGATTTTATTTGGGCATTTATTCCCCTGAAATCGACGACTAAACGCCAGGCAGGGACCCCTGCGACAGTAGGCTTCTGTACCAGAAATGCAGGAGAAGCCTGTTCCACCATTTCATCAATTTTTTCTACAATCCCTTGCTCAACCTGTTCTTTTAGAATTTTTCTCATTTCCTCTTTCATTTTGGGATTCATTCGGTATGGATGCATAGCTCTAGGCACATAATCATTTTTCAAGTCTATTCTATGTTCATAGATATCAGTACAACCTAGTTTTTTGTCACTTCCCACAAAAACGTCAGTGTTTGACTCCAGTAAATTCAAGAGCTCTTCTCTCTGAAATGTGTCTAAATTGACTCCCATATGGTATCGTTTATACTCAAAGGAGTCACCATCTTTTGACTCCCCTGTCAGTACACTTATTTTTTCATCCATCAAAAGATCTCTCATTTTATTGTTGACATTTTTTGCCTGAGTATTTGCATTTATAGGGACGAAATCGTCCTCATTCTCTACTGAATACAAAGCCAAAAGTGCATTTCTTTTGATCACATGCCAATTTTCGCTGGTGTTACATAAACACATAGTTATTCTGTTCCTCCCTCCTTCTGGCTTTACCAAAGCCCTCTTTACCAGATAGGGTACAGGACTTTTCACTTTAATATTATCAGTAACACCAACAGTATCAGTTAAATCCATTGGGGATGTGATTGAATTCGTAAACTGATATTCCATTCTGGGTGGCAAACGTATTGCCCTATCTGCCCTAATGGTATATACAGTTTGTTTTTCTAAAGCAAAATTGATTTGTGCCTTAAATTTTCGCATAAAATCGACCCCCATTATTAAAGGATAAGATAGTGTAGGCAAAACGTCAAACCAATGAGAGAACTTTCTTCCCCTTAATACCAACTTAATAAGTGCTTTGAACGTCACCTGTCTGGCAGTGTTGTCAGCCAGGTATACTTTTTTTCTGATTTTTCTTGTCTGTATTTCCCCTATTCGGGCCCTAATTCCCTTGTACATTACTTCACTCATACAGGTACAAGTAGCCCCAGTATCAATTAGAAATGGAACATCTGTGAACTTACCCACAGTGACCCTGACGAATCCCTTCTCCATGGGCAACCTCACACGCTCCACTCCATCCTCCTGTTCTCTAAATAAGGTGACCAGATCATAAGAATCCTCTTGCATATTATAGAAGTCCTCTGTTTGATCCAACACACTCTCATCCAAGGGATCAATGATTGTCCCATCACCATTCACCCTTGTAAGCCTACCGATCTCCTCTTTCATATTATTCTGAGAGTCCTGAGCCATCACTTATTACATTCACATTTGGCTGACTCTGGTTGTTCGGAAAGGGAGTCGGCGACCTTCCTCTAACGTTATTCTGCCTCATCTGTGCATTCTGACGGGATTGATTCCCAGCCCCTCCTTCACTGGCACCTGTCCTGTCCATGGACGAGCGCCGAGCGGCTTTTGGGGTCCCATTCCCTCCATTCCTGGTGTTATTGTGACCAGGAATGCCAGGAAAACACATCCAAGGTGCAGGATACTGGTAGTACATTGGGGGTACACTTTGGTAGTTACTTTGTTGGTTATTATTTACATTTGGGGACTGCGGGGGGCACATATATGGTGCAGGCATATTCATTTGCCATTGTTGATTTGTGGCATATCCACCATATTGCTCAGGCATCATATTATAACCTGTCTGGGGGGGACCTGTATAAATTCCAGATCCCCTGTACTGCTGACGCCTCTCAGCTGACTGGCTTCTCTGCCTTTGTTGCACATATCCACCACTCTGTGGTGCACCATATCCCTGCCAATTATTTGGCTGTGCCCCCATCTGTGGGTCTGGGTACCACTGTTGTTGTGGCCCATAATTATTTGCATATAATGGACGTCCCGGGGACGACGTCCTACTATTATTAAACACTACATTCCTTCCTGGTGACATTGGCCTTCCAGCAGGCCTAAAAGCTTGTAGTGCACTTATTATTTTCTTTTCACACTGTGCAATGGTGTCAGTAGGTGTCAGCATTGTCTGATCAGCCACCTCCCACTTTACAGCAGCCGACCTCGCTTGTCTCAGTGTTTTTGGATCTTCTGCTGACACCCTCTTGGAGATTGATGGCTTAAGATTCGTTATGTATACCTCCATCTGTTGTTTCTTATTGAGGCCAGAACGGGACAGTAATGTTGTCATGTCCATATCATATTCCTCTACTGTCTCATGCTCCTCTTGTTTTCTTCTGTTGTGTGCCTTCATCCTCTGACTGTATGAAAGGTTCCTAAACTCTTTCAAAAACAGCCTTTTAAAGGTAAGGTATCCAGCAGATGGGTTTTCTGTTGTATGCCCATCATACCAGCTCAGAGCTGGCCCCCGTAGGAATTTCTTTACCCCTGGCAACAACATATAATCAGGTGCACCAATGTGTGTGCAGTAGGCCTCAAACTCTGTCAGGAATTTTTCCGCTGGCATTTTTGCTGTAGGTTCATAAAAACCTTGTGGGGCTGTGGCTAAAGCCTTTGCCACTGTGGGGCTAATTTTTTCTTCCTCCTTTTTGTGCCTGTATTCGGCCTTTTTATGCAGCACCCTCAACTCATCTCTTTCTTCCTCATCCTCCTGTTCCTCTTCTGACTCTTCTGAGGAAAAATAATCCTCAAACTTGTCTTCTGAGGAATCAGGGGAACTATCCCTGTCCGATGAGCCCTTCCCTTTTGATGGTGGGTTCGATCTCTTCTTGGGGACTGGTGCTACCTTATATGGGGTTTCCTCCTTCACCTGACGCTGTTGGGATGGACGTTGGGATGGCTGTCTATATTGACTTCGTCCCCTCGTCGGCGGTCCCGTCATTGGCGGTCCCGTCGTCGTCGGTCCCGTCCCGTCGTGACGGCCGTCAGGGCGGACTTCCCTATACTGGGGGGGTCCTGGCTGCTTTTCTGCAGCTCTATATATCCCATCATTGGGCCAAAAACTTCTACTTATGTTTAATGGCCCATATCCAGGGGGTGGTGTTGATGTTCTTGGAGGCTCACCCCACTGTATATTATCTGACCTCCCCTGTTGTGGCTGTTGATGATTCTGTTGGTTTATAACATCATGTTGCTGGGGTTCAGGCACTATAGGTTGTACAGGTTCAGGGCGCATGAATCTCACTGGGTCAGGGTGTATACTTGCAGCATTATTATTGATCACTTGTGACTCACCCTCATGATACCTTTCCTGATCCTCTAATCTCACAGGCAATGAGAGATTATGCAGGTCTATCCTGCCACGCTCACCCTCATATTCCCTACACTGTTGTAGAGAATCCCAACCAATTCTCATTCTATACCTTCCTTCTTGTGGCTGTTCTTTTGACTGTGTGCCAACTATGGGCGTCAGGTGTATGCCCTGGAGTTGTTCCCTAATGGCACCCTCCTCAAGGGAATCAAAGGGAGCTTGATAAGGAGGACGTCGTGCTTCCTCCTCCTGTCTCTCCCTGTCCTGTCTATTCCTGTCTGCACACACTCCTTCCAGTGTTTTCAATCTTGCTTCTACAGCTCTGGTTTCTAATTCATGTGCATGTTGTAGCCGGTCTACATGTTGCCTGTACCCTTCAGCTGTTCTTTGTCTTTGTTCTATTTCCTCCCTCATTCTATCCTCTGTCTCTCTCAACTGGCGCTGGTAATCATCAGCTCTCTGCTCCATGTCATGCAAATGCTGTCTGCTTTGTCTGGCCGCATTCTCCATGGCATCCCTCTCTCTTCTCAACCTCTCAACCAAGTCATTAGGGGGATTTGGCAGTGGGCGCTGATGAAGGGCATAGCCATAGTGTTGGCCCATCATACCCCCATCCCATGGCCGGTAGAGGTAGTCATCTTGATAGTAGTCCTCTCCTTCAGAGGTGTCCCTGGGCCCTGATGTATCATCTCCCGATGATCTAGGTCCCACTGGAGAGGGAGTATGTTCTGACTGCAATGGTTGTGCTATACTGGCAGTTCCCGAGCTGTCAGTATCATATGGCCCAGTTGGTATGGCCATCATGTTTTCATTCCCAATCAGAGCTGTGTTGTCATTAGCATCAGGGGTATTGGCCCTCCGTGCACCAGGCCTTTCATCCCTCTGCTCTTGATTTTCATTCACATTAACATTTACCTCTACAGGGGTATCGGCCCTCCTTGCACCAGGCTCATCCCCCTGTGTATTATTATTTTGATTGAGATGCACATTATTATTATTAGCACCATTCACATCCTGGCCCTGTTGTTGCTGCCCCCTTGGCTGTGGTACAGGAGCCGTGTTTACAGGTGCCACCTGTGGTACATATCCTATTGGTGGTGGCGGTGGAGCTGCAGGTATGTTGGCCCCCATGAGTGGCCCTAGGACAAGCCTCATGTGCTGGTCAAAGAGTTGCTCTTGTTGCCCCTGCGGTCTCACCTGGGGTGGGTGCACATGTTGTGGTCTCACCTGGGGTTGTTGCCCATGTTGTGGTCGCACCTGGGGTTGTTGCCCATGTTGTGGTCGTACCTGGGGTTGTTGCCCCTGCTGTGGTTGCACTAGTTGTTGCCCCTGCTGTGGTTGCACTAGTTGTTGCCCCTGCTGTGGTTGCACTAGTTGTTGCCCCTGCTGTGGTTGCACTAGTTGTTGCCCCTGCTGTGGTTGCACTAGTTGTTGCCCCTGCTGTGGTTGCACTAGTTGTTGCCCCTGCTGTGGTTGCACTAGTTGTTGTGGTTGTAGTTGCTGCTGTTGCCCAGGTAGTTCTTGAGCCTCTGCCATTGCTTCCAACTCCGAATAAGCAGCTGATGTATCCTGCTTACCAAAATTATAATCAATGGAGAGGTGCTCCTCACTGGAAGATAATGTCACTTCAGGCAGCAACCTAAGAACATTCAAATCCCCTACTGGATACAAATATTGTGGTTGGGGATTTAACTGTGCCTGATGTTCTTGTATTTCTTTTGCCCTCTGTTGTTGTTTTGCAGCTTTCTTCAACCTCTCTGGAGGAATAGGTGGTACTGTAGCTATGTATGTCCTATTCCTCAAAGCTTTGGGCAAGTGCTGATACCAACCCTCTGCCATTACCAAGTGCCACCATCTCACTAATGTGCTTCTACTATATATCCGTATTATTATCACAAGCTCACACACACTGCTCCTTAGTTTCTAATACATCTGCTGTGAGCTGCAGATGTTGGAGCACACTCATTACATATAGTCACTTGGGCACCTGAAGACCACACCTTTCACATAAGGGCAGGTATGTCACCATCTCCAGGGGCCAGTAACTAAGTATTTGCTTGTCCCTCCTGCTCAGCTATTTTCATTAATCCTGTCTGGGTGCTGAGCAGGGGGGGTTGGGAGTGCCTCCCAACTGTACTGCATGGCTGCTGCCCCTCTGGTAGCTATGGGAAGGAGGAGCAGCCTTACTCCTTTCTCAAGCCATGTCACACAATTTGTACAATAAAATCACATATTCTCCTTAAATTCGGATCACTATACTCCTGAAATCGTAGCCCGATTCTCCACCATTATCAGATAGGGAAGTAGATGATATCTCAGGAATAAGAGACTATACTAATCAGTAATAATCCTTGATAAAGAGAGAGACACTGAAGACACTTGTATTCGTCGTGAAGCCTCAGTGTATACTGAGAGAATCATTTATTTATATATTAGTAAGTTGTGTTAGTGTCTAGGTGGAGTGGTGGTGTACCAGGCCCACTGAGTCTTGGCTCAATGCCCAAACCTACAGCCTGACACCATGATGTGTCAGCATCCTGAAGCTCTTGGAGGAGAATACCAGACTCCAGGGCTTGCTTTTGGATGATTCGGATGAGTCCAATCAAGGTGTGAGCAGGTCGGAAAGTTCCCTGGGTGGAAAGCCGACCTCTCTCCCTGCCAAACCAGTTGAGGAAGCTCAAGCCTTGCCTTCTTCAGGCTCGGGCGAGACTCCTGGTTTGACCGTGGTGTCCAGTCGAGCTGGTGGGATGTTGGAGGTTAACGACCAACAAATCCATTTCCTCACCAGTCTCCTGGACCAGATGAAGTCCCAACGTGAGCCACCCCAGCCTCAGAGAACTGTGGCTTCGGCTGCGTTGGGCCGGGCGCCTCCCGAGCAAGGTATGTTCGGAAGTATGTTCGATACTCCGGACAGACCTTCTGCAAAGGACTCGCCCGAAGGACCGAAAGACGACGATGGCAATGGTAACTAAAACAGAGGAAACGCATGGACGATGATGACTGGACCGCCCTTCGACCTGATTTAACCACCTCGGATGCTGTTCGGATGCCCTGGATCCTCGGATCATGACCCTGGTGTGTGGCGCCGACATTTACGTGAAGTCTACAATAATGAAAGTGATAACCTTTTTCATAAAATAAGTTCTGTAGAACAGATTGTTTGCTTGTTAGTGAGGACACTATATGCTCCTGCCTGTCAAACGTGAAAAGGTTTTTCATAAATTTTCTTTCTTACTTCGGATAATTGTTCACATTAGTTAGGACACAGAATGCTCCTATTTGTCGATTCCTGAAGTTTTCATAAGATTGATTTATTTGTTCATTGTAGAGAGGACACACTATATGCTCCTACTTGTAGACTTTTACTTTTTCTTACCCTGTCGAGTTTTTAAGATTTTTCTTTTCAAACTCTTAAAAGAAAAAAGGGGGTATTGTGGTGATATTGGGTGTAGGTGGCCGCTGAGGGTTAGTTCGTCCGAACCTCCCCAGTGGTCACTACTGGTCCGCGGGACTTTTTAGTCTAAATCATATGTTTTGCCTGTCGCCTTTTATATATTTAACAGCAGCCAGCTGTTGGTCGATAGTAACCACGACCTGGGTTTCTACCATTTAATGTAAGCTGTAGAGGCCATGATAAACCTCTCAGTGTGGATAGTGTTACTTAAACCACTCATTGTGAATTGTTGACTGTTGATGTATATGTCTGATGGACACCTTTGGATGAGGGTTACCTGGCTGGCCAGGTAATCCGAAGTCCACAGTCCAGTCAGGTCTGATGCGAACTGATGCCAGTTCCGAAACCTCACAATAAAACCCAAGTGAACAGGTAGCGCCTGCCTTTGTTCCTTTTGTTCTATGTAACTCTCGATTGATAAGCTTCGGATACGCCAAGGGAAACGAACCTGCGACACAGATACACTACAGTAGTCCGATTCACTACAGTAGGGTAATTCTTTTGAAAATAAATCAATTCGGCTAAAATCTGCAGGTGCCTACGTCAGGGCACAATTTATTTAAATATTCTGTTATTATTCATCTTCCAAACTTTTAGCGCCTTTTGAGCAATGTGTACTATAAACGACTTCAGATTCTGAGCATAATGTACAATATATGTGGGAAATATTTGACTGAATGGCAAAAAAACTTACCCCGATCAATTTGAAGGCTTAAATGCGGATAAAATAACAAGAACGAAGACTTACTGGAATGTCACAGTAAGTAGGCCGTGTAAGTAGGCCCCCACCCTAATGTAGGCCCAAGGTGGCAGCAAGTAGGCTTTATATACTCTAATTATTCCTAATATGTTACATATGATTGGTGCCTACGTTGGGGTGGGGTGCCTACGTTGGGGCATTTTCTTTTGTGTTTTTCAAACCTCTACACATTACAAACCCTCTCAAAACTCATTAAATATGTCATCCAATAGGTTGGGAAGGGTATAATGATAAAAGCTAATTCCTATTGGGCAGTAATTCCTCACAGTTTTAGTTCATAAATCAACAAGGCTTACCCAGATGTAGGCACCTAGGAAAAAATAAGTTAAAAATTCAAATTGATGCTGAGAGAGAAATATTCATCCAATCCAGTAGCGATTTTCAGGTTACATTCCCTAAATACCCTATTAATTTATCAATGCGCAAAAATCTCCTAATTCTGAGAAGTTTGAGAAAATGACTTCTGATATCACCCATTGCCCCCATTTCATGAGAATTGACAAAATACATATATTTAGTTCTCTATGATGCATTCCTATATTTATAATTAATTGCTGAAATCTTTAAATATTATATGGCGTTTTCCACACAACAAACCTCAATATGATACAACATGTTAAATCTGAATAAGTAATGCAGTTTGGACACTTCACCAAAAAAACGTGTTCACCACTGACGTTTATATATTTTGCCCCAGGCTCACCTAATAATTCCTATATCTTAAGTTTGATATTTTTATTTTAAAAAAAAAAGGTTTGCAATGTTTCTGGATGGGTAATTACCTGTAAAGTAACGAAATATACTACATACAAAGGCCTTCAAAACGCAAGGATGAATTTAATACAATGTCCTGAATTTTGTTGTATAGATTCATATGATTATAAGGGCTAGACCCTTGAAAGATCAAAACATTTTCATAAAGAGATCCTGTGAAAAAATCCCTCTGAAAAATATCAATTTTGCAAATTGTGACTCATTTTCCTGGAACACATCACATAAAGGTAATCAACTAAATAAAGGTGAAGAATATTCTGAAAAGTTGAAATATTTTGAACATTATTTTAGATGGATATAATATTCATGAACGACTATTGTAATGGAATGTTTTAGCAGACAGATAGATAGTATAGGTTGCACAAGGTTCTGTGAGAGACAGTTCTTTCTTTGGCTAATAAAATTTTCGAAATGTAACAGAATTATTGGGGGGGGGGCCAGGCCCCCCCAATGTAATTATTGGGGGGGGGGGGGGGGGCAAGTGCCCCCTTGCCCCCCCCCCCCGGTTCCGCCGCCCCTGAATTTGATCAAAGACATGGGATCCGGGTACAATGAAAACTTGTTGCGTCATATATAGGACAAAGTTGGTCAGTTTTTTTAGTTTCTTTTTTTCACTTGAATTTCACTGAGTTATAGCAATAGCGATAGGAATATTTTGAAAATGTAGGCCTATAATTGTTCTTAAGGGAAGTATGGTTATATTTCAGATAGCATTTTTACATGACACATGACTGGACCATGCGGCTATATATATTGCATTTATACGATCCAGCAAAATAAGACCAAAAATAGAAAGTTTCCGATATACATTCACCTGTTTAATTTCGTAATTATTCGGATTTAATCACACATTTCTTCTTTTTCAATATTTTCATTTCTCCAAGGGTATAATAAGGCCATATTGAAAAATATATGGAGAAAAAAATCATTTTTATACAATAAAACATATTTTATGTCAGAAAATGTCTCCTATTTAAATTAATGTTTCCTGGGTAAATCCTTTTTTTGTTTCAATGACAAATTATATAAAACTTATTAATTTGTTATTTGTCTTTAATTCACCATAAAGCAGATGAAAGAACCTCCCCCAGAGTTGTTTTTCTTAATTTATTTTGCAGCCAACGCTTGTTGGTTCGCTATCACTAGATTTTATGTAGCGTATTGAATGGACAACAATAAAGGATGATGTGAAATATGTAAGACAAAAAAGGAGCGCCCCGTGAGCTATCCCGAAGGATTAAGAATTAGTTTCCTTATAATATTCACCCAGCGTTATGCAAATCAGTTGAGGACCATAACGGTGTTTCATATAGGGTAACGATACATGTTTGGATTAAGGTTTATATTTTTATCATGTAAGTTTCTGACAAGCCAAGCGACTGAATGATTATGTAATCTATGTTGGCTCCCAGATAGATATTCTATACATTTTCTTTGCGATTTACGAAACGCTAATCACAGCTAAGCACAGTGTCACTAGTTTATTATGTTTGTGGCGTCAGGGACCCGCACGATTAATACTATTATTGTTCGGCGGTCTGACCTAAATACAAGTATGATGGCTGCCGTGGTTAGTGCAGTCCTGTTCTTGTATCTCTTAGTATTTTATGCGACTATTTCGATGTTTTGAGTTGTTCACGCTGTTTAAGTTATAACAGTCGGGTATACTGGTGGAGTTTTAGTTTGGAATGTGTTATATGATATTGTTGCATAGTGGTAATGCAATGTTCCTTTGTTCATACTTCTTCCTGTTCCTGTACTGCTGTATTTTGGGTGTGGTATGGTCCTGGCTATAAAAGCTGGAGACAGGCTGAGCTCGGCAGTCATTGCTTGCTCAACTTTAATTTGAAACGGAATACACATCTTTAATACATACAAGGTCTTGACTTTGACTTCTTTTTTGGATAGCCTGAACCGGGCTGAACAAATATTCTCTGAGAATTACCGACTTAGTAGAGAGACATTTCTTAATAATATTCAGTCCTATCAGGGGGAACATGCTAATGGGATGTGATACTGCTTTCCAGAGGGGGAGAGGGGAGGGAGGGTGGAAGGGGTGGAGAGAGATACGATGGGGGAGAGGGTGAGAAGAGGGGGTAGGGAGAGGTGAAAGAGGAGGGAGAGGAGAGAGAAAACACACAAACAGGACACCCTGCTCTTGAGAGGGGGAGAGGTGAGGGAGAGCGTGGAGACAGTGAGCGAGGGAGAAGCAAGAGAGAGTGGGCGGGATGTGGGAGGAAACACAGAAATGGGATGTGATACCTTGCTCTTGAGAGAGGAAGAGGGGAGGGAGAGGGTGGCAACAGAAGGGGTGTGGGACAGGCGACAGAGGGGCAGGGGTGGGATTTGGTTGCTTTATACCCTGTTTTGACACCATACTTTTTTATATGTTTGGAAAATTGCAAAATTTTCAAAAAAATATGACGGTACCGATAACTGGCACTGGGAACACTCCTCCAGTGGTCGACTCAAGTCTCTTTGTAACTTGAGCCAACCACTACCCGATGGGCAATTGAACGCAATTAACGCGCAAAAAGACCAGCGCATACTGAAGCGCACAATAACTGAGTTGACCGTAGCCACTTATTACGCTTTTTTTGTTGCAGTTTCTAACGCTTAGGTTTGCGCAAACTTGATGCGAATGATTAGCGCGAGACTGACAACTGAAGTATGCGCAAACCTTTTGCGGAATAGGAGCGCACAATTACTGAGTTGAGCGTAGCCATTTATTACGCTTTATTTGTTGCCAATGCTTACCAATGCTTAGGTTCGCGCAAACTTGATGCACATTATTATCGCGATAGAAGAGCAATGATGTATGCACCACACCTTTTGCGGCTCAAAAGCGCTCATTATCTGGATACACAAGTTCCTGAAATATGCGCAAATCATTTTAGCATATATATTGCCAATATTATGCGCACGAAAAGTCCTTTACCCTTACTTATTATTGCGTATGTATTGCAGTTATATTACGCACTGAACTGTGCGTAAATTATGCGCACGAAAAGTCCTTTATAGTTACTTATTATTGCGTATGTATTGCGGTTATATTACGCACTGAACTGTGCGCAAATTATGCGCACGAAAGTCGTTTTATTATCGCGTATGTATTGCGGTGTATACTGCACTGAACTGTGCGCAAATGCGTTTGCATGTAAATTGCATCTATTATGCACATAACTAATGTTGATCCAATCATACCTTAAAAATAAAAATTGCAGAACAATGGCGAATACAATATTATTTCTTTAGTAACTTTATTAGAACAAAATGAACATTCATATATACATTTATATATTATCATAGCTGGTCATAAAAGATTCATTATAGTGAAGTCAACTAGTAAAACCATAAATATCAGCTGAATACCCTGAATACATTTGAAAATACATAAACGAAAGACAGTTGCTTTTCGTGTGTACTATAAATAATCTCTTAAACCAGCACAGCACCAAATAATTGTCCTCAGCACCACAACCCCCACTCTAAACTATATTTGCAAATATCCACTAAAAAATATATTTAATCAATACATTACTCAGAACAAATATGTACATCGCGTAGTAAATAAATGCTAGCTGCCTCTCTGATCTTTGCTCTTTCTCATTTTGGAAGCATCTGAACAAGAGGCAACTTAAGATTTAAGTCATCAGCAATATGATATGATATTCAATTTCAAAAAGAGCTTTTGCATTCATAATTTACCTATAAAATTGACATAAAAGTACCAAGCTGGGGACTTCTGCCCAAGGTGGCTAGATAAACATATATAATGACATTTTAGATAGACGGTACATTCGAATTTTACTCAACAGTATCATTGTCGCCTTCCATTTGTTTTGGCTAGATAAACATATATTATGACATTTTAGATCGACGGTACATTCGAATTTTACTCAACAGTATCATTGTCGCCTTCCATTTGTTTTTCGCCATCATCGCCTGCAGTACGACGGCGTTCAGCCTCTTCCCTCCGCTTTTCCATTCTACTTGTGGCATCCTCACGGTGTTTAATCATTCCTTCTGCAGCTCTCAGGTTTTCACTTATTGCCTTGTTGACCTTCTTGTGTAAATCCTTATCATTGGCAAATTGTGCTCGTATTGCATCTGTGTGAATATACCAATCATAGTAATGATAATTAATATACTTATATCGTAAGACACAATTTTAATTTTTTAGCCAATAGATGTTAGCAAGAATATATTTTGGAAAATATGTCTGATCACCTTGAATTGGTTATTATCTTAAATTGTGGGATGATCGCAAGTATAAAGGTTAATTTACTGTAGACACGGATCCAAAACAAAATCATATATATATTGGTCCCCCTTCTATGTTCAATATGTAATTGGGAGAATTCGATCATTATTCATAATTAGCTATATCAATTATTAGATTATATTTTGTTGTTATAATTTGCAAGTGAGATATGTTATTTCTAGTTAAAAATGTCAACTTTTTTTAACATAAAACTTCAATTTAACTCACCCATAACAACTCCATACAACTTGTAGGTGTTGAATGCTACCTTCTTGTTTGTCCCACGTACATTGAAATGACGAGCGGCCAGTGGGTCCATCAAGCGATTCAAAACCTTGTGTACTGCCTTCCCTGTGTCGTCTCCTCCACAGTGTGACAAAAACTCGACCTGAAATGCCATTGGGCACCACATTAATATAATAGTGAAGTCATAATAATTATCATAGATCATACATTCTGTCCAGCCTCTGTAGAACCAAGACTTCAAAGAGTGTCGGTATAGGCTAGCATTGTGGTTCTGGTTCTTAAAAAGGCTGGACAGGGTATAGATATCATATCAAACATAATTTATGATCATAATTTTTATAATTACCACCTCAATATGATATATACTTATCTCTATATTGCAATCAAATTGTAGCTATTTACTTTATATTTATATACAGGTACAAAATTGAATACTATTTCCATTTCTTGTCACTTTTTCATAGCTCTGTTGACACACTGAAATCACATAATTATATACCTACCAAAGCTGCTCTCTTCCCATTGTCAACCATATTTTGTCCAGTTCATCCACCGCTTCTTTGGTTTTTAAGGGAGCGGGACACATATCATGGCCTCTTGAATATCCCCCTTCCTTGTCGCCCACACGTTTGGCCAATTTCTCTACTTGTCGTGAGAAAAGGTCAAATTTCTCCTCGAAAGATGAAAAGAAGGCATAGGACCGTCTTTCTAAATCTGAATAAGGAATATACATGTTCTTTTAATATCCATGATCGATATATATTTTATCACGTCAAAAAACAGGTTCACCATTCACATATTGTATACAAATGAAGTTATAACTTGAGTAAATGTAAATGATAATTCAATTTAATAATAACACTCTGTCTGACTACGTATATTAAATAATTGTCATCACCCTACTATTTATTAAATAATTTACTCTCATCCACTTACTCATCAAACTGTTCACAAGTGCAGCATCAGTGGGACTCCCTTCTATGACAGCAGCAGCTGGTGACTTGGAGATGTTTGCCTTTGTCGACGATGATGTTAGATCAATTCTGTTGATGTTATTTCTGGACGATTTTGGAGTAACAACTAGCTCTTGTTGTGTGGATCCCTGTTTTGACCCAGATCGTCGGTGTTCATTACTTGCTGGAGATACATGTTTTGACACAGATCGTCTGTCTTCATTACTCAATCCTGGAGATTTTGCATGGCTTTCTCTGTGTGGTGTGCCTGTTTGCTTACGAATGTCCATCAGTTTTAACACAGGGCTGTTCATATTTGTGGACGATGTTTGCTTATGAATGTCCATCTGTTGTTCTGACCCAGATGTGTGGTCTGCAATAATTGTGGGAGATGGTGTCTCAGCACTAACCATAGGAGATGATGGCATGGTCATTATCTCTTGTGACCCATTTAATTTTGTTGGAGATGATGGACTGCTGTCCATCTGTTTTGACCCATGTATATTTGCCTCATCCTCCGTACTCGTGAGACTCGCTCCGTATATCTCCTTCTGAACACTCATCACTCTCCTGGCCACTTGCAGATCGATTTTCTACTTGTTCTACTTTGCCCTTGTTTTTCAAAAATGCAGTATTCGGCACTGATGGGTACCCTTTTTGTTTGCCCGCCCTTCTCGCAATCAATTTCCGTACCTGCTCTATTGCCCCAGCTGCAAATATGAAAAATAAATTTCAGTTAGCTATGTTCTTCTTGGACTTTTGGCATTGTTTTCAATTAGGAAAATGCCTAAGAAACAAATTGCTCTTTTTAGTATACGCCTGGAGACGCAATTATTTTAACCAACAGGAATATTGTTATGGTAAACATTATTATTAATGCATAAGCATATATAATTTTGTATCATGAGCATGTATCATTTGCCACATAACATTTGCCATATAACATTTACAAAATACAAATTTAAATTCCAAATATATAGCTTACCATCCGGTTCCGCACTTCTTTTCTTACTGGATCTGGAGGGTCGCGATCCTGCACTTTTTTGTTCTTGTGATCCTTCTGAGCTAGTTGTTGTCAGCTCATCCGACTCCTCATCAGATCTCCAGCTCTCTACAGAAAAAAATACACATCATATAAATATTAAAATTTTGTTTGCATTGACACTAACTTAATTAATAGATATTCATTGATTCATTATATATTGATTGATTATGTGGATACATCAATGCATATAGCATTATGGAGGCACAATATTATTGTTATGTTGACATTAATTATAAGTCGATCCAGGTCTCCATATATATTGATTTTGTTATATAAACAGACATCTATAAAGGCAACTTATGCTTGACATGATAGTTCTTTACTTACCATGTAATGCATCCCGGGTCTTGATAACTTTTTTGATGGACCAAGACGGCTTTGGCTCAGTTCGTTGCTCAAGATCCTTTTGTGCATCCAACTTGCTTGGCCAGCTAATATATAGTTCCCCATCCAATTGAGTCAGCCAATTTAATGGTACCCTGCGGATCACACTTGCACCATTTTCCTTCCAGGTAACGGTTTGATAATGCTTCGCCATTCTGAAAGGGAATTTATTGTCAAAAACTTAATATTTTCATCACTGCTAAGAGGCACTACCAAAAGGGATGTATGTATAACAATTATACATCCATCAGACATCAACTAGTATATATAATATAATGTATACCTCGCCCTACTTGAAAACGTGCAACTTCTGGAACGAACATATTTAAATTCCCTATACTCACTTGTCATTTATTGTTGATAGTTGTGTAGCAATGGGAAGAAAACATAACCATTCTCATCGCCACTGACAGGTAACATAAGAGCTGGTTGGTTTAGTTTTGAAAAAGACAGCGTCACTGTTTGTGTGTGTGACACAGATGGAACGTGTCTGATGTCCAAAACACTTGAATTTATTGGGATTGTGTACCAATCACGTGTTCTTTCCTTCTTTATTTCCTGACACTTTGCTTCCTGGTTTGGGAGTATTTCTTGAACTATAGCAAAGTTGCCATTGGGTAGTAAATAAACGCTATCCCGCGTCTTTGATGTTGGTACTTTGTTATTTGCCTTTTGGAAGAATCTATATTTATTGAGGTGCCATCTTTCATCAAGTCTTTTAACTATCTGTCGGATAGGGCTCACAGAGCCATGCACCAATGATTTAAGGTGTCCAAGATAACTCTCAAATGGGAATGCTGATAGCTGATCAAGGGGCAACTTATGATTTAAGACATCATCAGCCATGTGCATTAAGCTATGCACATTATAGGTAATAAATTCTGGCCCATACAGTTGGACTGCCTTCTCTACAAAGCATTTCAAAAGTGCTTTTGCATACTTAACTCTTTCCTCATTCTTTATCATTTCTTCTGATAAAAGAATACGCATTGCTGTACACAGTGTGACCATGTGCTCATATTGGTCTTTTCTGATAACATCCCTTAGTGCAATAATACCCCCATACAAAAGGAAGAACCTGAATTCAGACGCTTTCCAATGCTCAAGTTCATCTAGTCCCCTCAGTCGTCTTTGGAAGCATGATGGCACATATTGCCGCATATGTACCAAGCTTGCTGTCACTGCACTCCAACCAACTGTGCCAATTTTATGTGGGCCCTTCTTCCAACAACAAATTAGCCTGCGCAAAACTCCTAAACACACTAGGTGCATATAATTGAGGATAAAATCCTCGATCATATTAATACGCAACTCTGGATCTGCAAATGGGGATAAACCATTTTGATGCTCATCATACATCATTTCCTTAAATTTCTCATCTGTCCGTAAAGGGTCATTTTTATTAATCAGACGAACAGAACCTATGAACTCCCCTTTAACTTCGCAACGTTCACAGCTGTGATATCCTGTGTGGCCTGTTATACTTTTAAGAAATGCACGTGCTGGAGTATCACACACAAAGGCTCGAATTTTGATATTGTAAACCTCACCTGAGTGAGTTAGGCCATGTTCATAAAGTTCTTTAACTTCTTGGATAAAATCATGTGCATAGTCAGCAATACTGTTGGGCTTAGAGTATCCCAACCATTGTGAGACAGCAAAGGGTGGGCCACCATTTATATTGGCCAATATTGGCCATAGCTGCTGGCCACTACTGCGATTCATAGGAATTCCATCTACATTAACAAGAATATTGAAGACATTATTTTCTGGCTTTTTATGCTCTAAATATTGAAGGAGAGCTCGTCTTATAGACAAATATACATATTCACCCCCACATACCTCCTTCACATCGACAGTACCCATGGTATGTTTAAGTGTTCGGGCATCCCTAGGTATAAATGGTAACCTTTTGTTTAATATTTGTAACAGATCAGTCACAACCGTTCTTCCTACATTATTACTGACAGCCCAATCAGCAAGGTCAGTACAAAAAGCACGTTGATAATGCCAATACTGAAGAATTTCGTACCAATCATTATGTTCAATATTGTCATTGATTGGATCAGAAAATGCATCTGTATCAGAGCCATTTTCTGAAACTGTATCCCCCAAAATTTCATGATCCATTGGATCATTTTCCCTTGACACATTTGGATCATTTTCAGCTAACACATTTGTAACACTGTCAGTGGCAACATTTAGATCTGGTATGTTTTCTTCAGGAACTGCACATTCACTTTCCTGCATCTGACGTATATATTTTTTAGTTCTGTGCAACTTCCGCGCATACTGTGCCCTTGAATGCCGCCCCATATCTGGATGGTAGATGGAATAAAATGACATGTCGACATCATAATTAATGTTTTTCTGGAAGATAGTTAAGGCCAAGTGTAAGGACAGCGTGTGGGGTGCTATAGAACATAAACACACACTTATAGCACTCCGCCCCACCCCACGCCTGACCTTTATACACGATGCCATGCATAGGCCAGCAACACTTAAATTACTAATTTAAGATCTACATTAGTGTGGATAGAAGCATATGACAACTGTCCCGCTAACCATGATCGAGAGAAGTTATGTATTGGCCTGATAGCTACTTTTGATTAATTTTCATGGTTATACTTTAATTATAATGAGTAATGATCATCTTGCTTTTAAAAGAAGAAATTGGTCTCCACCAGTTAGAAATTATTTGATCTTATGGATCTTATCTGGGTATCACCAAGGTCCTAACGTAGTAATACACATAATAATACATTTATGTACGGGCGCAGCAATCCAGCCTTATAGTAATTGCGATTGCTAGGGGTTTCATGCCCACTCATTGCAGCAACGCACGCGTTGACAAATTCTGCGGCCACGTGACTACGAAACATCTGAACTACTGAAATGTTTAGGCACGCGCGTTGGCGAAGATAACCTAAAGCCCAAATACAAGAGGGCTCAGATATAGAATGCTAATCCTTGCATAATCCTATCTAGATACATAGAAACATACAAATATAAATATATAGATTCATAATTCAATGCCAATCAGTCAAAATGCCCACTTTACCGACTTTTCCATGCCCGGCAAAGACCCTAAATTAAGCATCTTTTGGCGAACTATTTGAACGTGATCTGTCTTAGTTTAATAGTTCTCCAGAAAGATGCTTGGTTAGTAGCGTCTCTGAACTCACCCAGGCAACATGGAGGAGACGTTCTGCCTTCCCGCAAGAATCCTGCTGATCGTTCGAATAAATTCACACACAAACATGATCATTTACCGGTGCTCACAAGGCCGACTACACCGAGTTGTCAGACCAATCGTGTAGAGGGTTGGTAGAGTTATAATGATCATGTTGCTTAGTATTAAGAAGTTTCAGTTCTTGATCAGTTTCTGAGAAATGATTTCACCGGTACCGTAAGCGACCCTTATGCCTAAGCGTTCGCCCCGGCGTTGACCTAACTTTCCCCACGTGCAGGAAGTCTGACGTAAGCATGCACGCTAGCACGTAGACAGAAGGGCAAATTAATTCAGGTCGATCGCCAATGAATGAGATGTTGTTGAAATATCATTTGTTCAACATCTAGTGCCTGAACAACATGTTGCCTGAACAACATGTTTTAACTTTGATCATTTTAATAAGCCATGAACCATTTCTAAAGTACCTGTGTGACTCCGAGTATTTTGTATTTTGGATGGGCGGCCAGTGCACGTGCTCCGGATATCAAATGGGGCGCTAACCTTTTTGGTGATAACTGACTGATGTGAATGATGTTAATAAGACCATGCAATTAAGATATATACTTGAGGATGGTGAAGCTTGTGAAAATAAACACTTTGATGTAATTATTATTGTTTAAATATAAACTTAAAGATACTGCCATCAATATAGCGGCTACCACCCAGTTAATTAATAAGTCCAAAAGAAATAGCCTCAAATCGATCGGTACTACCACCCAGTTAATTAATAATTCCAAAAGAAATAGCCTCAAATCGATCGGTATACGAAGCCTTGGTTAGAAGAGAAGCTGGGGCAACATGTGCATGATCTCCATGATCAAAGCATTATTTTCACAGACCTTGGTTACACACAATTAAACAACTATCCTTTTCTCATACCAAACTTATATTGTGTTAACAATAATATGAATTGATGTACACATCAGTAGGCCCTATATACAGGTCTATCGATAAGCACATGTCCTCAGCTAGCACGTGTCAATCCATAGCGCTCTATTTCCCTTTTCACAATGCGCAAAACCTAACGTTTTTACTGCGCAAAATCAGCATCAACACACAAACCATAACAACACAATGTAACAACATCAGAGAGAAACATTTCTTACCGGGATATCTTGAGTTAGAGGTTGTTGTAGTTGGGTGATTTCTTGTGGCTTCCGCGAGCTGTTTGATATACGTCTTCACCGTGCAAGTGTCAGGAGGAAAAGGGCTGACTTCTGACCGTTGGATGACCAGTGGCTATCGCGGTACCCATGGTAGCGTA
The DNA here is from genome assembly GCA_942159475.1 of Sthenelais limicola. Lineage (NCBI taxonomy): Eukaryota > Metazoa > Annelida > Polychaeta > Phyllodocida > Sigalionidae > Sthenelais > Sthenelais limicola. The sequence continues at coordinate 97,385,299 of OW804095.1, forward strand.
TTCCAGTACTTTTCCACTGGCTCGCTCCAGGGTTTGGCGGGAAGCAAACGGAAGCGATCGATAGACTTGCAGCAAACAGTTAGTCTCCAATTGAAAGCCTCGATTCGAAAGACTTGTATAGAGGGATGTAATATCATGCTGGCCGAAATATCCATGATTGATATGTTGTAATCAGTATAAAGGATTGTTATTGGATTATATTGGATTGTTATTGGTTCAACTAATACATATTAATTAGTTAGATTTATTTACAAAAGGAAGTGGGTTAATATTGTTTGATACGTAGAAGGGCTAGGGCAAGTCGAGTCATATGCAGGGGCACAGCTATAGCTGGGCGATGTTTGCAGCAATGACCGAGTGCGTATGTGATCCAAACATACAACTGGTTAAATGAAATTAGGTCTTCAATTCCTGATACAAACATATTCCTGATACAAACATATATATCACAATTAATATTCATGTGTGAATGGATATGCATGAATATTAATTCAGCTCTTCATTATAATCAATTCATAGTACATCTCATTTTTGTTTAAATTGAATAATTAGTGGTTTCTGATATATATCACATCTTTCACAATTATTGAGAGATCATATGCATGTGATATTAAGTTAACGCGGTGGCCGGGTACGAATCGATGTACTAAAATTAATTCTTTAATTGCAATTAAATTACTATACTTCTGGTACATATATAGGGTTGGTGGATGTCTGAAGGTTTTCCATCTGCACCTACATAGATACTAGATGGAAGGATAGAGTGCAGCTGACATCGATTGATTAGAATAATTTATATATCAAGACATATACCCGGCTGTCGATCGATCAGGCAGGTTCCATGATCAAATTGATGTAACAATTTAATTCATATAGTATATATGCACCACCCCTTTTCAGTAAATAGATATCATTTATGTAGTCCAGAGCTATGTATACATCATGGTTTGTGATACATTAATTTATATACATATCGATCTATTCTCCCGGCCTGTCAAAGGATATAAATTGCATGTGCACAGTGGCACTGTATGGTTGATGCATGTAGGTTGATGTTTTTATTGAAAATATATTCACTGCAGGTATGTGAGTGAGTGTGATTGTTGTGTCTCATCATATTTGTAATTAGGCCCAACGTCGACATTTTACATGGATAAACCATGATATATTGCCCATAAATGGAATTTTTCAAGTGGCTCCCTCTTATGTATAGTTAGTGTACTAGGCTATAATGCGCAACAGTTGCGCAAAAAAAACGTTATAAACACCATCTATCTGGATATGTTTAATTTGATCACTTCTAACTTGCATTTTAAGGTTTGATATTAGCCGGTTTTTTTTAAAAAAACCCATTTTTTTAACAAAAACAAATAAATGGCAATAATGACATATGCTAAACAAGCCCTCAACACAGCAATATATATTGCTTAAATTATTTCATCTAATTATTTTCTGCAATAAATCTGCATTAATGAAGTGTGAATAATGCACACAAGGAAATACTATAATTTTTCGCTGCTTCCATATATATTCTGTGGTGCAATGAATTAGCAATACTAGAACGCAAAACAAGTGCTGACGACAGCAATGCATTTTGCTTCTTTCATCAATAAGTTTTCCTGCAATAATTCTGCATTAATAAAGTGCAAATAATGCGTACAATAAAATGCTAATTGTTCGCGGTGTCCATATTATTCTATGGTGCAATGAATTAGCAATACTAGAACGCAAAACAAGCGCTGACAACAGCAATATATATTGCTTATTTCATCTAAGTATTCCTGCAATAATTCTGCATTAATAAAGTGCAAATAATGCGCACAATAATATGCTAACTGTTCGCTGTGTCCATATTATTCTATGGTGCAATGAATTAGCAATACTAGAACGCAAAACAAGCGCTGACAACAGCAATATATATTGCTTATTTCTTATCTAATTATTCCTGCAATAATTCTGCAATAATATAGTGCAACAAATGCGCAAAATGAAATGCAGATAGTTTGCTGTCTCCATATACATATGGAATGCAATGAATTCGCAATACTGAAACGCAAAACAACCGCTACCAACAGCAAAATATTTTGCTGTATTCATAATTATGCGGGATGAGATAATTCCGCAATAACAACACGCACAACAAGCGCTAACAACAGCAAAATATATTGCTGTAGTATGAAGTGCAATGGAACTGCAATAGTAACTCGCAAATCACCCGCAACGAACCGCAAAATATTTTGCTGTATTGAATACTGCCATGAATCAGCAATGTTTATGCACAAAACTTCTGCGATAAAAAAAGGGCCAACAATGGTGCTGGCAAAATTTCAGCAATATATTAGCAAAATATTTTGCATTGCGGTCATCGCTGTTTCTTTGCGGTTATATTGCAGCGCTCATTGCGGTACATTGCGGTCCTTGCCGGACGGGTATATCTTGTTATGGGTATCTGCGGTCGGGCGTGCTAGGTAATTTATGGTAAATCCCTTCGCAGGAAGGGACTGGAGTCAGTTCGGGCCTGGACTAAATAAAAAAAACTCAATTTATAAGGTACAGTAGAGTACCAATCAACATGGCCTGTAATACCAGAACCAAAGGGCAATAGAATAGAACAGAATAGAACAATCTTTTATTCATCAAGAGTTTTTTAAGGTTTCCCCCGCCGAAGGCGGTACGAGCGCCGAAGGCGCTCGTACTGGGGAACCTTATATAGGTTCCAGTTTTTGCCGCCTGTTCTTTGCGCGTCCGCGTTGCCCCCTTATAAGGAAACCCGACTCCGCCTGTTCCCACCTGAATTTCCGACGCAATAGCGTACACATCGCGGTGATTTTACGCTCCCTCAAATTAATAAAAATCGCTATTTCCACTCGAAATACATTGCCAAGTTGTTGAAATTAAGAAAGAACATGCTTTTCTACCCCCAAATATGCAGTTTTATCAACACTGATAATTAAATAAGAAAGATATGAGGGAAACTGTACTGTTGTATCAGTGAGCACGAATTTGACAACTTTTCAGCGGATTGAACATTGACAGTTCAAGGTCTACATCAACTGAGTGGATCAGGGAAAAACGCAATAAATTTAGACCTACAGAATAAATTAATCATACACCAAAATTAAGTAGAAATTAAGAAAGAACAACTCTTCCTTCCTGTATAATATGTGTGCCAATAATTATAACCTCATGGGTGAGTAAATAAGGAAGATTGGAGGAGAAGTCGGATAGAGCCACACAGTGTCACAGATCTGTCCCTGGCCTAATAAACGCTATTTCCTCACAAAATATTTCAAGATAAAGTAGAAATTTAGTAAGACCTGCCAGTTATTTCCCTCAGAGATTTATTTTCATCATTAATCCTATCAGTGGGTAGGCTAGATGCGGATATCTTTTTGTAAATATACCGATATGCCGTACAGGACGCAATATTGTACAGGTCGTCGTGGCGTGTTCTAATTTACACAACGTTACGTTGTTAGCAACGCGCACTGTAGTCCTACTTGACAACGCTTTTTCCCGCGCGTGACGGCTGCGGAATTAGTCAGGGGAAACCGTTTTCTCCTTGGTCACAACCAAAATTTCTTGTTACATTTATGTGATGAACAGGTCGACAGGCCTCTGGGTACCATTAAGGATTTATACCCAGATCTTCCGGCCGTTCCCTTGACATTAGTGTGATAGACCAGTACATAGTAAAACTCAATAATAACTAACAATATTTTGTAAGAATAAAAACCATATCGATAAGTCAATAAATCATAAAGCTGATGTTTGATGTATTAATCCAGTATAGGATTTCATTGTGGCAAGCTAGTGACTTGAAATTAATAGAAGTTACACTCATCATCTATAACAATAAGACTAGAGGTTACTGATAAAATGACATGACAATTTAAAAACATATATTTTTTTTTTTTTTTTTTTTTAAACATCTTCGTTTTTGTTTTTTTTCCCTGGAGAGAGGTTCACCTTTCTAGTTATCATTCTTTTTATGTGAATTTTCTGTTGCTCTTCTGAAATGTTTCCTTGATTCTATGGCCTGTTTCTCAGTTGATAGTGAGTTCCAGGCCATCTTAGCCTTATAAAGAAAGCTGTTTTGATATAATGTTGTTTTGGGGCGGTTGATTTTTAGATTTTTTCTTCTTTTCGAATGGCTTCTAGTTGGGAGGTTTCTACTGTCCAATTTTGAATTTATTTGTGCTAAGTAGTGTGCACTCTCTAGTGTGTGTACCTCTCTCCTTACAAAGTTGGGTAGTATGTTCAGGCTAGTTATTTCTTTTTCAACATTTGTTCTTTTTTTCATGTTAAATATTGATCTCACTGCTGAATTGAGCAGAGAATCCAACCTTTTTAATAGCTGTTTATTTGTTGAAGAGTAGAAAATATCTCCCTAGTCTATATTAGGGATTATTACTGATTTTACTATATCAGTTTTAATCTTTTTTGTAAGTGTATGACGAGCATTTGACAACAGCCTCACCTTCCACTTCAACTTATTTATAAGCTTGTCTTGTAGGACAGATTTTTGTCAATGGTGAGTCCCAAATATTTGTATTCGTTTACTTGGGATAATATTTCCCTACCCAAGGCAAGGCTCATGTTTGGTTTTATTTCTGGTTTTGGATTTTTCTTTCTGAAGGTTATATATTGTGTTTTTGCTACATTCATGGATATTCTATTTGCCTTACACCAAGTGTCTACCCAGTCTAAATCAGTTTGTATTTTTTGGAATATTTTTTCTTTTTTTTTTTTTTTTTTTCTTTTTTTTTTCTTTCTTGGATAACTCGTCAACGGTCAACCATCAAAGGGTCCAAAGAGGCAATGGTCAAACGGTGACCACCGATGGTCATTTTTAGCAGAGAGAATGAAAGAACGAAATGAAACTTTACTTGATAACTTATATATATATATAAAAACTTTTATTCAATTCACATGTACAATAAATTGTAAATGGCGACTGAAATGGGATCGGCCCTCTCAGCGTCCAGGACCCTGAGTTCTTCCCGGAATCCCACCAGAAAACAATAAGTATAAGGACATCACATAACATTATAATGGAGATTACACGTCAATCGTTAAATATACAATATATGGTTACGGCTAGCTGTCAAATTGAGAAAGAGAAGTGGCATTGTCCTTTGAGTGTCATTGAGTCCGCGTTATGTGCCAATAGTATGCAGATTTAGATTTATCTCTTCTCGCTGACTATTAATTTTAAGAGTATAAGAGAATACATATTGTTACCTCGTCTCGCTGATTATTAATCACATGAGTATAAGAAAATACATATGGTTACAGTAAAGTGCAAGGTGATAAAGTTACAGTTTCTCAAGAACTACAGTAATGGTATAGTCAGTTAAGTGCCGTGTTTACATTTCAGATTTACCTGGCAATCATTACATTAACAGTTTAGGTGAATTAGAACTTAACAGAGGAATAAGTACATGTTAAACAGTTTTGGCGCGAGTTGTTACGTTTTGACATAGTGTCAGTCTATACACTTCTTTGTATAGTAGTCCATTTTTGGGGACTTTCTTCCTTCTTCATTCTCATCAAATTAAACATTTAATAAATGAAATTTATCGTCGTATCGATCTTATTAATGAGGCATTACACGCCTTAGTTTTCATCCTATCAATCTACATCATCACTATTACATATAGAAATTTACATATTAGTCGGTGTCGTTACTTCCCAGATATGGGTCGTTTTCGGTGAAATATCTATGCTTGAGGTAGGATCTGAATGCGACCCTGGTTTTAATAAGTTGAACATCATCCGGTAATTGGTTCCAGTATATAGGTATATTGTACACAAAACTTTTTTTGAACATTTCATTTTTGATATATTATATGTATATATATAAGTATTCTTATTTCTCTTTGTATACAGTTACATTAAAAATGAAGAGGAAATGTTCCTTAAGTCAACTAGTTGTTCTTCTCAGAAGGCCCTGGTGTATTGAATACATCATTTCTAGATTAATTAAGTGAATAGCATTACTTGATACAGATAGTAATGGATAATCAAACTTAAGTAGCTTATCCACTTACTTATGGATAACTCGTCAACGGTCGACCATCAAAGGGTCCAAAGATCACCGGTATTTACTTGCACGTCAAAAAGAGCCCACATGGTCACCGTTGGACGGTCCCCTAGGGACCCCAGACATTTGATTTATTACTGTATGGACATTTAAGCCCTTTGCCATATTGTACCATTGGTTGGATTAACACATTATTAATTACCATTTTTCCACGCAACAATAATTATCTTAAACTCCACAAAATATCAATGACAAGAGCTTAAAGGGAATGTAACGATAATCTAAAGAATCACCTCACATTTGCTGAATGGCTTAGTGGATGAGATATTAAGGAATAAAAGAGAAGTGCCTGCATAATATTGCATATCGTGTAAAATAAATGAATAAATGAATGAATGAATGAATGAATGAATGAATGAATAAATAAATAAAATGATCATTGCTCTATAAACCTTGCGAGCCCTAGTGATAACTTTTATGCGATTTTACATTTTAAAGACTTTTGATTTAATACTGGATGGACATTTCTGGTCATTTCTACATATTAGCAAATTAAAGCCGAAACACTATTTCGGAAACTCTAAATTTTTTTTTGCAAATAGCAAAAACATTATAGTCTTCAGAGTATTTCTACAGCATTATAATGATCGACATCATAATTTACCACCAGAAACATAAGAAAAGAAAGTCAGTTTCTCTCTTACAAGGAGGCAGCCATATTGGTGACCAACAGCGCCACTGGTGGTAATTTACATTTATTGATGACGTCACTGAACCACTAGGTGTGACTGGTCACTCTACTCGGCACATACATGTAAACAAACATTGAACTTACAAATGCTTAGTTTAAAGCATTGGTATATACATAATTATATGATGTATATACAGTGAGAAGGTTTGAATATTCATATTAGTATATATATACACATTATAAATATCCATAATTCACCCCAGAGACCCCTAATTTGTGAGTGCAAATCTCTCCCTGCAACTCAGAAACTCGGTAATAATGGCGGCGACGGCGGTAATGTTTTAACACTTTCACTCCTCTCCCCTGCCTCACCCTAACCCTCAATAGCTTTAACACCTTTCCCTGCATTTGTCAATGGCAGATATTTTCCCAGCCTAACCTTTTTATAAAGAGCATCATTCATTTACATATGAATATGGCTCAAATCAATTGAGGAAAAATAGGAGTGTGTCCATTCAGGCACTGCGAGCTATTGTTTATGTTGTGGGTATGAGGGTATGTGACGTCACTCCCAGTCACGTGACTTATAGCAATGGCGGCCTCCATACAAGTTGTCTGCTATAATTGATTCCAGGTAAAATTGCTCCCCACTTCTTTAATATGTGAGAATTACATAAAATACATACGTGAGGTCGTTGGGTACGATTTCCCCTCCTACAAAATGTTTACATGATATCCTATGAAGTTTCGGCTTTAAGCACCGATTTTCAGACTCTACCAAACTCTCCTTGTGATATTACTGGATATATTAATCCGAAATATATATCCTAAAACTAGGCTTGGCAAACATAACCACGACTACCAGACCCCCCGCCATATTACCTTTTCAGAAACTTTAGGTATTCAGGCATAAGAGCGGCCGTCCCAGCCAACTAAAGGTAAATGCACTAAATAAGGCCCATGACATGGACACTTATAGAAATATAAAATTCAACCCTTTAATTTGGAACGTGTTAATTAAAATTTGGTATATTTATAATTTTAGAGTCAAACGTGAAATTTAAATTGTTTTTTAAAAATTGAAATCACTGATGTAACCATGGCAACCAACTAAGCATACCTATTCTCCATTATTGGTAATGCCATCATTCTGACCCTATTTTGGGCTTTATTCGCCATTTAACCCATATATGCCCAGAGGGGTCGTTTTTCGACCCATGCTAGACGTTTTTTTTAACAGCATTATCATATTGAAAATAAATAAAATAAGTAATGATTATGAGATGTGTGGGAAATATAGCTTCTCCCCATTACATAAATAGTGTTGCTAATGGCAACGCACTATTTTATATCACGTGACCATCCATGCCATATATGCTTGCTGTAAATGAAACATGTCTCAATGGAAAACGGGATTAAAAATTGTATTAAATAAATTAATTTTAGAAAAAAAATACATAGGAATGACTAACCAATGCCTCAGGCACCCATTTTGATACTTAAACTAGAATTATCAATATTTGGTAAAGAAAGAATGAAGCTTCTTTGAGGTTGGGTCGAAAACGACCCCTCTGGGCATATATGGGGTAAAAAAATCTCATCATTACTAACTAGAGTCCAACAGCTAATAGTAGGGTTAATTAACTGCAAAAGATTTGTAACAGAATCACCAAATTCGGCACAGGGGTAGATTTTTGGATTCTCTGGATGGGTCTAGATTCTTAACTGTGAAATCGGTTGCCATGGCAACCAATTTAACGGGGAAAATGGTATTTTTGGGGGAAAAGAGCCATGAAATTTGAAATAACCAACATAGATCGATGAGTAAATATTCATAAGAAAGCTCTATCAAAAGAGATCTGAAAATAATGGTTTCAATACAGTTTTTATATTGTTGTTACCATGGCAACCATTTTAGAAGAAATTGGCTTTTTAAGGGAAAATGGCCATAAAATGTGTTCTTGAACGTACATCAGTAAGCAGGGCCTCTTATGAAAGGTCTTTTGATGCAAAATCACATGAACTATGATTTCCATGGTTTTGCATGATTTAGTTGCCATAGCTACCACATTATCATCAGAATTGCCCTAAATGTTTTTTTTTTATTTTGTCCAACATCGGATTTTTATTCATAAAACATGTTAACATAGAAATGTATATTCAACGGTGTGAGAGGAAACATTCACCTGCTCATTTTTGATTTTTGCTCTTTGAGTTATTCCATATGTAAAAATAAAAGACACAAGATGTTATCAACTCTGCTTTTTGTTGATTTGTTAAATCAGTGTGGGTTGATACACGCGAAAAGGAGATATTACATAGGTTTTTCAAATATTAAAGACAAAGTTTTTCCACCTGTCGTAGAGTTTGCTAACCGAAGGGTTGTATTTAGCTGCCACCCTCATTGCTTCGACCCTATTTTTAAATTCGTTTAAGAAAGGTTCCAACCTGATATTATTATTGCCAAACAGCCTTTGCCTATGTATATAGGATTTGGCTGCCAGCAAAATAAAATTGACTCTATGCGTTTTGGGGTCATTACCCAGAAGACCTAGAATAATATTCTCTACAGAAGGAGCTTCGTCGAAAAAATTCCGCAAGTCTCCTGCATTGTTTAACCAAGCAGTTAGATCAATCCAAAAGGCTCTGACAGGCTCACATTCCATGAAGAAATGGACGATGCCATCTTCCTCCTCGCAATATGAACAGGTCGGGCTTTCTTTGATTTTGATTCTCTTCAAATATTGATTACAACAAATATTCCTGTGCAAGACTTTATACTGTAAAGCTTGCAACCTAACATCATGTGTGGCAAAGTACGGAGAGGAAAAGTATGCTCCCCATTCTTTTTCTGATCTGATTGGATTTTGAGTTCCTAAAATTCTCGGCCACTTTCTAAATTTCTTCAAGTCTAATTTTTTGCTCTTTAGTAGCACCGTATGAATTTGTTTGGCGGAGATGCCCTCAATATTCATTTTTTCCAACCCTATTTTGATTAGGATTTCATTTCTAATTTCGACTCCGTTGCCTTCTTGGGCGACAGTTCTTAGCCAATCCCTTGGGATGGCATGCTTGAGCTGAAGCCTTTCCACAAAGTTAGTTCTTAAATTGTACGTGTTTTGGAGTTGCTCCATAGACATAAATTGAAAATTTTCGTCGAGTACATCCCAGACACACGTAATACCCGCCCTTCTCCATCTGGGAAAGGATATTGTTTTTTTGTTACAGCGAATATGCGTATTACCCCAGACTCTCTCTCTTAATATTTCTCCACTGCCCTCTGGGGTTTGAGAATAGTAGAGTTTTTTCCAAATTCTAAACATTTCTTGGTAAAAGGGATCTAGGTTATTTTGAGGTTTACTACGTGTACAGAAAATTTCCTCAATAGACCTTTCCTCCACCGTTTTTAACAAACACAACCATTTATTATGTGGATTTTGTAAAGCTCGCTGCACCCATCTGACTCTGTTTACAGAAATGACATCTCGAAGAGTTCTAAGCTTTAAACCTCCTCTTTCGATACTTTGAGATAACCAAGCGGTGCTGATCTTATACGATCTGCTGTTCCAGATAAATTCAAGCAGAGATTTTTCTACCTCTCTGATTTTTTTTTTCTGTTATGCTTATACACGAGAGGATGTGCTGTCCCTTTGATAGTAGTAGCGAATTACAAACTTACGAATTTTTCCTTTAATCGATAGATTGCGATTGTCCCATGACTTGGCGACCTCATATATATTTTTTAATAAATCATTACAATTGACATCCAATAATTTGGTGTTGTCTCTTGGGTATAACAATTTTATACCAAGGAGTTTCATTACAGACACCCATTTGATATTTTGAACGGCTACATTCTGTAAATCTATCTCCCCAATATTGAAACCTTGTGTTTTCTTAACATTGAGGGTTAGGTCTGAGACCTTACCAAAATTTTCGATCATTTTCAAAGCTTGTAACAAGGACGCTTCGTCCTTTTAAGGTAAGGGTGATATCATCGGCAAATTGGATGATTTTGTTTTCTTGTTCACCTATTTTAACACCCTTGATCTTTTCATCATTTCTTATACCATCGGCCAACTTTTCGGCTACTAAAATAAACAAAGAAGAAGAGAGGGGGTCCCCCTGCTTCATTCCTCTTTGAATCTGAAACCAGGGAGACTGGTTCCCATTATTACTAAAACACGCTCTGGATTTACACAACAATGTTTTAATCCAACTTATTACATACTCATTCAAGTTGTGAGAAATAAGACATTTTTCCAGAAATCTCCAGCTGATGGAATCATAGGCTTTGGAGAAGTCTAGCGACAGCACTAGTGCTGGGCTATTGTTCTCCTCTGCCCACCATATGATATCATCTAGCCTTCGGATGGCTTCGCCAATATACCTATTCTTAACAAATCCTAACTGATCCTGGTTAACCAGCTTCGGTAGACACAAGTTGACCCTGGAAGCTATAGCTTTCGAGATCAACTTGTAATCTGTGTTTAAGAAAGTTATCGGTCTCCAGTTGGAAAGCATTCGGGAATCTACATCTTTTTTAGGGATAACGCTGATAACCCCCTTCTGTTGGTCATTGGACATCTCTCCCTCTGCGGAGCATTCTCTTACCATTTCCATAAATATGACTTTGATTTCTGGCCAGAATTTTTTATAAAATCCTGCCCCGAAACCATCTGACCCGGGGGACTTACCCACTTGGGTGTCGCACAAAGCCAGAAAAATCTCGTGCTCAGAAATGGGTCTGCCCATATGAGTGTGCTCGTCCTCAGACAAGCATGTGTGTTCATTAACCCTAGTAAAGTCGAAAGTATCAGGATCCTCTAAGGATCGTTCGGTGTACAAAGAGCTATAGAATCTTGTATTTTGTATTTAAGATTTTTATTCAGCAATAAACATTATGCAACTTTTACAATATTCTCAGAGTCTGCTGGTGTATTACAAATAGTGTTCGAAAAAATAGAAGATTACAATATGAGTTCAATTTTCATGTCTCTGTATATATACAGTTTGCTTTAGATAAGAACAATATTAAGAGCCTGGCACAAATAGGCGTGTACAAAGAAATAGTTTGGTCGTTACAGCTTTTAGGAAAACATATTGTGAATAAAACAATTAAAACAATTATCCCTGCATTGTGTCTTATACAAATATTCCTAAGGGTTTTTCCTATTTATGTATATATTTAATATTTAATATTCATAAATGCAGATTTCAATCATCGAAAGGGTACCTAGACTCACAGTCTGTTTCCTATATATGTATATATTTTGATTTCACAATTTCCACATTTTTCAACATTTTTACATCCACTTATGATACTAACAGTAGTGTGTGTACAATAATGAGACATATAACATGACATAGATGGAATGTGTCTTGGTTTACGGTCGTTTCATGGTAAACACCATATTTCCCCGGAGTCTATAAAGATATTGTTATAGAACTTCCTTATTTCTCTGGAGAACCACTTCTTATCTTCTGTTTCCCTTATATCTACTGGTAACGAATTCCACAAAACTTTAACTCTCCCCAAAGAACTCCCTTTAATACCCTCCTTCTTCCATCTATCCACCTCAACTCTCCCCTGATCCCTTAGATTATAATTGTGTTCTATATTACCCGGATTATTATTCTTATTTTCCCAAAAAAGATTTAAGATTCGAATCGTTCGTCTAAAGCATTGAGGGTTTACCTCACAGCATGTGTGCAACATTTTTGTACTTATATTATTATCTGCACTTCTGCTTCTCACATTCTGTATCAGCCTTAAACACTTATTTTGTATTAATTGTATTCTTCTTAGTTGTTGCTTTGATGAAAGATCTACTAATATCGATCCGAAATCTAGAACCGGTAGTATATAGACACTAGGAAGAAAGAGATGAACACGAGGGGTTGCCATTTAGATGGTGACACTCGCCACCCTTTATTAAACAAGCAAAGAAAAAATTGGAGCTGGTGATCATGGCGCTGGCAAGGCTTCAATGGCGTCGCACTTCAATTTTGGCGGCAGCAACATGTGATATCATGTGACTCACATGTGTGATACGTCACTGCTTCCCGTCCAGACGTCTATACACATATGTAATGACCCCCGAAAAACTGTCTTCCTCAACCGGGAATTGAACCACGGATCTCCCGCTATGCGCGCGGACATGCTACCATTACACCACCGAGGTTGACTGATTCTCAAAGGCCACCACTGTAACCAGATTCCACACTCTAGGCTACTACACTATCCCTTACTCTTTCTGCATGAAATTCATATGATTTCATGCTCAGAGACAGTGAATACTACCTTTACTGAGTGTGACAGGCCATGGCACCAAATGTAATGACCCCCGAAAAACTGTCTTCCTCAACCGGGAATTGAACCACGGATCTCCCGCTATGCGCGCGGACATGCTACCATTACACCACCGAGGTTGACTGATTCTCAAAGGCCACCACTGTAACCAGATTCCACACTCTAGGCTACTACACATATATACCAGTATATATGAATCAATAGACACTAGGAAGAAAGAGATGAACACGAGGGGTTGCCATTTAGATGGTGACACTCGCCACCCAACACCCAAAGGAAATATAACTTTTTTTTTTTTTTTTTTTTTTTTAGGCACAGTCCACAATGCCAGAACAACATTTTTAATAACACAGAGGGCACAGTTCACAATGCCCGAGTAGGCACAGATGAGGCTATCAGCAGGAAATAGAAGCAAGTGAAGCAGACACAGACTTGGAGATATGGATTTTCCTGTCAATCGGGGTAGCCAGGTACATGAGCACTGATAGACTTGCCCATTCCCCTTGCACTGAATATCTGATAGTGGAGTTCCGATTGAATGCAGATGTTGAGCTCCGCCTCGTCTCAAGGAGTGGAAACCGACAAGGTTTGGATCAAGACCAACACGTTTCGCCCAATTTTTAAGCAATGACATCGCAGGGGTGTATAGGAGAGGAGAGCCATTAACCATGAAGATAGGGTCTGATGGAACTCCAGGCGAACGTCGCAGATGAGAACGGAGGAGAGTGTAGGCACACAATCTGTAGTTGGAGTCCAGGGGAAAAATGGGAATATCTACCCTACGGTCCTTATGCCGCAGTGTCTTGGATGACACCACTCGCAGAGTGAGATGACCATCTTCAAATATAAGTTGGCCTCTAGTGAGAACATGGCAGTCACCAGAGAGCAAGGAAGCTGACGATTTTTTTTCTGAGTAAGGATGAGAAGGCAAGAATAACAGCTGTCCACACTGCTGACTGTAACTCAGAAGAGAAGTCTACCAACTCTGACATCTGAAGCAGGATTGATGCGGTGATAGGAATGCATTGAACAACTGCCGTGCCTAAGGTCTTTTTCAACCCTTCCAATACCATTTTAATCAAGAAGGAGTTCCTAAAACAAGAGTCATAGCCGAAGCACTTGTGAAGCATCACTATCGACGAAAGGTAGTTATTTACAGTTGAGTACTTGGAGGACTGAGCTTTGAAGACCAAGAACCTTGCGACTGTTTGGTCTGAGGCCGGCAACGCTACCAACCCGTATGAGTGACAAAACTTGAAGAAGGAGGACCACTGGGAAGATCTGGTCGCCTTAGTATTGTTGGCCCAGGCTGCAGATACCACACGTGAAACATCTCTATCCAAATCTTCCAATGGGACTGCAACATAGACATTTGGATAAGACATGATTAAACACCCCAGAGTGTGCATCAACACGCGAAATATAATCAGGGATTTCGTTGAGGTGACCTGGAATGTGCTTAGCTGTTATGTAGAAATTATACACAGCACTCAAAGAGAACAAATCTCTAAACATATCCATGCAACAAGCATTAGAGCTAACTCCTTTGTTAACCAAGCTCATTGTTTGTGTATTGTCGGTGTAGAGAATCACATGTCGGTTACGCCAGAGATGCTTGTACCTCTTAGCTGCCAGTAGTATGGGTACGGTTTCAAGTACATTGATGTTTGACGAATGGAGTGGGCTCACACTAATATTCTGCCAGTGGTGGTGGTGAGCAGGGTCGGACAATCCCAAGTCTAAAGGGAGGGAAGATGAATTGAAGAATCCACCCATCCAATCATCAGCAGATACCAACCCAAAACCTCCCAAGGAAGCATCCGATGAGATGATGTAAGCAGAGGACTCTCTCTTGATAACATAGGAAGTGCCGTTGAACCGTTTAGAGAGTGTGAGCCACCATTGCAAGTCTAACTGAAATGTGTTACTAAGGTGCAAACGGACATTACGGTCCGGAAGACCTTTCAGGAGCTCCAAAATCCTGTGACTAAAAGTCCGGCCGCCCCTTACCACTCTAGCACAGTGGCATAGGATCCCGCAAAGGCATTGGATTTGGCGCTTGGTGGCTCTAGATCTGTTAGCAAAGAATTTTAGCTCATTGTGAAAACTTTCCAGCTTTTTTTCCGGGAGTGACAGAGTCATAGCATGTGAGTCAATAGAAATGCCGAGGAAGGTTGAGACAGTAGATGGCGATGAACACTTCCCCCAACTCACTGCAAAGCCTAGGTCGCCGAGTAAGGAAATTAATTCCATTTGGATTTCCTGGCATTGCTTGAAGGAAGAGCCAATTACTAAAAAATCATCTAAATAATTTACGACTCTTTGAAACCCACGGCGATTCATGATCCTGACTACAAAATCGCTTAAGGCAGAGAAAATGAACGGGGCACATTCGAGGCCAAAACACAACCTCGTGTCTAGATAATAGTGCCCCGCCCATTCAATGCCTTGGTACTTCCAATGACTGGGGTTGATACTGATAGTACGGTAAGCGGATTTAAGGTCGACCGAAGCCAGGTAGTCTCCCTGGTTAAGCATATCACACACGTTGTCCAATGTATTGAATGAGAATGGTTGAGCTGTTACATTCATGTAGTTATTAATAGACACAAGTTCAGGCATACTACAATCTGTAATGGGACGGAATTTACCGTCCTTTTTGGGTATAGCACCCAAAGAGTGAGTACAATGAGGCACAGTATTAATGGGCTTAAACTTGCCTTCAGATAATTCACCTGAAATGAGGGAGTCAATGAAAGAAAAGGCAGGTTCAACAAGAACTGACTTATAATTTGCACAGTGGTAAGGAGCTGGGTAAACTCCAGGGTCAATAATATCAAAGCCATTGATAACACCGGCGTAGAGAAAATTGCGATAAGCGATATCAGTTTCTAGAGATAACTCGTTGACCCAAGCTTTGTGTTTCAGCTGACTAGGTAGACACCCAACTAAGGAATTATCAGCGAGACGGTCCAGCAAGGACCAGGGCTTATGAGCGTAGTCAGTGAACACAGGTGGGTCGTGCACATCAAAAACACTATAGTCGGGCAAGGCATGACCGTATAATGCAAATGGAGTATAGCAGCAATCAAATGGCTTACCGGGATCAGGAGTTTCAACATGTAGAGGTGAATTGCACAAAGGAACTGAAGAACTAGAGGGAAGTGTATCCTGCAGGCCGGGAGCCACCGTCTCGTGTCCGCCATCTTGGTTCCAGACAGCGGAAGTCATGGACGGGCGAGATTTCATTTATCACTTTTGTGATCCTTTTGCCTGCATGAACTCATAGGGTGCCTGTACCTGCAATTCCCGCAAACATGTAGTTTTGTACAATTCCCTCTTGTGCAGCCTTTCGAATTATAATTGAAACACAACTCCTGATCCCAGTCGTCAGGCACCGTGTTTACACCCGAGTCCTTTCGAGTCTTGCCGAAAGAAGACTTGGACTTCTGGTTGGACTTAGCAGGTTGTTGTTGTTGTGGACGGGAGGCAGACTCATCTCCACGTTTACGGTAATAACCGCTTAGGTAGATGCCGGCAGCGAATAAGTTGGGACCTGCAAGTGTTGCCTTCCCAGCTAGTACCTCATCCATTACGTGGTGGTCGTATAACACACAACCGAGGGTGGAGAAGTTTGGATCAATACAATGGCGACCCACATAGTCCATGTGCATGAGGTAGCCCCTCGCGTCTCCATTAGTAGCTAACACTTGATTCAACACACCGACCATACCATACAATAACTCGGCAGCAGTAAGCTTGTTGTGGTCAATCTGTTTAAGCGTACATTGCTGAGATTTATATTGGACGTAGTATTCTGGACGAAACTCTATACCTTTCTTGGGAGGTGCACCGTCATTGACATTGACTGACAGCTGTTGAATAGACTCAGTGAGCTGGCACATCGGAGTGTAGTCGGCAACGATGGGAGTGACAAACGAAGGAGTAGGAGTAGGAGGCACAGTAGATGTAGATGAGTGGTGTCGTTCCATTTGGGATAGCCTAGCATCCAATCTAGCTAAGGTATCATCCAGACCTGGAGGTTTGACAACCTTAGGTAGTTGAGGAGGTGGAGGAGGTGGCGGAGCAGGCGGTGGTGCAGAAGCAGCCCTAACCAGTTCTTCCAAGCGCTCCAAGTACTTAGGGTCCGATCGGTCAGTGAAACCAGTACCAGCAACACAAGCCACGACTGAAGGTAAGTCTAAAACAGTTAGATCTCTGTTTCCCTTGTATTTACAACGTGAGCCGAATGGGGCTGTGTGAATGTATTTGCAACCCGAGCACTTGCCTAACAATGGCATCGCCGAGAAGGTAGCAAAACCAGCAAGAAAAAATTGGAGCTGGTGATCATGGCGCTGGCAAGGCTTCAATGGCGTCGCACTCCAATTTTGGCGGCAGCAACATGTGATATCATGTGACTCAAATGTGTGATACGTCACTGCTTCCCGTCCAGACGTCTATACACATATATACCAGTATATATGAATCAATACGTTTTAAAGATCAATGTTGCTATTTTTTTGGTGATTTGATTCCGGATTTTTCTTAATCTATTGTACATAATATTGGCTCTTATACAGGTTCCTGTAATGTGCTGTGACATATTTAGATTTGAATCCAATACAAATCCCAAATACTTAAAACTATCTACTACATCAATCTTCTCACCCTCAATATACAAATCTGGAATATTTTTTCTCTTTTTCCTCCTTCCATGAAATATTTGACTCTTTGTTTTGCTGTTATTTATTTTAAGACCATTTACCTCGACCCAGTTCTTGAACATATTAATGTCAAGTTGAACCTCTGTCCAGTCGTTGTCTCTATTAATTTCATGCACAACCACACAATCATCTTCTCCCCTCCTCCAAAATGTCTTTGGGGTTGGAGATTATTACATCATCTTTCACAAGGTATTTGATAATTTTCTTTTCGGCTTGCCACTTTTCTAAATTTAAGAAGTATTTCGACGGCCTCTCCCCCTCACTAAGCCAGTGGGCCTTGGATCTGAGGAGAGCACCTTTGGCTTTAAAAGATTCAATGTTTCGCAGCTTATTTTTTAACCTCTGGAACGCGTCCGCCTCATCTATAGACAAGTCGTCCTGAGCATCCAGCGTTTGTATTCTTTTTCTACACTCTATTTCATCCCTATTTCTGCTTTTCGCTTTTCGCTTACAGAGCATAATAGTATTAATTTTGACTATGTATTTAAACATGTCCCATCTTTCTCGTGCATTAAAATCATCATACTTTAGAGTGACGTCAGACACCACACTTTTTATCATTTCCCCGTATGACGGGTCATCTATAACGTTTTCGTTCATTTTCCAGAGACCTATACCTCTCTGAGGAGTGGGATTGGTAATGCCAACCCTCAGAATTTTATGGTCAGACAACTCACAAAATGTTAGCGTTGTTTTGCATACACAATTTCTTACACCGTTGTCGATAAAGATATAATCGATTCTTGACTTACTATTTCTTCGCCTCCATGTATGGGAGGGTTTACCTTCCCTTCTGATACGGAGTATATCGGATAAGTCTAACTCATTAATCATATTGAACAACAAAGAAGCATTTTTGTACACATTGGGTTTTTCTATATTAATATTAAAATCACCCAGGATTATTAAACGATCAAATTCTTGGTTATCGACAATATTTCTGACATTTTTCAGAATTTTTATCTGTTCTTTACTAGCGTTATTGGTAGGCATGTATACATTGATTATTAGATAGGTTTCTTCCTCTATTGTTGTTTTTACATATATCACTCTGCCATCTAGGTCTTTACCCTCCGATGTATTAGAATGTACCAGATCTTTGGAAAATAACAGAGCGACTCCTCTACTATTGGGGAGGCCGTGGTTAACAAAAAATTGGCCCTTCCATTGGGCTCGCCATACACTGAAATCTTTCTGGGTACTGTTGGTTTCTTGAAGCCGAATAATACTCTTTCTATATTTACTTAATTTCGAAAAGATAGACTTTCTCTTTTCTATCTGTTTGATACCATTAGTATTAAGAGACATAAAGTTTATCTTGATTGAGTTCTCCATCGAGACGGTGAATCAATAGTTCTAAATAAACATTATTATAGGAGCAGATGTTTTAATCTGTCTTGTTTTGGAACATTCCTTCCAATTTTTCCTCTTTGTTGTAGACCTCGCGAATCACTTCCCACGTTTTTCCGAGCAGGTTTTCGCCTGTCCACTCGGCGGGGTCCAGGTTCTTGGGGTCGTAGAGTGAGAGGCCAATGCCCCATGTCTTGTTTTTGGTAGCTTCTCCTAATTTTTTATCACCTGTGTCTAACAGGTAGTTCTTGACGACCTCGTTGCTCTCAAGTTTGGCACATAACCCTGCGGTGAGGATCTCTGACCTCCTCCTTTCCCACTCTGTGCCATCGCATTCTTTTTTGAACTCATCCAAAACTACTTTGCATTTCATGGGATCCGATTCATCCATAACATATTTGGCTTTAATGGCGTTTTGCTCGACCCTAGCTCTGGAATAGGCCAGGTACTGTTCCATGTGCACAAACCTTTTTTGGACGGTGAAGAAGGGGGCGTAATAATGATTGGATAGCGGGTTTTCCTTTGACAGGAATACCAGCACCTCCTTGGACTCCTTGGACTTTTGGAGAGGTAGGCTGGCGAAAATTCAGTAGGGACTGCGTCTAGCTTGTTATGTGGGTATCTGACTTTGCCTATCCTCACATTTCCCATGTCATTATAAGCACTTTTCTTGGCAGCTCGGGCTGCTTTGACTACTTGGTTGGCTCTTTGGATTCTGTCCCTGATTTCCTTGGGCAGGTCTTGTTTTATAAATATGGGTTTCTTCCTATCGACCTTTTCCTGGTCCTTCAAGTTGGAGCGTTTGTCCCATACAGCTTCTGCTTCTTTGTTGCTTCTTTGTTGTGAAACACAATTTTGATGGCTGTGCCATCCTCATCCCCAATCCTGTAAAACTTCTCAATTCCAGTCACTGGGGCCTTCATTATTTGTCCTATAACATTGGTTATTTTGTGGTTCAGGATGGTTTCATTCTCTTTGACCTCGCTTGGTATCCCTTCTAGGATAAGCTTGTGAGCGTTCTTTTCTATTTCTTCCTGGAGCTTCTCCTCCAGTTTGTCTTTGGCACTCTGTACTAGCTTTAGGTAATTTTGGTCTGTTTTCATTACAGCTCCCTCTTTGAGAGCTCTGTGTTCGATCTCGATTCTCGCCACTTTTTTTCTATTCGTAGTGGCTTCTTTGTCACGTTTAACGTTGTCTTTATTCAGTACTGCAATTTTCTTGTCAGTTTTGACTTGTTTTCCCTAATTTTATTCATGTCAATTTTCAATTGCCCAGATAACACTTTAAACATACTGTGGACATAATCTGGGGCTCCAGTTAGGTCCACTTCTACTTCTTCGAGCTCTTCTTCGCTTGAAGAGGAGGAAAGGGCCTCTTCATGCTGTCCGCAATCCATGTCGTTTTCGTCTACCTCATCAAAGGCATGTGCGTCTTCCTTCTGCCCTTTGTGCTTTTTCGCGTTAGGCTTGGACATGGTGTTTCTTAGCGAATACCCGTTGCAACGCAGTTGCAGCCGCTGTATCAACCTCTTTAGATCGGGTGCTTTTGCCTTTTTTCAGTTTTTTTTCAAAATGGCGGACTTGAGCGAGAAGGCGCCTCGCTACAGCTACGCCAAACTTTGTATCTTTATATTACACACACATAAACACTAGATTTCTCGTGTCCAGAAATTTTACCCGCTAGTACTTTTGCTTGCTGTACTTATTTGTTTTTGTTCTTATAGTTGTCGTTTTTCTCACCTTGAATAACACTGCATGCCCACCAGCCACCCACCCTTCACTCCTCCCTTCACATTAGAATCCATGGGTTAGTGTTTGATACCTGACTGCCTACCTGCCTAGTGTGTGTGTAGCCTTGAGGCAAGGCTACACACACACTAGTGGCAGGCAGTAGCAGGCAGTGGCAGGCAGCGGGAGGGGCAGTGTGTGGTACTGGGCTATGTGAGTGAGTGAAGGTGCAGTGTGTGTGTGAGAGGTGCAACAGGGGTGGGAGACTAAACCAATCTTTATATTTAAAATTGCAACTTTCCTGTACCACATTATACATAAGTCGTCCCCTGAAAAGGCCTCATGAGGAACAAAACTTGCCATTCAGACGATGTAATGGTACCCATTTAGATGGGAAAACATAAAAAACAGGTCGATGGATGGGAGTTCTGTCTAACTGAGAATACCAGGGGTAATGGAGCAACGAAAGGAAGTTTAAAGGTGGTCTAAATCCGCCCTGTAGGGGGCGGGTCGGTTGCGCTTGGTCCAGAGTATAAACGCGAGATCGATATTACGATTTGTATAGGGTTTGCTATGGTTAGTGTAGATGAAGAAAAACAGTTGCTGACTCCCCTCGACCCAGCCGTCCTGTGACAATAAATGATCGTCGGAAAAACGCACTTGCCAACCAGCGGGAGGGCCGGGGAACCCGGCTAAACTTGGCCACAGAAACGTGGGTTGTCTGGACTCAGTGTGGACGAGGTCTGCAGTCGATCTTCTAGATCGACTGCAGACATTTACATTTTAGCAGAAGCATCTATATTTCGTTAGCTTTTTTATGGAATAATCGCGGAGTTTCTACCTGGAATATGACAGCAATACATCCATGTGATAATCCTAGATTCTCTACGTTTGTTTTGAAAGCCATTACGACCGGAAGTGTCTCACAGGAAGGAGCCGGGTGGAGCAGTCTGGGAAACTATGTAAAGCTGGATGGAGCATTACATAGTCACCACGCTGTGTGATCGGTCGATCGGCCGATATGGAATCGCCATTCACGCTAACGTTAACGAAAGTTGAATGAAGGTTGTCATTTACTGGTGTGCATTTCGGTTAAATCGACTCTACTAATGTGTAGGTGTATTATTTGGCTGGCTATTCATTGTACTGGATGCCTAAGTTTGTAGGAAAATCAGTGCGAGAAAGCGTTTGCAGAGCCGGGGCCCCCTCTCTAATAATCGTTGTACAGTTATGGCGTGGCGTTCGCTGTGTTTAGGTGAATAGCATTAGCTTATTGAAATAAGCATTTTGCCACCGTTCGTCAAGAGTCAGAGTTTCTTTTCAATTGGATTTACCTATTTTGGGGGCAAAGTTTGTCTTGTTTCCTTTGTTTCTATGCTGCATAGGCAGCGGCGTGGTGGGTGCATTTTTTGGCGGGTCAAGGTCGTTGCAACCGGAAGTAAGGTTCTCTAGCTGATGGCCTTGACCTTTCGGTATCCACTGCAAAAAGCTTTTAAACTCCTTTATGTATAGTTAGAATCACTTTCCCTCGTAATACAGATGGTGAGGTTAGTATGTCCGAGCTTTTTGTCCTGATATGAGCACTGATATAACAAAGCAAGTCCAGCTATTGGTCTCTCGATACCACTTTTCTTAGGTTCTCCCTACCTCGCTCGTAATGGCGCGAGAAATTCAAAGATCGGCGCCTTGCCGACTCGAAAGTTATGTTTTTCGTTGGAGATCAGGTATGAATGTTCAACAAAAGCGGGTATTTACTGTCTTGGTTAGTTTGTATAGTCCTATACTCAAAATGATGGCTGTTCTGTTATGTTTTCCTGGAAGAAACCTGAAAAAATAAACGGGGAGCAACCTCTGCACTTCTATCGACTCAGAGTAGCCACCGGAAGTCCGAATTGCCCTAAATGTTGGAGTTTAGCCATTAAAACTGTATGAGCATAAATCATTCAATGTGGAAATTCCTCAAAATCAGTAATGTTCTCTTATTATGGAGACCAAACCTATGAAATATGTTCCTTTACATGATAGCTTTGCATAGAATTTTAGCATGGTAACCAACTTAGAATCAATTTATACATTGCTGTTGGATGCAGAACTTAGTACTATAGAATCTTATAATTATATAAGTCATAAATCCATACATTCATGGCATTGACCAAGTAAAAGGGGCACAGAGCGGCATATAATTCTCATATATACATGTATATTTATTATTCCTCTGGAAGGGATGGTATGGTTCAATTTTGTCTATATATTCCCAGGTTTGGTGCCATTCCTTGCAAAAATGTAGAAATAGGACTATAAAGTACCATTTTTCTGACTTTTGGGGCTGCTTTTTTTGGTTGCCATGGGAACCAGATACTACAAATGAACATATTAAATAAATGAATTCCATTTTTTAACTACATTTCAAATAGATATGAATATTTTTTAGACAAAGATTCCTCTCCACTCTTCGTTTCAGAAGCAGTTTTAATACCTGACACCCATATAATATTATACCTGTATAGGGGTTGTTTTTTATCCTATCTGTATCTTAGCAACACTTTTTTAACAATTTTTCAAAATGTCTGCCAGGATAATCAGATACATTTTAAAAGTCATGGTTTAAATGGAATATGTATTATCCGATTTTGTATCAAAAGACCTTTCATAAAGAGTGCCGGCTTCTGTTATATGTTGAATATATCAAATTGTCTATTTCCCCCTAAAATGTGTTGAAATTGCAAATCATTGGTTGCCATGGAAACCATTTTCACATTTAAGAATATGGCCCCCTCTCAAATGATAGAGAATGAACAAATTTACCTCTGTACCAAATGCCATGGAATTATCTCAAAATAGGCCTTGTTGGGGCCTTAACTAACTACACTAATATGTCATATTATTATAGTATGTATACAGCCCCCATTGTGTTTCCAATTTTTACCCCATATTTGCCCAGAGGGGTCGTTTTGGACCCACCCTATATCTCAGAAACTATTTAATAAAATTTCATGAAATTTCTTCCATGTACTCACAGTACCTCTCACATCATTCTACTAAAGGTTTAAGATTATTGAATAATTTTTGCTACCTTTGGTTTAAATGGGTTAACTAGTATTCCAATTGTGTTTACATTAGTTTAATTTGCTTTCATTTCAGAGCCAATTATTTGAGAATTTGATATCTACAGTACATAATGTTATCAATGGAATTTGGACAATAGCCTTATAAAATAATCTGGGTGGTCTATCATTCTGATTATAGACAAGATGTTTGCTCGTCCCCGATGTCTCCCAAAACCATGCCGAAATTGGTAATTTTTTACCATTTCGATGGTCGTCTCCTACTATTTTTATTCCTTGGAACAATATTGGAATCACACATGTGATATATCATCAGATGCGGAAATTTGTTTAGCACAACTTGCAGAGATAAAATTAGTTTTCGTCAATTTTTCATCAAATGAGAGATTTGATTGCTACAAGGTCCTTATGTTTTTACAATTTCAAAAATTTTCAGAAACAGTTGCCATGGCAACTTGACCATCAAACTTAATTTTAAAAAAGTGACAGTTGTACCAAACCGTTCCCCACATTGTAAGCTCTGATAATATATATACTTGTTCAGAACTCGCATAAAAAAGTAAAAAGTTATTAGGGTTCAATTGGAGGGATGTCTGGAAACATAATGTTTATGGGCCTTAGCGGTTTGGGCTATAGTGGGACTATGTATATCAATGCATTCAGGCCATACATAGAGATAATGGGACGAGCCGGCAA
The DNA here is from genome assembly GCA_942159475.1 of Sthenelais limicola. NCBI lineage: Eukaryota > Metazoa > Annelida > Polychaeta > Phyllodocida > Sigalionidae > Sthenelais > Sthenelais limicola. Next base: position 97,409,911 of record OW804095.1, read on the forward strand.
TAATCGCACGATGCCGTAGGCAGAGTGCTTATGTGGACGAATCAAGTCCAATAAATTTTTCGATTATTGCAGGCGAGTTCCATTCTATATTTATTATATGGGCATAAAACTTGGTGCATATAACTATTAAAAGTGCATAAAAGTGGCCGAATTGGTGACGAAGTAGTTCATATAGGACGCGTCCTATATGAATATTTTTATAGCACCCCACTTATAGCACCTCTCATATAGAATGCGCATATAATAAAGGCTCCTGTAGTTCTGTGACTAAACTGGATTTATTAGTGAGACTTTTCTTATATTGTTGCTATCATTCCTGATCGATCTCCATGTTATTTATTATTGATATGTACCTTCCCCACAATTGTTAGTTAAATCATTAATCCGAATAGATCACATATCTAGTCTGTTTGTGCAAGAGCTATCCCCAGTAGTACCCACATGTTGGAAACTTATTTAATATAGACAATTCTTAGACATTATTATTACATCGTCATCACAGGTGACAATAATACAATGCTCAGAGTAAAAATATTACTTATTACTAACAAATATTCATACATATTTCCGCTTTTTAATTTTTTTTTGTTTTTAAAAGTTTTTATTCAGTCTATCAACAGATTCTTTCTTCATACGGGGTCGATCACACTGTTTTACATCGTACCCTCTCTTTTCCTGGAATTTGTATTTATTTAAAAGTGAAGATTGAGAAATAAAAGAGAAAATATTAGCTTCATGCGCATAGAAATGATCTTTTTTGTTAATACAATATGACATGTACAGAGAATGACTATTTGGTAACGTTCAAGGTTTGTGTACGGAGTATGACACTTTGGTAGCCAGTCAAGACAAACTACTCTGATTTAAAATTTGTTGTCTAAAAGATTTATGTACCGGGAATGACTTCTTGGCAGCACGCAGGTTATACATTTGATATGAGACTTTATCACTTTAAAAAAGGGGTTTTTAACATCGACATCGACGTTCCTACGACTAGCTTAAACCTATAATTCTCATATGTACTGAGGATGACTTTTTGGTAGTCGTCTTAAGATATATATTAAAATTTGTTATCTAAAGGGCTTATGTACCGAGAATGACTTCTTGGCATCACGAACAAGCTATACATTGGATATAATTTTTCTTTTCCTAAAGAGGGTTTTTACCATCTACAGCACCACTTCTACAACTATCATGAAACTATAATTCTCATATGTACTGAGAATGACCTTTTGGTTACCGTTTTTTTTTAAAAAAATATATTTCTATGTAACTTGGTTACGTATTATATACATTTCCAGGTTTAAGCCTGACTAGAATATTTTAAAATCTCAAACTTAACCTGAGAGGTGTTTGGATTTTCTTGTCACCATTTTTATTACCTGAATATTTTGGCGAGGGAAAGTGTTATTTACATTATGTTTTGAACTATATATTAAGAACTAAAAATGCAGAAAGGAGATCTTCTTAGCTAACTAGTTGGTTCCCTCAGAATCTGCTCAAGTGTACGCCAAGGTAAGGATTGAGCTCTGTTTTTTTGTACATCGACATACTTTTCACTTGGATTTCAACTCTAAATTTCAGTTCCAAGAGTACTAAGAGTCTGGAAATTTCTCCCATATGGAATAACTTGCGTCTATATATAAATGCTTTCACCTGTAGAAAAATCCAATTAATAATACTTATATTATTATTATTTTCGTCAATACCAAACAAGATTTCAATTGGCTTGATAATAACTCTTCCTGACGAATTTTTCCTAATAATAGGTTCTTTTTGCGCGTTTATATTAAGAAAGTCTGTTTCTATAATCCAATTAAAAAGATCTTCCCATACTTTTCTCGTTTTCTTACATGAAACAAAGAAGTGACCAGGGTTGTCTCTATGGTTACAGAACTTACATGTTGGAGACAAAATTATTTTGTTATGAAAAAGATACTCATTACATGTTATTGCATTGTGCAATAGTTTATACTGGAAAGATTGAATTCTGGTTTCTGAGCTTACTTTATAAACTCGAGAAAAGATCTGCTTCCAGTTTACATGCTCAAATTCTTGGTCAGACATATGTAGGTACATCTTCCATTTTTCAAACTTTTCAATGTTTAATTTCTTTTTCTCCACTATAGCCTGGTGTATTATTTTATGCGTACATTTTAGTATATCGAAGTCTTCATTCACAATATGAATTTCAATTTTATTATTGTCAGGAATTCCTGTGCTTGATCTGCACATATTTAACCATTCTCTAGGTATGGCTCTTGCTAGATCCAATCTTTGTTCGAAAGTGGTATCAATGTCATAATAAGTTTTAAGCTGTCTAACAGACATCAGTCTCCCCTGCTCATCAATAATATCACCTATAACTTTTATACCTTTATTTTTCCATTTAGGCCACTCTAGCAATTTACGTTTGATTTTAATATTATTATTTGACCATATCCTCTCCTTTCTTACTTGTGAAACATTTCGAGGAGTCTGACTGTAAAAACATCTATTCCAATATAAGAAAAGCTCTCTATAGAAACCATTTAGGGCCTTGGTTGGCTTATTTCTTCTAAGGAAAATCTCTTCTTTGGACATATTCATGTCTTGTTCCAGTATGGCGTACCAGGAATTGTTATTAGTATTTATTATTCTTTGGATCCACATCAATCTATTTACTTCATAGAAATCTTCCCTCAATTTTAAACCCATGCCTCCATATTCAACTTTTTGAGTTAAAAAATCGGCGCTTATTGGGAATTTCTTCTTGTTATTCCATACAAAATTGAGAATTAAGGTATCCACTTTTTTCCTAGATTTTACATCAATATTAACGCATGATATAATATGCTGAATGACAGGGAGAATAAAAGTGTTAGACACTACGACTCTGCCTTTTAATGTGAGAAATCTATTTCTCCAGTCGTTTGCCACATTCAACATTTTTTCTAGACACTTATCCACATTTATTTTTGACATTTCTTTTTCGTTTCTTGGACTCGTTAAAGTAACTCCCAATATATTAATTGTTTTTTTCCACTGAAACTCTTTGGCTTTGGGAGATTGTATTGTAATATCTCCTACTAACACACCTACAAGGTGACTCAGTACTGATCTTGTGTATTCAATGCATATAGCTCAGTACTGATATATGTGTATTCAACACATATAGCAGGGAATATCAGCATTATGCAGACGAAGTATGTATGTTAAGTCTTGATATAAACATTTCAGATAGAAAATGTATGCTGATTTTTGGTGTGGGAGTTAGTATCTACGATCCCTATACATCCATATTAAATTTCATTAAAATTTATGGAGCCATATGTGTATAAATCAAATATTTATTAAGAATTTTCTCATTTTTAGCCAATTTTCTCATAATTAAGTTGTAACACAAAAAAATCGGCCTGGAAATTCATGCTGATTTTTGGTGTGCGAGTTAGTAACTATGATACAAGTGAATTTCATCAAGATTTATGAAGCCATTTTTGTTCAAATCAAATATTAATCAGGAATTAATTTTTTTCCCAATTTTTCTCATAAATAAGTCGTAATATAGAAAAATTTAGCCTGGAAAGCCATCCTGATTTTTTGTGTATGAGTTGGTAAATACGGTATCTACATTCATATTAAATTTAAAAAATATTCATCAAACAGGTTTTTTTTAAAACGGTGATTGTCATCAGCCAAAGTCAATTTTGCTAGTGCCCCATACTGCCACTAGGGGGCTTCCAGGAGGCTAACTCAGGATCTGAGGAAAAAAACATTATCTAATGATAAGTATATATATGTTGAATGTCTGGGTGAAATTTGATGTCTGAATTCATGTCAGAACCATTTCAAACGAATTATGTTAATAAATCACTCAAATGTAGTAAAATTACTCAAATATGATTCATTATTTCTATCTCCATACTGCCATAGCATGAAAACTAGCCTGGTGACCTATGTTTTTTTTTCTCTCAATAATGATTATTTCATGTCAACTATCATTGGTAAAAATTTTAGAAAAATTCATCAATAATCAAAATCACTACTGAGTCACCTTAAGTCGAAATAGTTGAAATAATCACTAAAAATACCAATGATTAATCATAAATCAATAGAAATTATAAAAATAAAAGCACAGATGAACTCCAAACTATTCACCAGAATGGTCATAAGCATATTCAACACCAGGAGAACACCCACATATCGAAATAGGCAGTAAAATATGGCCAAAATGGCCCTAAATTAATAGAAATCAAGTGAAATGATAAAAATGATCTTAAAATAAATGTACAAATGTACTGCAAAATGTTCACATGTGTCAACCAGAGGTATCTGAGATAATAACAAATTTCGGTAAGGCCATAAACACGGTATACATTTGCACGTCGGTCAAAAAGCGCATGGGATCGTTCGAAGATGACCACATGGCACTGACCGATGCGTAAGTGGATAAGGCGCTTTATAGTTAACATGAATAAGAATAATGAGTAAGGACATGTCGCCCTTACTCAACAATAACGAAAAATATGTCTTGCAATTTACAACTATTTTGAATACATTCTTCTTTTTTAAAAAAACATTTGGTACAATAATTACCAATCCAATTTATATCTCTGTGTGGCTCATAGCAGTTCTGAAGTTGTGCTTCAGAACACCACCAGTTTTGCGTTTGCCCTTGCCCTGTACATGTTTTTAGCAATTCATTACTACAGTATTGCCCAAATATCATTATACATACCACTCTCCTCTACTGCTACTTACATGTGATTTATACATTACCTACATTAGTAATCTACATCTTGGTTCATTTGTAATTTGTTATAATTGATCTTTTTATAAAGTACTATCAATCTCTACTCTCCTAAATAACTAATACAAATGACCTTCTGCACTCTTTTATATTAGTCTTATTTCCTTGAGTAATATATCCATATTGTTGGAAAAATATTCATATATTTATTGCTTTTTAGAGCTGCAATGTGTATTAGCTTCACTTAGTTTGGGAATGCAGGTTCCCATTTCTTATGAAGATCTCCATATATCCATTGATGATTAAATAAATTTAACTCTATAGCTCTGGCATGTATTGGTATTGGTATTTCAGGAATCTTTTAAAATCCTTAATGTCTATAATGTTCTGATGCCCAGGGGTAGTGTACAATGTTCGATGACTGTGCATTGAGGTGAGATGCCTCCCACCCCTCACCTATAACACACACGACTGGTGCCGCTCCTCACCTTCACCGGCCCTCTCCACCTCAATTCACTCTCGCCACTCAACCTCTACGGTTCTTATTTTCTTATTTCGCACCCACCCTCACCTTTTTCTCATCTCTTCGTTTGTACTAACTAATTAACTCTTAAAATAATCATTTTAATCATTTCTCATCAATTTATATCAAATCAACAAAATTTTATATAAATTTATTCACCAATTTTATACAACTTTTACCTATTTATATTTTATATAAACAAATCAATTAAATAAATTTTAATTTCCCAAAGCTGCCTTCACTCAATTCATTTTATTATCAACCTCAGCTCTCTGCATCAATGTTTATGAATGATCTCTTGATTAGTTCCGTTTTTGGAGTAATTGTTTCAAGTTCAGTTGCCTTATTGCACATGTGTAAGACTTGAATAAGTTATATCCTGTTATACTGCCATAGAAATATAAGTAGCAAAGTAGTGACTTCCGGTTGACTAGAGAATAAGAGCTCCGCTGATTCGGCGTTTTTCTTTTCAGCATCCAGGATTCAACAGCTAGGGGTTAATTCTCCTTAACCCAGGACTTGACTAAAGTGATAGAGCATTTCGACAGCATCAAAGCTTAAACTTTGTTTGAAAAACAACTGAGTTTCAGGACATTTATTTCCTTGCACGAGGAAGTGGTAGCTGTATCAGCGTGGTAGCCATCTTGGCTTATATAGTGTGGATGCTCCAGGGCATAGGATTAAGATAAAGGAAGCTTATCGGGAGCCTATAAAGGATTGCTAATCAACCAGTTTGGAGTGAGCTGAACCCAAACAAGTCTGGATTATGATTTCAGGAATGATCGATTGACGAAAGACACATAGATTTTCACACAGAGGATTAACATCAGTTTATATCTTCACGGGACAAGCGTGGATTACCTATATAGGTCAGTCCTTGTCACATGGAAGTTGAGTATAGACTAGAGGCTAGCTAGTGTCCTATTTAGGTCAGAGACGACTGGGATCTGAGTCAAGCCCAACAAGTTAAGTCACTGTAGTTTAAACTGTTTACCCTTATTACTTTGACAACAAGGATAACAACTGTAAAGGAAAAATGTAAACAAAAGTACCACACCCCTTACAAGGCTGTGTATCAATTAAAGGAATCACAAAACAATAACAATGGAAGCTGAACCCAGCCTAACAGCTTTGGTGAGGTCCATGGCAGACAGGGCCCAAGCAGAATATGAGTGGGCCCAAGCGGAATATGAGCGGGAGAAGGAGCAGTTTGCCCAGCTGTTCTGCCTGATGGGGCACAAAGAGCAGCTGGAAACCCGAAGAAAGGGATGAAGAAGTTATGCCCAATGAACAGCAGCTGGAAACTGAAGAAAGTGATGAAGGAGCCCAATGAGGTCATACAAGGTGATGAGCAGGACGAATTTAAAGTAGTCATGCCCACTGAGAAAGGACTAGTAAAGGACACAGACACAGATGACCTGGAAGAAATAACCCAAGAGGAATTGAGGAGATTGGCTAAGAATTTCCCCCTCCTAAGAGCCAAACAAGAAGCATATCAATATTTCATTAGGCCTGTTTACTTCCCCAATGTTGAAACCTTTCTATTTCTTTGAGTTCAATTTGAGCCTGGAGGAATAAATAGTTAGGTAAAAAAAACTATCAAACATACAAGAGGGAAAAAAAGGGGCAAGTTTTCAGTATTAAAATGATGAGTTTGATCCAGTTGGCAGAAGGAGGTCTTTAAATAGGAATATATTGTTCACAAGGTTCAATTGATTGAGTATTTAATATCTACAGTGTTCTAATACTTCAAAAGAAATTATATAAAGTGTTTGTTCTAGTTTTCATGAGGTAGGCCTATGCTTTATGGATTTTGAAAATTATGAAAATCACCACTGGTGTAGATCATTTGTAAAAAAATACTTCAATGATTAGATTAGATATGGAGAGATAGGAACTACAAATCGCCAATGGCCAAGATCATTTGTGACAAGAGTAACACTATATGGTTCAATATTATGTTTCTTAAGTGCATAAGTATAGTATTTTTGTGAGCCGAATAAGAAAAATGTGAAAATAATACTGGGATATTACCATTTTATTTCTTTTAAGTATCGACAATAATGATGAATGTATATGCCCAGATGGCAGGTGTTTTTGAATAAAGGATTTGTAAAAATAAAAAAAAAAAAAAAAAAAAAAAAAATACTAGCAAAGTAATAGTCGGAAGAACTGCTGTAGCAGAGGCTACACCCCCCCCCCCCTTTTTAGCGATATTCGCTGACTAGTCAGTGGATCGTTCATACTTATGGGTTTGGCAGAGGACATTCTTGGAGGCCATAATTCTGACCTCTAATCCTCGTCAAGACCGTCCCGAGAGCTCTGCTCTCTGTCGCTAATGAGCACAAAATTGCAGCATGAATTTCCACTTTACACTGCTTAACTGCCAATTCCATATACTACTTTTGCACTCACCTAGAAGGTCTGGTCTTGCACAACTAGAGAACCAATGTCATTTTCAGGAATCACTGTGTCTGTTTCATAAACATATTGAGGGCAAATTAGGATTAATTAGGATTGATTAGGCTGGATGGGTCTGTTGCATGAAGTTTATAAGGAAAACTTTCTTTTTCTCCTCCTCCTCCACATCCTCCTTCTCTTCTTTCTCATTTTCCTCCTCCTTTTTTTCCTCTTCCTCTATTTCCTCTTCCTCTTTCTCCTTCTCGGAGTGATAGGACTCCTACTCCGTAAAAATTGTGCTTTCTGTATAGACTGTGTATGGAGAAATAAACATCCATTGTTTTAAAAAAAAGATTTTTTTCTGAGAGATTTGGTTCACAACTTTGTATGCCTAGGTTTGTTAGATTTTATTTCCCCATAGAGATTAAGCCTGAAGCTATATTAATGCTGACTATCAAAACGATGTATTTTTATTATTTAATGATAAAATGAGGATATTTTATGAGTTGAAGCATCATAATAATGTCTTGGGATTATATGGTAGTACTGTCGGGAACAATAGAGGTTTTTCTCTATATGTAATTTGGTTCACAACAATATATATATATATATATATATATATATATATATATATATATATATATATATATATATATATAATATATAATATGTCCTATTATTTAATGATTAAATCAGGATATTTTATGAGTTGTTATATGGTTGATGCATGGTACAAATATATCCGGATTCAATATCCCGAAGAATGAATTCCATTTATTGCATTATTTCATTGTTTTTAAACTCATTAGTCGTCCAGGAACATCCTCCCTACCTCCTTCCCTCTCTTTCTCTTTTTATCACATATAAATATTATTCCCATAGTTATACTGATATTTATGCTGATATCTATACTGATATTTATACTGAAATATTCAAAATACCGATCATATCGGGCGCCCTGCGTTCGTATAATTCTTGTTCCACTAGTAGTTAGCAAAAGATATATGACGAAAGACTGTGGAAATGTAATACCAGCCTAAGTCCAAACCAGCAGATCAGATAAGAATGGTATGTCTGTGATTGGACGCCTAATTCGCTAATCAGTTTCCTGACCTAGGACTAGGCGCTCTAATGGGAATATAATGATATTGTGCGGTCTTAATGGAATTACACTTTGCGGCTTGAGGCGAGAGGCTTTCTCTTCAATTTGAAGGGACTCTCTTATCTGTGGGCCTAGACTGATACAAACAATACCATCCCCCATTACCCCCGGGGGTTGGGGGTGGGGTTACAATTGACAAGTGCATAAATGTTTATTGGTGTGTTGTCATAATGGACACCACCATGTATACTTATTTTAGAATCATAAGTTTGTTAAAAAAAATATCCCTATTTAGTTTTTAAGAATCGCAATCACACACGATTCCTCAAGATATGGTTGGAACTTGGATATATATAATAAGAGACATCTCTCTTTCGTACTCTAAGGTTGGGAGCAATTGATGCCGGAACTAATTATATTCCTGTGCTCGACAGGAGGTGTATATGTATGTCTGAGGTAGAGGAGTAAAGCTCTTATAAATAGTATTTTCTAATTGTACCAAGCAGGGGTCAGATCTAAATGTGTGTTGTGGGTTTCTCCCTCATTAATTCCAGATTAAACCTCTCCGCAGGAGATGGACTTCACACAGAATGCTTCCTTCTTCTGATCCCCAGAGGCGCCTACTCTGGGCTAAAGGCCAAATGTTGCCATAATTTAAACAATTATAATGATGATCTGAGGAATGTATGAAGTATGATAAGGATAGAAGAACCGTTAACGACATTGATCCGTATTGGGAGAACAGCTGAGAACGAGATAGGAGCTATAGGTGGATTCTTTAAGAATGTTGGGAATATATATGTTTAAATGAATTCACATGATTGTAAATATATTAGTAAAGGAATAGCTTGTATTGGAATTAATGCAGATTTTAACTTTGTATGGCAGAGAATGAAACAACCACGCCCGGTTATGCGTCTTTAATAATGTGATAAATTATTTCTTTGTTTGGCAAAAATGGAATTATAATAAGAATAAAATGTGAAAAATATAGAGATGTTGTTAAATCGAATTTCACACTTTTGTCGTTTTTCTTACAGGTTATGTTTAACTATTGCTGATTTCAATGTTTCATTATACATGGTATGTATTGATTTTTCCATTTAACAATGATATCAATATAACATGTTTGGTGCATAGTTCGATGCTCTAAAGTAGATTCATTGTCAATAATATTGAAGAAATTGACATCATAGTTATACTCTTCAAACCTCTATTTACTCCAACTAAGCAGATATCTTACCAAAGCAATACCCAGTAATAATAATTATTATTGATACCAACCAATTTAGTTGGTAGCAAAAATCATACAATCGTCATATTTGCCCACTTACTGTTTACAGTAACTGGGCAAATATTTTTCAAAATGTCAACTTATAACCACGTGCTTGTCTCATTTAAACAACTTTAACTAAGGCTATTCTATCTCAAACTTCAACACTTTCTCTCCCTACGTAACACTAATCATGGCTTTTCATAACCATGGTGTGAAGACACTGAGTACCCCTATTTATTTGTTCGGAAATAACAAGGGCTGGCCAGCAAAATACATTGGTAAATATCCGACGAGCAAGGTTCTTCCCCGTATTAAGGTTAGAGAGTTAGAGGTTTGGTCAATAGTGGAGGCATGACGTCAATTACATGTAAGTATCAACAAAGCCAGACTTCTGACGCAAACGCAGATATAGATACATTTCCTCTGTGAGCTCACGAGCACCTTTCCTCCCGGTAGTAAACAGGTATTCCTGCCTTTGCAGGGGTCAGTAATTTCAAACACAAACAGGGTCGTGTTCACGGGCTGTATTCCTTAGATTTGCGATAAACAAAATAATGATTTGACTCCCTATACTCGCCGAAGGTAATTTGAGAGCAGAAATATCGCCGATAAGATTTGTGTTTGGTCATGGGCATAACTTAAAATGGCATTTGAAAATGTACTATTGATACATTGCAATATCAAGCTCTTTAATATTCTACGATATAAAGGATAATAATATATCGATTTTCACAGAGTGTCCTCCTCAAGTCAGCACGCCCTCTTGAAGATTTTCCTCTGTAACATGTAAAAACTGCATGCATCCATGGTGCACCCATCCTCATAAAACTATACGAGGGGCTATATCATTTGAGCTGGGTTTTTTAATGATTGTTCTCTCTAGTATTTTGCATCTTTGAAACAAATGGGGAAAATATTAAAACCACGAAGAACATCAATGCATTTTTTTATATTTGTAACTGCGTGCCTCTCAGATCAATAAGTGTTTTTAAGTTGCCCCTAGTACTGCCCTGGTAAACAATTGTAGATAAAACAAGCGTCTTGTATTTGTATTTGTTTACATAGACAGTGGTGCCTTTCATGTCCGCTCGTAAACACTTAATGCATGTTTAAACGATTTTGCCACTCGAACTGTTTATGATCTACTTGTTATAGACTGTATGCCTGCTGATCACCAAAGCATTATAGGCCCTATTCATCATTAAATGATGGTTAAGATAACATGGACATAAATAATTCCATCTTTTGGTGTTAATATTATTTTTTTTTAGATATTTGAAGTGAACACGTTGTACGTAACTGTTCCGGTATCATTCGAATTCCGGTATCATTCGAGTGTAGTAATAAATTATTAATGATTTCTAATGAAACTATGACACTCTTCCTTTGATTTGAGGTTTTGTACAACATATTTGCTGCACCTATACTCGGAAACTACCACCTACAGTCGATAAAGCAAAATGATAATTCTAGATACAACATAGGAGGCTTTGTTCTAAAATAAATACTACAATGGGTGTTTTTGAACTTGCATACGTGCATACTATACATGTTTACATGACATCACTTTTTGCCTTATCTTAATTCTGTATACAAGATTAAAATCTGACAGAGCAGGAATAGTATAAAGTCGTGACTGAGATTTCTCTTCAAATTCATCCTACTCGCCGATAATCATTTACTATCAATGATTACCCGGACAGATAATTATGCCAGGAATGAAAATGCAGGAGTGCCGGCTTAATTTGCACAGGAATTATGAAAAGGAATGGCATATAAGCATGCAAGGTATCACAAATTGTTTCGAAATAAAAACATTTAAAAAAAAGGAAAAAACAAAGACATTTAAATACCGCGTGATATCTTGCCCGATCAAATAAAGATTAATCAGTATATAATGTTGAATGATATACAATATTCATACCGACTGTTTCACTCAGTTCTTTAATTGTTCTTGAACCGGATAGCATTGGGGAATACCCGTGTACAATATCTGCCAAATTTAGCTAAATATGAAATTGGATTAAAGTATTTTAAACCAAAGATACTATTATGTTATTTGACTTATTCGCCCCCTCCCACCCCAACCCCCGCACCAATATCAATGTTTGGTAAATGCGGAAGTCGTGTGTCTGCGGATTGGTCAGAAGTAGAGGTGGGCCGAGCCTATAATGAAATGTGGGCATATAAAGAGTGTCAATGGTCACCTTATCGGGCACACGTAGACATCGATGAACGTGGACCAACACTCGGCGAGAAACCTCACTGGACAGATCTAATATTACCTACTGCTAGCTTCTCGACCACCGCATTTTCTTCCCTTAAAGAATACTTTCTGGTTCATTGTAGGCTACACACCACCATATATTACTGCGATAAAAAAAAATCTTACCAGGCAATGCCCGTCAAAATAGTTCAATCGAGAATGGAAGAGGGTCATGTTCCAAAGGAAAACATTGATGGAAGTACTGGACAATATTTTCCGAATACGACAGTCTCTAGAGTTTGCTGGATACCTAGTAAAAAGACTGATGAATTCAATTCACCACCCTTGAAAACACAAAGGTCAGGTATGAACTTTCTGGAACGGATTGAAACTATGAAGACACTCGAAGCCAAACACCGAAACAATGTGAGTGATGTACTTTCTGAAAAATCTCTCAGGAGAGGATCGAACCATGGATTTCCAGGAAAGCAGACAAGTATGAAAGGAGAGGGGTCGGGTCGTTCCTTCCTTGATATTCCAGAGGAATGCTGGACAGGAGATTCGGGTAACTCTACTCCTAGATCTGTTGGTTATGGGAGTGTAGGGTCAAGATCCACGCGCTCGGATATCTCGAGTTTGTCACGGAGGCTGGAAGTGGAGCGTCTGCATCGACGGCATAAAGAGCCAAGCCGCGCTTTCTTGCATCGCCAAACAAGGTATGGTGACAAACGGATAAGCTGGCTGAACAATGTTAAAACAGAGTCTTTTCCGATCAAGAAAAAAGTAACCTTCCTCCCTGAAATCGCGACGCCTAAAGCACAACTCAAGGACGATGAAAAGTGCTTTAATGGAAAGCAGGAGAACTCCCATTTCGGACTTTCGTTATCTCCAGAAGCGCAGTTTGCCATGTTCAAATGCTATGAGGATAGGTTGATAGCATCTCTGGAAAAATCTGCTTTACAACAAAAACAAACAGATAATATTAATTCTTATGTGCGACCTTTCCATCGACCTGGCACTCCTTTCACTAAACAAGTGAATATTGAGAGGCCGGACACTCGGGAAGTTACAAACGCCTCGAGAAGGAACAATTTGTGCAAATCGTTACAAAATGTAATGGATATGATTGACCTTATTGATTCGGACGTGCAAAGTTCTAATGGGCGGAAATCTAATGAGCGATCGTTGAGAATTAAATCGATCCCTGACGTTAGCGCGGAATGGTGCAGCAAATGGTCCAATGACTTTTATTTACAATGAACAATGCAGGTTGTTTTCTTCTATTTTCTCTGTGTATGAGAGTCTGATTATACTGATTTCGTAAAGTACCAATCAATGATATATATTGCTCTGGTCCAATCGAAAAGAAATGACTTTAGATATTATCGATGAACATTATAGCGTGAATAAGTTTAAATACCAGTCGTGCGCCTCTCTATAAATCCATTGCCCATTCATTCATTCACTCATCCCCAGCTGTGTCATCCATTGTTCCATATTTAAATTCGCGACGACATATATGTATACTTCTATAGAAAACCAACCGTACTCCTGCATGCATTATTTCTATCTACATGTACCATTTCGTAATTGGTTATGTTGTATGCATTCAAGAATGGACGCAGCTTCCTCTTTTAGTGTCATATCCTTGTGCAATATTGTGTTTTGTACATATTTATCCACATAATTATTGTCAGTTTTCAAACATCGTGTGTGTACATCGCTGGACATCGTGCTTAAATATACTATTTTAACAATCATATTAAAATGCAGAATACTTAAACATACCAATTTGTTATTAATGTATAATAATTGCTAGCTTTATCCACTGCCTGAGATGCAATAGGGGAGTTGCATAGCCGCCATTTTGAATCTTGATTCGCATGGAATTATGGGACTAATGGTACAGCATAATATCTATGGAAATCATGTCATGTTCAGCATGGGCTATTTATCAGTGCTCTAATGTCAATATCCATGTGTTATACATGTTTCCATAACACAAGCCTCCATTGTTCCCATCATGCATTTGGTTTTCATAGAACATTTATAAAAGCTGTGATATTCGTGAAAATATTCATGCATTTTTTTTTACAAAAATGTCCCCAAATATTGGTATGTCAGATTTCATCAAAATCCATCCCATGATGCACTGTACCAGACATGCGCAGTGGCGCATGCAAGTCCCCTATTGAATATTTTGTTCATGAACCATATATTTTGCTCGTGTGATTATGTCGTCGTAATAAAAGAAAGCCACGTGTTGCATGAATGGAATGTTTGTTTTGTTTATCAAATTTACAAACGCCACGCGTATTATAGACCGTGATGTACAGTTAAATGCAATTTGTCATATACCGACAGTCGAGACCTCGGCGCCTATATTTGGGCGGGAGCAGACACGTGGCCGTTGGGACCACGCCTCCTTTCCATTGACCAATCAGATCAGCGCGCCAGTCATTATGACGCGCCCATCACGTGGAACAACAAATCCACGTTCTACTGTTTACTTCTCACTTGTTCGCAGCATCGCTCGGACGTGTATAGACTCAAAATTTTTGTTTTTTGAGTTGGATCTTTGGACATTGTGTCAAGATGAATCCGAAAGGAAGTAAAGCGTGTGTGAAGTGCAACTCTATTCACAAACCTCCGGTTGGAGACGATTGTAAGAATACGACGGCGAATATTGAAGTTAATAGTCGTATCGATGGCTTGGAAGCCTTGGTGCGTGGCCTTGTTTCTACAATGGATAAGAAGTTTTCTCAAATGCCTGCTGGGCCTGTAGCTTCTACTTCGCAAGAAAGCAACGATACTGTGACATTTAATCCGAGAAGTACAAGTGTGGAGAGTTCGATCTACGCGGTGGGCGGTTCTTCAGCTAGATCGACGCGCGGCAGATCAAGGTCTCGTTCTCGACCCCGCCCCTTTGACCAGAGGAAAGAACTCGATAAAGGTGAATCAATTGAGTCCATAGAAAAATTGCTGCTATTGAGTTTGAAATTAATTGCCAAACTGGTAGATGATGACAGACCTTTGGAGGAAATAGGTGGGGTCGTTAACCATTGCATAACTGTTTGTGAGAAGTCTGCCTCCCAGGTTTACGCGCTGAAGGCTAGCGTATCGTATGACCAAGCTGTCAGGTCTCGCGCGAATAAGGCGGGGCTTGCAGCTTTCGCGGACGTCAGACAAGAAGAAATCTTAAGATGCTACTCGTATGAGAACTCCCGTAAGGCAACTACAGTGAAGCCGGCTGGTTCAAAGACGAAAAAGGACAGGATATGCTTCAAATTCAATAATCCTGGTGGATGTGGGAAATCGGCTACGTCATGTGAATTTCCCCATAAATGTTCGGCTTGTGGCTCGTCTGAGCACGGGGCGAAGTCGTGTACGGTGAAATCTAAATAGGATGAGGCTAGTGAGAGGGAAAAGATGTCTAAGGTTGGTCAGTGTGTGAAAAATGATTTTACATTGCCTGTCATCGATTGTGATAATATTGTCGATGCTAATTTTGACTCGGTGAACCTTATTCTACATGATCCGGATGTTGATTTCTGTGGCCATGGTGACCCGGAAGTGGTCCCTTCGACAAGAACTGTCATGGCGGCCACGGTGGACAATCTGCGTTCGAACTCGACTTTGACAAGTGGTTTTTTCCCCCTCTCACTTTCATCTCGCCTCCAGCCTGACTCTAACCAAGATAAAGGTATTTATAATGATATTCGTAATATTATTGCGAAGTTTGGTGACAATGCTGCCGATGTGGACAATGATACAATACTTTTTCTAACTCCGGCTTCTCCTAAAGGTCGAGTCGTAAAAATTTTCGCTTCATGTGCTCGTGGTGAATGTAAATGTGAGCATAGGTTGGGAGGTATTGGTACCCAGCTTAAACCTTGCAGATTTGCATATCTTCTCTTTGGTCTTGATAATATTGCTGTTAATAATTATCTAGATGTGTATCACGGTATTGTTGATGGTTTCGACGTAGTTGATCGAGAAGTTGAACCATATGAGTGTGAGAATTACAAATCTATTCTCGAACCAGCTGTCAGAGGTAAAATGGATGATATTGTATTGAAAGAGCTTAACGAAGGTTATATTTCTCGTAGTGATGTTTTACCAACTTGTATTCACTCGTTAGGGGCTGTCCCTAAATCTGATGGGGGTATTAGGCCCATCACCGATTGTAGTAGACCTATTGGTAATTCTGTAAACGACCACTGTGCATCTTTGGTTCGTGAATTTTCTTATAACTCTATTGATGATGCTGTTAACCTTGTTAATCCTGGCAGTTTTATGGCTGTTGTCGATATCAAATCTGCTTACAGAGCTGTGCCTATAAACCCTGACCACCGTCGTTTCTGTGGATTCAGATGGGAAATCGATGGTAAAGAACATATGTATATGGATAATAGACTTTGCTTTGGTCTTCGAACAGGCCCCTGCATTTTTAACCATATCTCTGATTTTTTTGCCACTTGCATTCATGAATATTTTAACTGTCACGTTGTCAATTTTTTGGATGACTTCTTTGTTTGTAATGATATTTATGATATGTGTAGGATCAACCAAAATGCTGTGCTTGCATGTCTACGCTTTATGGGTTTCCATGTGGCGTGGAAAAAGGTGTCCTCTCCCTCAACGAACTGTGTGTATCTTGGATTCAACCTTGATTCTTCAAAAATGATTATTTCCCTTCCCCATGGAAAAGTGGAGAAGTTGGCAAGGCTGATAGATGAGGTGAAAGGCTTGAAATATATCTCCAAGAAACAATTGGAACGGTTCTGTGGGTACATCTCTCACTGCTCTGCTGTATTTAAAGGTGGCAGGACTTTCTGCAGACGTTTCTTCGATCTCTACAAAGTCATGCTAGCAAAGAAGATTACCAGGATTAATCTATCTGAAGATGCTATGTTAGACTTAAAATGGTGGGACTCCTTCTCCAGGGTGTTCAATGGTGTGGGAGTTCTCAAACATTATGAATACCATTTGCCAATGGTGTCGGATGCTTCTTCAAGAGGTTTTGCAGCCTTTCTTGGCCACGATTGGTTGGCTGGAACTTGGAGAGACTATGTTATACCTACCAAAATGCTTCTTGATGACCATATTTGTCCAACTCCAGCTGAGGAAGAGCTGGCCAGTAATATTAATATTCAGGAATTATATCCAATTGTGGCTGGGGTGAGACGTTGGGCCAGTGATTTGAAGGACAAGGCTCTGGTGTGCTTCATAGATAACACCCAAGTGATCGCCATGCATCGTACGACCAAATATCCTGTACGTACAATATAATTATTATAGGCCTACATTATGTAGCAGAGATTACATATATGTGGAATCTTCCTGGTCGTTGCTATCGGTGAACTTTCACAATCACTGTTCGTTCTGGGCTATACGCTAATTGGAATTCCTTGCTATAATATAAACGCGGTTTGATTCTGATAGGTTCACCAGTGGAAATAAATTGGCCAGCCTATTTACCTAAACTCAGGAAAGTATAATTATATTGCACTGATCCCTGTTAGTAGCATATTATTACTTACTTAGCAACACGGCCCGTAACTAAAGAAGTTGTCTACATACAATAATAAATAAATACAGGCATATTAGCGCAAATATGTTTATTTCATTTCCACATAATCATTTAATACAATGTTACCGTGGGAAAGGGTACAACAATCATTCTGTTACAGAACAGTCCTTCCATGACAACCTGAACCTAAAATGCAGAAATACAATAAAAGTTATAATTATGAAACAAAATTAGCTAAATGAATTAAACAATTTTTTTTAAAAAATCTTGAGAAAGGTGGGTGGGTGGGTGGGTGGGTGGGGGGATATGTTAACAAGGCCCCCAACAGGGCATGAACCCTAGGCAATGCTTTTATTCCATAACCATTATTATTTAGTATGCATTTTTAAAAAAATCAAATTTACTTGGAATTGAAGTAATATTGTGCATTAATACAGTTAATAGGGCAAAAAAACTTATTGTTGCTTCATGATCTGTGTTTGAACAAAATCCATAGTACCTCTGTAATTCCGGTCTTGCCGATTCAAGGTACCTCTGTAATTCACTTTTATTACCACTGTAATTCAAGTGTATATTATAGAAAAAGAGAGGTGGCGATAATGTAAATCTTGAAAAATATTTTGAAATTATGAAAATAAGGGATAGTTCTACAGTTCTACACTGTAAGCGGTCCTTCAGTCAAATCCGTGTAATTTTACACGGATTCCACTGCGTTTTTGGATGACGGTTTTTCCGTGTAAAATTACATTTTCGTGTAAAACTACATGGATCCCATGTAAAAACTTACTCTGAATCCATGTAAAACCCGGCTCGAAATTACAGTAGACCCATGTAAAACCCTTTTATCCTCACTATATATTCTTATTCGGGGATCTTTTATTTACCCTCAGAAAATCATCATTTCATCAATTTGGTTCATCATTTTCTTGTTGGTGTACTTCTTCATACCGGCTTCTGTAAAGAATAAAATACAGCTATATTTGGCTATATTCATAAGTGAGGTATGCTATAATTCCAAAAGAACCTTGATAATAAATTCAGGAATTTGTAAGATTAAGCATAAGGGTGGGCGGGACCCTTGCAAGGTTGTAGCGGTTTCATTTCTTTCATTTAATATAGGAGATTTTCTGTTTCTTACACTTTCTCCAGTCGCCCTCTCATACCTTTCACTGAGTCAGAGTGACTAAGCAAGTAAACTTTGAAAAACGATGGGCAAGTTTAAATGAATGGTTATATTAAGCTGTTATTTCGAACGCTGATTGATTATATTGAACGCTGGTTGTAGGCCTGTAGGTTATAGGGTTTTGGTTCTGGATTTGCAAACTGTGTAAAGATAAAAGACACACCTCTTAATGTGTGCTTCAGAACTTTCGAATATGTGAAATAAATGTAGCACATAACTGAAGGTGTGCGCGAAATATGCCCCCTCATCTAACACCATAATTCAGCGCGAAAATTTCACGTTGGGCGACGTCGACGTTACCTCCAACACGTTCCGACCATATGGTTTGCTATGGTTAGGTTAGAAGAGAAGGAAAATTTTAAAAAATAGTTGGCGACGGGACATGTCATTGTAGCCTCCCTCCCACCCTGCCTTGAAGCCTTGAAGGTAGGGCTTCGGCGGTTTTGGCGTGCAGACGTTTTGCGTTGAGCTGTCTACACAGGTTGTATATGGCCATTTCCACCAATTTGACAACATTTGGGCCCCTAGACACCCCCAAAGTACCCCAAAATAATTTTTACACTTATCAGTTGATTTGTTATTTTCTATCAACCTTATATATATGCACATTAAACTGCCAAGTTTGGAACCATTCTGATTATTAGGAATTTTTTTACAGGGGGGTCGAAAATAGATCCCAAATCTGAAAAATATGGTAAAAATAGAAAGACGAATAATTGTACATATTTCAACATAAATGAGGATTTAAATTAGAAATAGATAAAACAAATATGCACATAATGTATTGAACTATGTATATAATGTATTTGTACTTGATAGTTCTCGACATAAGGATCATAAAATTTTTACCACTGTAATCATCAGGTGACACTGTAATCGTCAGGCGACCCACCACAAACTATAGCACATATTGTGCATACAAACATAAAATAATGTCAATATTCATCTTTGTGAAATAAGAACAGCCTAACTGGAATATTAAAGTAAAATATTGCATTATAGCATATCAATTAAGTCTCATAGGGCCCTCAGGATTGTAATTGTCAGGCTACAGGCACCCCTTCCCACCCCAGCTACCTTTTGCTGTATTAATACTATAGGAACCAATGGGTCCACCGCCCAATAGATCCAGTGGTCTTTATAAGTTAAGTATTGCATATTCTATCATTTTAGAGTAAAAACTTAGTAATAATTATAATTTTCCAGGAATTATTCTATATTTATTTACAGTGTAATCGTCAGGCTACACCATCCTACCCCATACTTGAATTTGGCCATTTCCCTTCTCTGTCGTCGTGTAATGGAACAGGCATTACTGGTATAAATGTAAGGAGAGTGTCTCCACCTAGTGGCTCCCGTTTCAACTGCGCTGGTTGTACGAGGCAGCACACACACATATCACTCTACTCTTCGCTTCCCAAGAGAGAAGTCATGGGATTTTTTCCTGTCGATAGAGTAGTGTGATTGGCCTTTTCACTATATGGAAAAGCTCTGCTCTTCTTGTAAAACATATCACAAGGCTCCCTTCGGTGGTTATTGTACCATTATGGCTGACAAAGCCAAAATCAAGGACTTGGAGCAGAAATTGGAGCTCGTGAAAGGGCAACTTCTCGATAGGGAGAATGAGGTGACCGCTTTGAAGAATGCCCGGGCCGACAAGACTGTCAAGGTTGAACCGCCAAAGATCGTAGCCGGGGGAGATGGTTCTGATTCCAACAAGCCAGGAACTACTGATCAAGCTGTGTTAGACGCCTTAAATGCACTTACCGATCAAATCTCTGCCTTAGAAGTGAAACCTCCGTCCGGATCGGGTGCCCCACAGCCGGTGGTGATTCCCGCCTTTGGTAGCGTCCCTGGTAACCAAGCCTCTGCTGATATACTGTCGGGCGTCCTGTCCGATGCCATAAGTAAAGCTCAGATCTCTAAGGACGAGCAAGGTAAGCCATTTAGGCCGGAAACTTATGCCCAGAAGACGGATAAGAAAAGAGACTATTCCAAACTTGATTTCGTGGATCTGTTTTTTGGTTGGACCTGTGTGGCCGAGCATTTAATATTGAAGGGTGGGGATATTACCTCGTATATCGCTCACATGAAATTTGCCACCGAGCTGATTCAAAGCAGAAAGTTCTATGATATTTCGGCAGTAGAGTACGATCGTTTCATTATTGATAGAGTTATTGCTGGTCAATCATCCACCTTTGATCCGGATCCCATTGGTTCGTCTCTCCATTTCTCCCCACACGTAATCCCCGATAGTGTCAATTCGAAACATGGTTCTTCTCTCCACAAGAACTATTTGGACGCCATTGGCAAACAACTTCCGGCAAGCCAGCGGAAGTCAGGTGCTAGGGCCAACAGTAACAATGCGAACAGTGATAACAAGTCGGCGAATACTAGTGTTTCTGAATATTGCCTTTTTTATAATTATGGGAATTGTACCAAGACCAGATGTGATAAATTGCACTACTGTAAGAAATGTAAAGGTGATCATAAGGCAGACAATTGTACTGCTCCGAAGAAATGATGTGTTTCCCGGCGCCCCGTTGTTCTTTCTGATGTGTGTAGCGGCCCGGCCGCAAAGTGTCATGGCGTCGGTGTCGTTACCGGGCCTGAATTTGGTGTTCCTGACATTGAATTTTCTACAATTACTGATGTTTCTTCTCATGATGTTGTACGTGATGTCCGTGATGGGTATGATACTAGCATTTTGCACGATTGTATTGATTTTGTTGCCTGTGATGAGTATATTTCTCCTGTTACAGATGATTATGTTGCCGATTGCAACCTTACCGCGTCTATCGATTCCATTGTTTTGCCTGTGCGCGCGGCACCTGCTACCCCGTATGATTTTCATAAAGATTATTGTGCTGATTCTTTTACTGGTAACGAATCGGATATTATATTCGACTGTATGTCTGGTTTCGATCGCTATAATCGCTATGACCCCATTATCCCATGTATTGGTATGCCTATTTGTCCCACCCGTGTGTATGACCATTATATTGGTGGACTTAGATCTGCATGGAATATTGATGCCTGGAAGTTCGAGCTTGAGAAAGAAAACGACTCACTTCTCGGTGGCTATGTACTATATGGTGTTCAGAATGGTTTTTTCATTGTGGATGATGGGTCGATTCCCTCATATGATAGATGTAATTACTTGTCTGCTACCCAAGGTCCTGCTCACGAATATATTTCTAATTTGTTTGAGAAAGAATTATGTGAAGCCAAATTCATTATTTCGTCTGAAAAGCCTCATTGTATCCACTCGGTGGGGGCGGTTGGGAAATCGGACGGGACCTGGAGACCGATTACAGACTGCCGCAGGCCTATTGGGGACTCCATTAACAATTTTATGTATACAACCTTCAAGGATTTCAGTTATGCTACCATAGATCAGGTGATTAATTTGCTCTCCCCTAACTGCTTCATGGCCACAGTAGATGTGTCCTCCGCCTATAGGACCGTCTCGGTGCATCCTGGTAATTGGAAGTATCAGGGCCTTAGGTGGTCCCTGGAAAATGAGGAGCAATTTTTACTTGACACTAGGCTATGTTTCGGGCTTCGTTGCGCCCCATACATCTTCCAGCAAATCAGCAATTTTGTGGTTAGGTGTATGCATAGACGTGGGTTTTACAAATGCATTTCATACTTGGATGACTTTATTTTGATCGCAGATACACAGGAGGAGTGCACTGCCGCTCAGTCTACCCTTTTCCAGCTCCTTGGATCACTGGGGTTCGGGGTGGCTTGGAAAAAATGTGCCTCACCCTCCCAAACTGTGAAGTACTTGGGGATTCAACTCGACTCTACCACTATGACGGCCTCGTTGCCTGATGATAAGATTAGGAAACTTCATTCTGAGTTGGGTTTCTTTAAAGACAGGGTCAGGGCTACTAAGAGGCAGTTGCAAAGGTTATGCGGGATTATCTCCAATGCTAGTAAGGTGGTAAAAGGGGGTCGCACCTTCAGTCGGCGGGTCATTGATCTGTTAAAGGGCCTTCCCCAAAAAGGGTATGTGAGGATTCGCCTAACCCCTGATTTCCACGAGGACCTCGCTTGGTGGCATGACTATGTTAAAATCTTCAATGGAGGCAACCACATGATAAAATATAATTTTGGCGATGGTCCATCCTTTCTGACTGACTCGTCTGCAGCAGGCTACGGCCTGTGGTCGAGCAGGGATTGGATGTCTGGGTTTTTTAACTCAGACCTTCTGCCTAAAGGTTTTGATGGTTTGGACTCCGCCCATTCCCACTGGGTCAATGTTAGTTTTCCTGATGATTTTGATGACCATATAAATGTGTTAGAGATCCTTCCCGTATGGCTGGGGATCCAGAGATACGCCCCTCTCTACAGGGACCGCCACCTGGTGGTTTATACGGACAACATGCAAGTTAGACAAATAATCAACAAAGGGACCTCCTCTAACAAAACTTTTATGACTTTCATTCGTGATGTGTTCTGGCACTGTGCAATAAATAATGTCCATCTGACATCCAGACATATCCCGGGTATTGATAACTGTTTAGCTGACAGGCTTTCTCGTGTTTCAAAGAACAATGACATTACGTTTATCAAAGAGTTTGATCTCTGTTGCAGTGCCTAGTGTGCCTTTATCGGACCTGGATGAAAGGCTGGGATTCTTTATCAGTAGGGCCTATGCCTCGTCTACGCAGAAAACTAGGGCGTCCCAATGGAAGAAGTACTTCGCCTTCTGTCATGCTTATGGGTTCACCCCTGCCCCAGCTGATCCTTATACTGTGGCGAGATTCATATCTTTCCTTTCGATTACATGCACCTATGGCACTATTAATAACTATCTATCTGCCATTATATCACTTCATAAGTTCTTGAATTTTCCTGAGCATCTTCGTGAAAATTTTCTAATACAGCTAGCCCTAAAAGGTGTGGCCAGAGAAAAGGGTAAACAAGTTGTCTCTAAACTTGGTCTGACGGCGAGTGACCTACTGAAAGTCTACAGGAACCTGGATTTCTCTCGTCCCAATTGCTCCATTCTCTGGACTGCAACTGTATTATGCTTCAGGTCTCTTCTACGCAAGTGTAATGTGGTTCCCCAGTCAGCCTCGGATATTGGGCAGGCTGTGAGGAGAAGAGATGTTACTACTACTCCTGATGGGATCACCTTGACCCTTAGACGTACAAAGACTATACAATACCGTGAAAGAGAGCTCGTGATACCCATAGCTTTCTGCAAGTCGACCTGCTTTTGTGCAGCTAGCAGGTTGCTTGATCATCTCAATGATTTTTCTGGTCCCCCAGATGGCCCTTTATTCTACGTTGCGACCAAGGAGGACTCTCTTCGTTGGATGCTATATGCCGATCTATTGGCCTTTGTGAAGGAAATGAGTGCTTCTATTGGTCTTCCTCCAGAAGCCCTAGGTACCCATTCACTGAGGCGCTCAGGTGCTGCTCACCTACACTCCCTGGGTGTGCCTCTAGTGGATGTGATGGCAATGGGCGACTGGCAGTCGATGTCGGCGTTAGACTACCTCGAAACCCCCCTTCCCCGCAAGTGTGATATTGATATGAGGTCCGGGGTATTTTTGGAGGAATTATGAATTTGGTTATTCTTTTTTCTTTTTTTGGAGGTTTGGCGGACGATTCTGCCGCGGCCTCAGCTGCACTACTGTCTCATTGTTTCTCTTCATCTCCCTCAACTAATTTATGTCGTGTAATGGAACAGGCATTACTGGTATAAATGTAAGGAGAGTGTCTCCACCTAGTGGCTCCCGTTTCAACTGCGCTGGTTGTACGAGGCAGCACACACACATATAACTCTACTCTTCGCTTCCCAAGAGAGAAGTCATGGGATTTTTTCCTTTTGTGATAATAAAATATAGGGCGGACGATTCTGCCGCGGCCTCAGCTGCACTACTGTCTTTTGCACAGATAATCTCAAAGTGACTAGTTGTTATGGCAAAGACAGAAATACAAGGATTTCTCTTTATATTTTGGTAATTTAGCATTTTATTTTAAATTACATGTGAAAAAAATGTAATTTCATGTTCAAAAATCGATCCCCATTGTTAAATTGTACACTTTTTTAAGGTAAAAACCCCTAAATAGGGTTCCCACAGCAGATTCAGCAATGTGGTAGGTAAAAAAGGCAATTCCATTGGAACAAATAATTTGTTGGGACATTTTATTGACCTCGAGGCTTAAAAACCCCATGTTGTCGAATTGGGGGAATAGGTCATATGGGTTCAACCAACCCAACGACCAGAGGGGTTGTGAAGCACATATTTATATTGTGAAGCACATAATTAGTTAGCCTTTGATTTTCACCTATCTTAACACTACAAATAATCCTTAAATTTAGGAGGGGAAGGAAGATATCGAAGGAATGGAGATCCTTGTGGACAGCATTGCATGTAGGAATGCGTTGGCATTATGGATTACCCCCTCCCCTCCTTGACCACTACTAACAATCTATTTATATCCTGCCGGCGCTTCGCCGCTGACCCTCACTCAACACTCACTTCGCTCCCAGCAGTCACCCACATCACAACTTACCAAATTTTCCCACCCACCCACACCTACTTCATCATCTTTCATCATATTATTTACATCATATTTATTCAATCTTCCATCATACTATTTACATTATACCTATTCAATCTCTCAAAAATTTACAATTTTATCACTCATTCATGATCTATTTCATCTTTTAATCAAACTTTACATTTATATTCAACTTTAATTCAAACATTTTATACCTCAAACTTTTATATAAATAAAACTTTAATGTCCCAAGCCTGCCTTTCACTCCTTACTTAATTAATGGGGGGGGGGGGGATATTAGCATAATGCTAATGGAATTAATTTCCTTCATGTATTTTATATTCAGAAAATTAACGTCCACTATTTTGTGAAAATTCACTTTCTTATAAATGTTTCCCGTGAACCCCTAGTGTAGGGACATACCCCTGCAACCCCTGCCGCCTCCCCTTGAAGGGAGGCAGCGGGCTAAGGGTGGGCGGGACCCTTGCAAGGTTGTAGCGGTTTCATTTCTTTCATTTGATATTAACTTGATGTCATCTCTTGACCAAACCCTGTCCATTCAGTCCCGACACCCTACAGATTCCCGTGCAGGTTTTGTTTTGTTTGGAGTCTATAAAATCATATCAAGTTATCTGTTATGTCTATGCCTGCAATGTCTGCCAACCACCAGTCCTTCTTTGAACATAAAGAGAATAATTTTGTTAACTTGTTGTGTGGTATCCAGTCAAAACGTCCCCTACTAGTGAAATCCTATGAGGACTAGTAAGCTATAAAGTTCACTAGTCCGCCGGACTAGCGGGAATTTTTAGTTAGCCTGTACCCCTGATTGGGAGAGCCAAAACTGAGATATCTAAGGTCACAAAGTACAATAGAATACAAAACATATATTACTTACCTGAAAGTATTGCCATATTCCTCAAATGGACCTGTGCATAAACAATCCGTCCTGTGAGTTGTATTATCCTCCCTCACAGTTTGAGGGTAAAAGTTGTTGTGTTTTCAAACCTGCAGTCCAGTGTTGGGCTGACCTAGAAATCACTGGTGCATGCACAAAGACAATAGCCACTGCATGCTTGACTGAACAGTGGGAACAGTGTGCGGGAACAGTGTAAAATCAGCTTGGGATTACAAGCTATTACATGGATTCTACGCATGCACGCTGAATCCATGTAAACTACAGTTCGTACCCGGAAACAACAGGTAATTACATGGATCCAGATGAATTTTCAGCTGATTTCTTAGAGTGTAGCTCCATCCGGGATGGGCATATCGGTACGGCGAAGTGTTCCTTGACTCTAATCCCTTACATAAATATATATCAATTAGTACCCATCTGCAAGTGGTGTCAGTATCAATCAGCAGGTGGTCCACTCATCTTTAAACTTTTTTTTAAATTGTGAAATATACTAACTAAATAATTTTTGGAAGTATTCTCCTAGCCATAAGAACTATTCTCATCTTTATTTCATCAATGTGTGACGACTATGAGGAAAGATATTAAAGCTTTGTATTTGTGATGTGACTGTGAGTGGGTGGATTCTTATACCAGGGAGGGAGAGAGGCCGGGTATTAAGAGGGGGAGAGAAGGGAGAGAGGGGGATGCCCCAATTATGAAACACATATGGTTTTGGTTAGGTCTGACAGGACCCTCGGTTGTGGTGCTGTAATGGCCTGTTATGTAATACCTGGCGGCTCCACAGAGCTGCGAAATTTCCACTTCTGGCCAGGACTGTATAAGCAGGAAAAGTTTCTATCAAACCTTGCAGAGAAGTTAGACAACCCTTTAGGGTAATATATCATTTTAACCATTGTCAAATATCTGTTCATAATTATATCATTCATGATAAATTGTCTACTGTAATTTGGGTTTATAGTTCTATGCCTGGTACCCATGTAATTCGAATTACAGAGACAGGCATATGTACAGTACGTGGTTATAGCAATTTCAAAGCGATGTTAAAGTTATTCCATTCTTTGTCCTCCACACCACCAAAAATATTAAATCTTGAGACAGATGGGTACAGCCCCCGGGTACAGCCACAGGTGGCAAGGCTGGGACATCAAATCTTAGCTGTTATATATAACGGTAGGTGGCATAGCTTGGCGGGAAATTATGTTTTATGTCACTACATTTAGAGGGCGCGCGAGTAGACAAAAATAGCAGACACGCGCGCATGTCAATACCAGTACTTCCTGTGTAGTTGATGGCCGATGTTGGTTGTTGGAAATGAGGACTCGCCTCAAAAATGTGGCCATACTGGTCTTTGTCGTGGTGTTTATGCCGATTGCTTGGGTTACAGTATACACTGGGCCAGGTAAGTGTATTTCATCAATATATCTTAACGATATATCCATTTGCATCCTCGAAATCAGTTTGAAACTCACGGGATTTTTTTGATGCAGCCACCCTCGGTGGGTGACTGCGCTAGGTCTCGGCAATTGGGTCTGTCTTTGCCCGGGACCTAGTCCTGTAGTGACCGGGTAACTGTTCTCGGAATGCTTCATATGTCAGAAGTGTTGGTGAATATTTTCGGTATGGTACGAGACTAATGACTTGTTGGCTATAAAAGAAAAAGCTTTTCGACAGTTTTATCAAATTCAACTGATACAAACATTAGCAATGTTTTTGTCATGATGGTTGCAAGTGTTGACTGTTGGCAGTGTTGCAGTGTTGGTTTCTTTCTTCAAATTCTGGCCTAGACTAAGAATAGAAGCCTAGTAGCCTAGTAGGCCTAGTAGTTGGCTAGCTTCTGCCCATTGCACCAGTCCATGGACATATTAAATGTAGTATTGTAGACACCATCCTCATAATATTAGAAGTCAGTCTTATTCTTAATGCTACTCGCATCTTGCTGCCCTGTCCTGGTCATGCAAGTAGACATATTATATTATATGTCTACTATCGGGGCTGGACAAATTATCGCAAATCGACGATACTCTCTTGCCTCTTCTGAAGTTCTTGGTTGATAACGAATTGATACTTACTTTATTCTTATACATATATAGGCCCTATATAAATATATATAATTATGCTCTTGATCGAAGAGGCCACAGGCATTGTTTTGAGATAAGAGGCAGATTTCCTCTGTAAACAT
Source organism: Sthenelais limicola (assembly GCA_942159475.1). NCBI lineage: Eukaryota > Metazoa > Annelida > Polychaeta > Phyllodocida > Sigalionidae > Sthenelais > Sthenelais limicola. The sequence continues at coordinate 97,438,483 of OW804095.1, forward strand.
GGAGATCGGTATTGTCAAGTTGGACATAATCTTAGGTCAAGAGACACAGGTTAAGGGTATCAACGGGGTATTATTTGATAGCATTTATGCTAGAATCCTAACTTCCCATCCACTTCATCTCTTGCCTTGAACAGGAGATTGAGTTTAGCAGTCCCTTCAGTTATATATTGAGGTTATCAATCCATGATATTTTATCATTGCATCACATGTAATTGTATGATCCAATGGGTATTATATGTATGAACACCAGACCTATAGGCCCCGGGACCAATAGGCCCCGGGACCTATGGGCCCAGCTCTGGACTTATAGGCCCCAAGGCCTGCTCGCGTTGGACTTATAGGCCCCGGGATTTATAGGCCCAGAAGAATACTAAACCATACCAAAAATAACCCTAAACCTAACCCTAAATTGGTTGTCCTAAGTCAGTAAAGGTAGTAGTGGACTGTCCCTAGTAAAAACTGACTAATAAAATAATTATTTGACTAAAAAAAAATATATCACTAAGTTTTGAAGCGGGGCCTATAAGTCCAAAACCCCTGTAACGGTCTGGGCCTATAAGTCCCGAGCTGGGCCCATATGTCCAAACGGCTGGGCCTACCGGGGCCCATACGTCCAATGCGCGGGGCCCATACGTCTGGGCCCATAAGTCCCGGGGCCTATACGTCCGCACCCCATATGGAACGTAATAAAAGTATCCCAACACTCTCGTTTTATATTGGCATAATCCAGCTTCTAACTTTAAATTCATGTAGCCAGTACGTATAATCAATCCTTCTTTCTGGCGTCATTACTAATAAATACAACATCACGCATCACCCTGACCATTGGAATAATGCAACCTCTGCATGTTGTTGTAGAGCGAGAACAGAGATCATTACATAAACATTAAAATGTGTTACCGTACAGTACTCTTCCCGGTTTCATCCCCCTTGGTTATATATTCATCCACAACAAAATCGAATCCCTTGAATTGATCGATCTATCCTTGTGCTGAGACGACCTGTGCCCATGTAGGTGTGTGTACATACACTGGTTATCGAAAGTAAGATCATGCATTTAGTGTTAGAATCGGTACCCCCGCCCCCTCATTATACAGGAATACTTGTTGGTGCCAGGGATCAGACCATTCAATGGTAACTATCGTTCTAGGTCCAGATCTCCAACACCATAGGTAATTGTATTTTTATACAGAAGCATATATTATTCATATACATGTGTACGGTACCTATACATAGGCTAATGTGTAGATATAGAAATTACATGCTATTATGCATCATTGCCTTGTCCGCTTCATCAGCAGTCTTCCTCTTGTGTACGATACCGACCATTTGTTTACGCCTGACTGGTTTTCATTACGATATTGTTATCTCGCCAGGTAACCAATGTAATTGCTTTAGTGTGGTTTCTGGGATAGCACTTATTTGATAGTTTGGGGAAAAGCTTCTTACAGTATATAATTTGACAGTCTCTCTAAAAAGATGCACCATTAAAGTCAGCTCACTGGGAAGTTTTGATTGTTGTGCTTCTTCAGATGCGTTTTAAAAGGTACCGTAACCTGTTTGGTGTATCACAGACAGGTAATATACTTGCACATTGCACGTCCATATTGTCTATGATGTACAATCCACAAGAATCAACAAATCGATATCAGGTTGAACTGCATGACAGTCAGGAAAAAAAATTCTTGTACCTATCACCAGAGCTTTCGGTTCGTGATGAACAAATCTTACATGTTCTTTTAGTACCGTACCACAGAACTATCTTTCCGTATGAAGCCGATCAATATGGCTTGGCCGGGGATAACACTCTCCATATCCTTGATCGCACAAATCATGTACTGTTTATATTTTTAAGTATTTAATTTCCTTCCGGGAGTTGGATCAACTATGACACTGGCTTATATGTATGATCTTAATATATAAAAAGAATAAAACATTGGTGTGCAGATTGATGATTAAATATTCCTGTCAAAATGAATGGAACGTCTTCGCGTCAGTTAAAGGATACTGTTATTTATTAAGAATACTCCGATTATAAAAAAACGAATACTCCGATTTGAGGGAAAATAGGGGATCCATGTCTGCACGAACGAACAGAGTATATTTGAGCGGAGTCATGAGTATTTATTATTAAATACTAAACGAGAAACACCCATAGTTTCCTACTTTATATTGAAAGTTTTGTACGGTTAAAGTTGATACTAGTTTTTCATGTTCAAGTTGTTGAAGGGTAACTGACAAGGTCATTTAAAGAGAAAGACTTTAGTTTTGAATGTTCCCCCTCGAGTGAGAACTTTCACCAGACTTAACGGGGTATGTCAGATTAGGTTCCCCTCTTTAGGGGTCTATCATTATTTACCTGATCGTGGGGGGGGGGGTATAAGAATTTTGGCAGTCTGTGCTATGTATTTTTGTGACCCCCCCCCCCCACCTCCCATCCAAGGGTCCCATGTTTTTGTGACCCCCATCAGAGGGTCCCATTTTCTTGTGACCCCCCCCCCTACCAATACACAGACACACACACACGAGTAAACAAAACCATGCAGATGAAAGCTTGACGACATACCTATTGAGTAAAAGTAAGTACAGACATAGCAACTATGTTAGCTATTATCTTAAATAAGTGCATACCTTGATTGAAGATTTCATTCTGTAACACAACAACCCGTTTTTATGTTCACATTTTATTAAAGTTTCTCCATGTTCCAGGTCTTCTTCCAGATTTAGTAATGTATATATGTTTATTGCTATTGATTTCTGCATCATTTTTGTCTAAAGTTAGTTCATCTTCATCACTGCTATCTGTTGATGAATCTTCATCACTGCTATTTGATGAAGAGTTTTGTTCAGAGCCATTTCTCTCACTCTCATTGTTATTGTTGGCATTTTGACTTGCCTTGTAAATAGCCCTTTGCCATGTTCCAGCTAATCTCCCATGACGTGTCACAGTCAGCAACCTGGACACAAAGATGACCCCTTCATCATCAGATTCATCGATTACATTAATTACAGTATTATTGTCCTCATTGGTGCCTTCATTTTCGCCTTCATCATATCTTCCTGGTTCATAGAAATCTGAATCTTCTGAGTCGGAATTTTCATCACCATCTCTACCCTTTGTCCTAATATCCTCAGAAGCTTTACTATCCTGTTCTGCTTGTAAATCCTTACTGTTGGTATTTTTTCTCTGTTTTCTCATTTCTTTTTTCATCTTCATTTCTTGTTTATGCTGCAAGTGGTCAATTACATATTCCTTCTTTACAAGAAAATCATGAGCAAAAGATTCAACTTTGGCTGTCATTTTCAAGTCAAGTTCTCCTTTTTCAAAGAGAACATTGCATTGTTTGTGTGGCTGAAAATCATCAGTTACAGACCAGGTTTTCAAGGAGAGCTACTACAGAGAGAGAAGAGATAGGTGAAAAGTGAAAATCTTGTGTTCAAAAACAAATGATTATTTAGATTTTGAGCATTCAGAAAATCCAGCATCTTCGAAACACCTTATTGAGTGAGTCAATCTGACCAAACATTTGTGACAATGAAGTTGAAAAATGGAAGAGAGAACTCTAATTGAACAACAAGAAAAGTATGCCGCATGTTTTGAGGGCAGCATTATGAGACAAAAATTGCAAAGTCAAGCAGCATGGCATGAGGCCGCAGTGGGTGAGATGACTGTAGTTAGTGAAAAGGTCAAAGATCTTTTACAGCAGTTGGAGGAATCAAAGGAGGCACTAGCAGATATTTTTAAAAGTGTCCAATCCACTAAACCTACTCATGCTGTAAGTCGCAGCAAAAAGGAAAACAAAAGGAAAGCAGCCAGGCGAAAAAGAAAAATAGATCGTTGTAAGTAATTAAACCTAGTCATCACTTATGATAGTAAAAAGATCGTCTCAGTATACATAATGATATCGATTGATGTTAAGTCAGAGTTTTTATTTTCAGTCACTAGAGTTTTTTATTTTCAGTCATTTGATTCTCATATGTTTTATCCTTATGCGGTCTTAGAAGTTTCATTAACAGTAATTGTTAATGAGTTGTCTAGTCATTTCTGTTGATATTTCCTGGCATTGCTTTTTCCTCAAATAAAAGACGGGGCCAAAATTGGTGTTTCTTTTTTTGACTGCTGACATTCCCTACATACTGCCGAGTTAACGCTTAATGAAACATGACACTTTTTGAAACAATAGGTGTTCTGGGTTGAACAAAAATTGCTTCAAAAAGAGGTTGTTCGGAGGACAACTTTTCAAAATATGGTTGTCTAACATAACTCAAAATATGTGGTGGTCCAATTCCACCAAAGATAGGCACATATATATTTTTGCTTGTCCGCCTAGATGGCATTTTTTCAACACTGAGGTTGGTTGGGGTGTTTTTGTGACCCCCCCCCCCTACCCATGAGGTAAATAATGATAGCCCCCTAACCAGACCATTCCTCCTGCGCTGCGCTCCTGACTGGAGGCTTCAGTCAGTGACACAGGAGGAGTCTGGATTAGAATCCAGGCCGTTTTACTAACCTTATTTCAGAGATGTACGCTTACTTGACGACTAATTGACATGTATCTGCACCAGTATGTTGTGACAAATAAATCTAAACCAGTCAACCGGGAGGGACACAAAAATAGAACCTAGCTGTTATATTTATTCTCTTTGCTATGTGCCCAGACTGGCTCTACGCCTTGCTCTCGGGAACCACTCCTCACACTAATTGTATTGTGTATACAGAACAAGCATAGATTGTTCATACGTGTACATTTTATTCACGCTCGAATGATTACGATATCTAAATAATGTAAGAAAACATTATTGCTCCATTGGAATCCACTGTATTCATGGTGGAGTTCTACATTGTAAAATGAATTATCACAATGTGTGATTCATATAGTGTAGGCTTATGCTAAATAGTACTGCTCATTGTAATTAACTATTAGACACGTTAAATATGGAAATGAGGGCTACAAACGAAAAACAAATGTTTAGAATCATGTCTTAAATTCGATATTCTTCCTAGGTATTGTATTCACCAAATTGCTACTTGGCCCTGTGTACTAAACTGTACTTTAGTATTGCCTTACAAATCACATGCCCATTGCTATATGCAAACTTCTGATTAAAGGTCTCGTTACGCCATTTCACTAAACTATTGTGCTAAAAATATATTCAGGCCAACATGCAAGTTAGGCTAATCCCTGAGTTCTTGTACTTTAGGTATTTTACTTCTATTCTACATATTCACCTTATACTCTGTGGAACTCTGGTTATCAAATTAAATGTTAACTCATTCAGTTATCAAATAATTTTGGAACTGGAAATAAGGTTCCAGTTAAATAGTATTTTGGCCAAAACAAAGATTAATAAACATTTTGATTATCTATCTCAATTGTTTACTATATTCACACACATACATACGGTACTCATAAATTTAGCGTTCGTAGATCCACTGTTATTATTGTGAATAATTTACGTGGCTTTTCCGAGTTTTCAAATTTTCAAATTTTCCAGGAATTTAGTGTGTATTCCTCTCAAACATTAGAATAGCTACTCGCCTTAGATTATAACGTAATGATTAGGTGACCGATTTTATAATTCAGCCTTAACGATGATAAGGCTCTTATGGTATGAAAAATGAAATCAGCCCGAATTAGTGAATAGAATAGATGGGCCTTTCGGCTTTTACCGACGCCATATTTCTTTTTTGATACTTATTGTTAGAGTCGTGTAACACAAAAGGAGCGTGTGAACAGTAAAAAACATGGCAACTGTATATTAATTAAACATAGAACACTAATCAACACATTATACTATTAAAGGTGATAAGTATGCTACAACGAGGTATCACAAATGCCAATATATTATGCTTGATAACCTAGTTTTTCCCTGTTTCTCATGACTTCTCAGCTGGTGAATTTATCATTTAGTCCCCAATATCTTTGTACATATATATTATGCTACATACAATTTACTTGTGAGTCCTACTTTTCGTCGTCAGTTGTGTCTATTTAAAATAAATAAATAAAAGCACATCCGTGAACGCTCGGTAGGCTTAGACAACATCGTTTCTTGGATACCAATGTAAAAACCCAAATAACATGCCTATACGTCATATCCACAATCCGGTGACGAGTATCTTCATAGACCTTAACAAGCCACTATCCAGGCTACAGTCGTGGCAAGTCTACTGCATCGGGTCAGGGAGTCATTCCAGCGTGAAGTTTGCTTTGGCTCGTGTTTTGGTGATGACTCTCCCGGGAGCTGCTCGGGAGCACCTCAGTGTGTGGCCCCTGGCTTTATAACTGAGTCAGCATGTAGACCATCCTAATCCCCAGAGGAGGACATGGGTGTAGGGCGACTTTATAATCATATCAGGGGAGAGGGATTGTACCGTACTCCTCTATACCGAACCAAATAGTGTTTTTAGGTTGAAAAAAAACCTTAAGAGTAAAGACTTAAAAATGTGGTAATAAATGGCTGCTGGATCTATGCAGAGGAAAGTGCTTACGTCCATGTTTGGAAAGTTAAGGAAATAATCCATGTTGAAATTTAAGGAAATAACAAATATAGATGCATTTTGCCATTGCAGACTTCCTTTAAAAAGTCCACATGACATTTAACTTATTCTTTAAAATGTAACATTTAATTATCTGGGTCAGTTGATGTTATTTGGGGCAATAATTTCTAGAATATTGGCTTTACACCAATTTGAGTTCAGTGTCACTTTCATTGACATTAGACAAGTATGAAGAGAGTTTCTGTCTCTATCAGGGAAGTAGGATGCGTACGGTATTTACTCAAAAACAACCGAGACGCCTGTCAAAGGAACAATAGTAAAAACACAGATGACATAGTGATGTGGTTTATATTTCAACTGTCAGTTCGAGTGATTTTGATGTTTCCCGCGTTTATTACAATAAACTTGTCAATTTTAGCACAAACTTACACATGTATCATATGCTATGAAAAAAAAAGATTTAGTATGCTAGATAAATATTCTTAAAGCGTTATACATAATTCATATTTAATAATCCAGACATGGCGAAAACTTTAGAACATTCACCGGACAGAAGGACCGGTGAAAAGGAACTTTCATCGGTCCTCCAAAGGTTTCTCCAACGTTTCATACAAATTTTTCACATGACATGACATTTTCACCATGATTTCACCATGGCTATACATAATACATATATATGATACAATGAGGTATAACACATTAACTGATGTATTCGTATGGAATTGTGTATTCGTTGGCATTTATTTAAGCAGAAAAGTAGATTACAGCATATAGAGAGAATGAGGTAGGAGGAGAATTGTAGAGAGAAATGAGAGACTTCCAAAATAAAACCATTCCATACGAATACATAATGCATGCAGCTGATGTGTGATGATTCCATACGAATACATTTTAAAAACAGCCATAGAAATAAAAATATTAGGCCTATGAATTTATGAGCCATCGAAAAAGTACCTAATATTGTAATCTGCCATCTCTATGTGATAATAGTTTTCTAGGCCTTTCTGTATATTTTCATGGGAATAAATGCAAGTGAGAGTCTTCTGTAAAATAGAGGTGTCCAGAAGTAACTGCGTTATTTTTACACGAAGCTCATACACAGAAAATAAAGCATAAATGCACAAAAAATAAAGGGGTTCATGCTTTGAACATATCTTTGCAAGAAAAGGTATTAAAATTCCACATCCTTATACCTGAATTATTAATAAATTGGGTTATAAAGAAAAAAAACATGTATTCGTATATGGAATCATCTGACCAGGCGCCAATGATTTGGAGGCATGTATTGATCTGGAAAAATAATGGACCCAGCTTGTGGCAAATTTACAGTCATATAGCCCCGATGTAAGTCCTTTGTTCCTTATAAGTATGAAAACAATCAATTTGTAAAAAATCTGAAAATCGCACTAAAATTCCTGGAATCGACCATATGTATGTTATATACTGTATGTTACCATTTTCACTATCGTAATATAAATGCGGATCTATAATGCTATCAATTGCGCAAGACAGTGAAGGCTTACCCGTGTACTGGTGAGCCACGCTGGTCACTGACACTGGCTGTGATAGAACAATTACTTGGAGAATTAAAATACTCTTTTTGTGTTCTGAGAAACTAGGCGTGGCTGTATGGTGTAAAATGCCTGTCTGTCGCCACTAATAATTGCATTTTGCTTTCAGTCATGTAGATGAAAGAGGAGGCAGGTGTAGGTTACAATCGGTGCACCACACAAAGCATTTCAACGCTTTGAGCTTTCCTCTGCTTGGCAGTTATTAAGTATGCAGGGTTGGACTAGATATTACATATTTTTTCACATTAATGGAAATACCTCGTGGTTGTGGGTGAGCTCAGGATATTTCATTGGTGCTCGGAAATGCGCCATGTATGTATATAAAATGTATAATGTGAAATAATTTTGAGTTTTCTTACTTACAGGTTGTTTTCAAAATACAGTGGCTAATGTCATAGCAACAAGCAGTTCCAAACATTAGTTTTACTTAATGTGTGTTTCCTTAATTGTTCTATCATAGCAACATCAAGTGTGACGCACCCACATATTAATGATATATATTAATTATGATATAAAAATATTAATATTAGTTAGTAACACATATTGCAGAGTATATTAATTACTCGAAAATGAAACAAATGTCAAAAGGCTGTCTGCTCAGGGGCTCAAACTCACAATCCTGCTTGGAAGTCCAAAGCTTTAACCACTTGGCTATAGGGGAATATATAAGGGTACATGCAAACACTTACATTGATCCATCACATTTTAGGTTTACTTTAATCACCCCATTCTCCTCATGGTGATTGAGGAGAATGGGGAAATAAATTTTGAAGGTCCCTGTGTTTACCACAGGCAATTTAATGATTCAAATTAATCATAAAAATATATCTTGCATCTGCAATCTATTTCTATAATATGCGAATGCAGAACTCCTAGGTCTGCACGCTTCCTGGACTAACCCCCTGGTCTTAGCTGACCTGGTCCGACTTGACCCGGGTCTGACCTGACACTGGTCTGAGAGTTTCGGTCCAAGTCGACCAGACCCCAAACATTCTACCTGAGCTCACCTGGGCAACTGTTGTTGCCTAGCGAGTATGGTAACCCTGATTGTGACCTCATCCAAGTTGTTGTTGCAACTCGGAATGGGTCTGATTAAGGCTCATAGGGCCTCAGTTTGTCTAGAGAATATAGAACAAAGGTGTTTGATGCACTGACAAGATTATAATAAAATATAATGTTAGGAGTCACATCAGATGGAGTTTATTGAGGTTTCAACCTTACAAGGTCTCATCAGGTGCTAGTTTGGCCACTTTGGTTAAATATAATTTAACTCTGGGCCCATGATTTTTAGGTTAACTACCAGTTAGTTTATTTTTTTATATTTAATGCCACTTCTAATGTGAACTGGCTTTCCGTAAGTTTGATTGTTTAATACTTGAGTGGGAGAGTGGGAGCTACTGTATCTGTAAGGAGACAGTCCTTCCAGTGGCTGAGTGCCGCTTTTACTACCTATCTCAGATAGAGAGGTAAGCCGATGTTGAAGGTGGGTGGAAACAGTGGTAGGACCGTGGTCCAGACTAGGTGGAGCACTAGCCGTAGCCTAAAGGAGGTATTTTCGTGAGAGACTTATTTATTGAACTATTTATTTAAGAATTATTTATTATCGTTCAATAAATAATATGTATATTATGACCCTTTTCACATTTTCAACCATTACGTTAAAAAATTAAGTCTCTCACGAAAATGCCTCCTTTAGGCTACGACTAGTGCTGTTACTAGTCCGGACCACGGTCCTACTACTGTATCTACCTACCTTCAACATTTACTTACCTCCCTATAAGAGATAGTTAATAAGAGCGGCACTCAGTCGCTGAAAGGACTGTCCCCTTATAAGAGACAGTAACTCACACCATCCCATTTCAGTATTAAACAATTAAACCTAGGGATACCAGTATATTTAAAAAGTGTCACTAAATATACAAACCTTAATTAACTGGTAATTAACATTAAAAACTTGGGCCCAGTGTTAATCTATTTTAACCAATGCGGCCAAACTAGCGCCTGATGAGACCTTATAAGGTCAAAACCACACAGAAACCCCTTTTGATGTTACTGGAAACATTATATTTTATTAGAATGGGGAGTTTTCACTACTAACTGGTGAAGTAGAGGGGCCACGTGAATATTTGGTAGATTTCTGAAGAATGACGATTTGTGAATTTTTCGATATTCCTTTTATTGGTACCCAACGTTTCGCGAGCTTTGCTCTCTTCTTCAGGGGTGAAGGTGTTACAATATATTTTATTATAATCATAAAACTGCATCACAAAACTTTGATCTAACTCCATAGACAAACTGAGGCCCTACAAGCCTCCGACGACCAAACCCAAGTTGGAACAACAACTCGGATGAGGTCACAATCGGGGTTACCATACTCGCTTAGCAACAACAACAGTTGCCCAGGTGAGCTCAGGTAGAACGTTCGTTTCTGAGGCCAGCCTCAGTTGCGGTAGCGCTTCTCGGGTGTTCAAACGTCCAAATTATATTATAACCCTTATGGATAAAATGAGGCTAACGTTCAAGACTTCATGGTCACATATACCATATTCACTGTAATTAGAATCAGATTAGATCAGAATTTACTGAACGATTAAATGGATTATAAAAACTTTATTCTGACTTCCAGACTAGGTTAACACAAAACATTAGCTTTGAAATAAAATCTAATCTATTCAATAATTGTAGAAATCAGGCTCCAGACCCTTTGTTTTGTGCAATGAATGAACCGTCATTTTATGCACGGTCCTATGCAATGGTCACTGATAATGTTTAATATCAAAAGATGCCACTTAGCTTTACCTCGGCTAGTATAGATTCTGGTTTTTTTTTCCATGTTACATAGCTTTTATAGGACACTTTCATGGTTTATAACGGCGGAATGATGTTTCCGCATGAAGCTAGTCGTAGCAATATTGTATTCTCGTTCGTCGTAGCATGCGCAGGTATTGGGTGGGGGTGGGTGATAGAAATTTGTTTCTATATCTATACTCGTATAAACACAGTTACACAATCTCTGCAGTCCTCACAAGGTCATAGGGTGGAAGTGGGATTTAGACTTCAAAGAGATACCTAATGGTAGAAGTGGGAATGCATTTCTTAGGTTTCAACGATATTCACGGTTGTCATAAATTCACCACGAATTTATGGCAACAGATTATCTGATACATGTACATAGCATTAGCGGTTGCCATAAATTCACCACAAATTCATGGCAAAAGATTATCTGAATAATGAATATGAATAAATACCAAACAATAATGAGAAGTGCCCCAAAGCAGTGGATTCAAGGTATCTGCTGGGGTCTGCACACAGATACCATGATACATCCACATTGCATGGTTCTCATTTATATGTGCCACAATGCCCACAAAAATGTATTCAGCACAGCACTCGATGGATCCTTCCTTAATCTGATGATCACTTACTTGTGCTTGCTTCAGTCGGACGAAACCAAACAATCAGCCATACACGCTAAAGCAGAGACGCATGAGAACAATGCAAGTGGTCTAGCGCTAGGCTTAAGGGTGAAAAGCCAATTGTTTGGCCCCCACTCTATTGAAGACCTCAGCTAATACCGCGTCTGGTCGCTTCATATAAATTCTAAGAGCAGAGGCTTGTCTCTGTCCTCGTATCGCTGATAAGGTCTGTGATTTGTTTAATATCAATTCTTCTTGAACTAGACCTTGGGTAAAACACGAGCTGTGGATATTATTTTAATGAACAAGTTTGCAATAAAGATAGCTCACCGTTTCTTGGGTTCTTCATTTTGTCTCTGTCAAGTTATTGAATAGTTCCTTTTTGAAATTTCCCCACGTTTCAACGACTTTCATTTCATGGCGTTGTTAAATAATCAATGAATATTAAAAGGCCTTTCTGGTGATTAACCAAAACGTGATTGGCAAAGACCGTACCAGGATACCAAGCAAGATCATGGCGTGGTGGAATAGATATTTAGTATTAATCAGAGTTTCAGTTGACAAAATGGCGTACGTGGGATTTATTCCACTGTAATTTAAGTTGAGTTTTTTGTATTCCAAGTGTCTATTTATTTCCCTATACATTAAAGCTCTTCTGTATGAAAAATACATTTAGAAGCTATGGCTATCCTAACTCATTTAGAAGATTGGGTTTTGATGTCTTGCACCTACAAAGAAATTCATTACCACAAAGAGAAATTACTATATTATAAGGGTACAGTGTCGAATATTTCGTACACGTCCAACAGAACGAAATTAAAATCTTTTTTTTTGTCCAACATCGGATCTTTATTTCAAATCCTGCTTATAAATCTAGTTATATGCTATCGAGATTAACATCGAGATCACCTGATGACTTATCAACCAGAATGGTATTAGGCTACATTATTTCTTTTCTTTCTTTTTCTTTTTCTTTTTTTTAAAAATCAATACTTCAATTGGAGAAGATGAAACCAGCGGTGAATAATACTTTCCAATAAATCCATGCGCAAAACCAACCTATGTACATCTTGTTACACTTTTTCATATAGCTTAGTTGAAACGTATTTATATGTTCAACCTAATGATAATATATAATGTGAGCCAGAGCTTCGGCTGGACACTATCAGGGTGTCAAGTTATTCCTATTTTTCCTATTATTCCTATTTTTTCCTATTTTCTGGAGGCATTCCTATTTTTTCCTATTTTTGGGCAATTTCCTCCTATTTTTGTTGGCTCCCCTAGGAGCCAACTACTATTATCACTTTGCCCCTCGGACCTTGTCCCGGCAATTCTGCCATTTGTCGGCCCGCCCAGCCACTTGCTCCCGCCCTCCTCATCTCCCAATTTACGTGCTCAAATTCGCAATTTCCAGACTGGCGCCTCACCTGCTCCTCCTCCTTCTCCTCCTCCCGTCATCCCCGTCCCCATCTCCGTCCCCATCTCCGTCCCCCCCAGTCATTCCCGTCCCCCATCATCCCGAGTGCTGCCTCGTCATCTCGAGTGCTGCCCCGTCATCCCGAGTGCTGCCCAGAGAGCTGCCCCGAGTGCTACCCAGAGAGGTGGCCTCTCAGCCTCTCCTGACTCAATTCTGTATCACATCACATAGAAGCCTCAGAAGAGTCTATGAACCATCGCGACCTATTTGCTTATATACCAGCTTATTGCCTACCATGATGGTAAACGGTGTCTTAAACTCGGGTCAAGGCATTAGAATACATACATCGATTTCACATATAGGAATTGACAGTCAAAACATTGAAAATATGATCGCTTGAGAGGAGAGACACCCAGTGGCAAACTCATGAACTAACCAACCGGAAAAGCAAATTTTGACGCGCATGCGCGAATCGATTTCTACCGTATATCCCTCGTCAGGCCAGATCATTGAAATAAACTCTGAATTATGAACGTTTCGAAGAATTTTGAAAATAATCATTGATCGGATAGCTTCTATACATCTTATACTTAGAGTTTTAAATAATTATTTCCTTTCGATAATGCGATTTTAAGCGTTTTTAAGGGAATCTCCGTGATGATGTTTGTTGCCGTTGCCGGCCATAGCATAGGCATAGCGATCCCACTCGTATCAACATTTGATGCGTTTTTTAGAACAAACCAATGATTTTACACAATAATCCTTGCATATAAGGTTGAAAACAAGGTTAGATTAAATGTTCAGACATTTATATTCAGTCGTTGGTGTCATAATATTATAAATTTGTATTCTTATTATCGTTGCTATAAGCGATCGGTGCGCTAAGCCTGACAAGGCCCCTTGTGTACATGACGTCAGAAGCATGGTTTCCGACAGAAAATTAAACTGCTTTCGAAGCGTGTGGAATCGTGAAAGATGTGAAAGATATACTGGTTTGATTATACAAATAAAGAGGTTGGTCATATTTCATTCGATATGCTTCGTTTCGTTCGATTTCCAAGCCTTTGTCAGTTGTGTTTGCCTCGAGAACGTCTCCACGTCCGCCCAGGCTTAGCGAAAACATGGCCAGGTGGAGGAGTGAAATCGGGATATTTCCACCAAAGGAATATCGCCACACGTTAATATGTTCATAAACTATTGTTGGGATAGTATTTGAAGTCGACATGGCTCATTTACGCAGATTATACGGAGATTATTGTGTCAACATGCATCGGAAACATGGCGGCCACATCAGGTTCTCTCGAAGCATGTGCAATCGGTGAAATCGTAAAAGATACAAATAAAAAGGTTGGTTAGATTTAATTTGATATGCTTCATTTCATTCGATGTCCAAGCCTATGTCAGTTCTGTTTGCCTAGAGAACATCTGCACATATATCAATACACTTTCTTAAGCTGGTCGAACTGACAGCAACAGGCTTGTGTGTGTGCATGCCTGAAATCAACTACGTAATTCTGTTAGGAACATCATGTTAAAAAATGAACAAATATGGTTGGAATCATGAGAAATCTGCTAATATATAGGCTAGTATCACTCAATATAAACTCTTATGAGCCTCGTTGAATGATATGTCATGTTGATTTGTCTATACATGAACCTAGAATCTGTAATATTTTGTAATTATTGCAAGGTTCGATTCACATAGGCCTAGGCTATAGGGACGAACATCATTGCATTTTTCAAAATTATTTATTTCTATATTATAACCTTGATATTATTATTCAGGAACTAGTCAGCACGATACAAAAGTATATTGAGATTGTTTGTTTTAAATATCAAGAATCAAAAATGTTTTTCTCTATGAGAAATTTCATTCATAATTTTGGTAGAATTTGAATATTTTTGTTAAAAATATATCCTGATCAGCTGTTCTGGTAGAAACAATATAAATAAAAGTAGGTCATCAAAATATTGTGTGTGTGTGGGGGGGGGGGGGGGGATATTTAAAATGGCTTCCATACGATATTGGATCTTATGTGCTGTTTATGAGAATATTATAGTATTTATTTTAATGTTGTCACATTTATATATAATAATAGCTCAAAGAGGGAAAATAAGTTTTGAAAAGCTGTTTGGTCAGCAAGGAAATATTATTATTCAGGAACTACTTCAAGCATTATCATGAAATTATTATTTTAGTATTTTCCATTGATTTCATGATTCTAGACCTAGTCCAAGTGTTGTAATAATATCTTGAGAATATACAGAACTGCCATTTTTCATTTTTAACTTGTTTCTGATCAGAGATTTTCTGCAAAAAATATTCCAAATTATTATAATTGTTACTTGTTCCTGACATGTAATTTTAAATGGCCATATCCCTACCTATATTTGGGGAGCCAACATCCATCTTTCGTCAGAAGATCATTACTTGTTCCTATTTTTCTGACTGTCCATGCTCCCTTACATATCTTATCATGTTACATTGATATTTCCTGTAAAAACGATATTGGGGAATCTACCCTTTATAGCTATCCAAATACATCACAGATTTGTTTTTGCATTACCAAATTCTCATTTCTTACATACCATACCATAAGGCCTACTGAAATATTTGTCACTGTTGAGCATCAAAGCTTTTCAATAAAGGTTCCTAGTTTCCATTAAACATCATTTAGATATAGAAAATGCTGCATTTAATACTTTACAAAAAATGTAACATGGATGCACTGAATGAGCATTATCTCACTCAGATGGACCTCTGAAACTATTGCTGTTACAATGAAATAATAAGTGGACTTAGTCCTAAACAGAAATGATATTTGTTAAATCATAATCTCATCACCTATATCTATTGGACTTCAAAGATACCTGCTATGATGAAACAAAGAAATAACAATTTGATTTAAAGCCTTGAAAATGGGCATTTTTGTTGAAGGGCCTGGAAAATCATTATATTGGTCTCAAATCCTGTTGGAATCTATTAAATGGCCTTGAAATTTTCCTAACATTCCCAATTCTTTACTGTACAAATTCCCCTGACTTGCTCCTGACACACCTTACAGTAGATTACAGTGATCTCACACAAGTAAATCTCAGCTGCTAGGGGCAAGTGTAGTCGGTAGATTTGTTTTTAACACTGCTGGTTGATATAAAATCTGAATATATAACTTGTAAAATACATCCTCGACAACCCCCTGGTCCCATTGTTGGTGTTCTAAAAAATCTGAAAAAGCCTGAAATTTCTTTTGCCCAAAAGCGTGGAGACCCTGCATTTACATCTGGAAAAAATTCATATTCTCCCAAGGACGGATAATCATCTTTCAGACAAGAACAAGAAATGAATGATAGTAGAAAGAAGGCTACATGTTTACAAATATTTCCAGCCAGGCAGGGAATGAGAATATTTTTTTAAGTGTATGAATAGAAATGGGAACCAAAAAAGTTCTATGATCTCACCATAGTAACTCCAATTTCAGCATCTAAATAAGATGGTACAATCTGTATGACAAAAATGGTGATTTGGGATAGATTTGAAGGGTTCCCGAAGGATGAACAGTCACTATCACACCAGATATTACATATACCTATATATAGATTAAGATTTGAATGGGTTGTTTAGGTATTCATCAAATTTTAACTTTATATACTTTGTGGCTCAACAAATCCTCACATTCTGAAGTCAATTATGAGATAAAATTACATACAGAATACGTACATGATTCAATTCCTTATTTGGACAACTTTTCCAGAGACCGAGGGGCATGTTCCTGGACCCATCTAGAAGCGCTTGATCTGACTAAAAACAACATTTCCCCTCCTTTTGTGGGGCAAGATACTAGTTGTGAGGGAATGATTCTGCCATAATTTTTTAGGGATATGAATCTCCTCTGGTTTGTTAGTAACTGCTACAGAATGAAAAAGGTGTAGTTCTTTTACAACTCTCATTCTGATGATGGTTCTTTCATTATGTTTGATTCTCTCCAACATCACAACTCTGGCATTTATGGAGAGACTCGTCTGATTCTGATTCACAGAATTAGACCAGTTTTGATGATGAGAGAAAGAGACTTATACTTGGGACTTCAAAAATCTATATAGAAAACAAATGATTATGAACCTGAAAAACAAATAAAAATTGTATGAGGAAACTATTGAGGTATTAGGATAGTTATAAGTGTGTCTCCACCGACACCAACAGGTGTACAAGGCAGGCACCTGATATCAATTTTGAGAGTGGAAGTATGTCCCCAGGAAGTGGGGTAGTTCTGGAATCATACTTATACAGACTGCTAAAAATGTTTTAATTGGTTTGAAATCTTCTAAATTTTCTTTTTGAAAATTATAAATGTTGAAATGGCTGTGAACAATCAGACACTCTTAAGCGTTATTCCTAAATACATGCTTAAAGGCCATTAATTCTTCCTATTTTCCTCCTATTTTACCTCAAGGATTCCTATTTTTTTCCTATTTTCTTGACTGAAATATTCCTATTTTCCTATTTTTTGGTTACCCTACTTCACTTGACACCCTGCACTATCTACAAGTTGTAGAGAAAAAAAAATCCAGATACCAAAATCTTTAGCAAAAGAAGCTCTGTCCCTAGAGAAGTCCTTAATGACAGAGAGCTTCATTTTTATGATTCCTAGGAATTCATATAGGCATATGACATTAGCACCAAACAATTTCTTTTTGTATATATAAAATCTTGCGTTGAGGAATATATAATTCAACTTTGTATATTCTAGACCAGAGCCTGGGAAACCCAATATCATGTAAACCGCATTTACATCACTTAACTCATTGTCGAGATACTCATTATGTCTCGCCCAGTTAATTAATCCATGCCAAAAGTCACAAGTTTTTTGACAATCAATCATGAAATGAAAGATATCACCTGCACAGTAAGAACACTTATTATCTGGCTTGATACCTTTTTGTACGAAATTAAAATCTTACTCTTACTTCGCCTTTTACACTGAGCTGTATTCATATACTATGTAGCAGATCCACGCTTTTTATATGGAGGTAAAAGACCCGATCGTCTTGGTCCTCTCGGTCCGAGACAGGTCATTGACCGATATTATAGTGAATGTGAAGGTTATCGTCTACTGCTGTTTCATATGCTATTTTTCCACTTTCCTTTTCTAACCATTCTACACATCCCGCAGTCGATGTATATTATCGTTCGTTAAAATTATACTAAACTTAATTTTACTAATGTTAATGTTAAAGTTCACGTCTTTATCTCATTCCCATCTATATGCCCTTTTCTTTCTCGGGTCCTGTCTGCCATCTACAGCTAGACTAGAGATTCGCGTGTGATGGATGGCTGCAGCCTTGTATATTATTTTTTAAGATATTTTTTAATTCATGTTGTGTAGAGTGTCCGACTGGGCGCTCTGGAGTATTTATACCCATTGTTAGTTTTATTTGGGGAGATACATTGTTATTATATAAAAAGTGGATTTGGCCTGAAAATCTACTTCTCAATCATGTCATGCATTGTGAAATGACCTTTATATAGATGGTGTTACTACTAAAAACAGGACATAGATACTATATCCCACAGCTCTATATTATGTGTATGTTTATGTTTAAATATGATTGCGTGCTTGGATGTCTATAAGATACGTTATAATATATTTTCAGGAAATGACATGCCAGACGCTCACGCCCTCATAAAAAGAAAGAGGTTGAGAGCCCATGTCACATATTTATCATAGACTATTAAAAACTACTTATATCACGTACAATGAAACCTCGCTAAATCTACGTTCAATCAACCGCGTTCATTCATTCAAACAAATACAATTATGAGTAATAAATACAGGTTAACTAATGAGTTGGTTGAAGGAGCGTTCATATCTGAAACAATATTTTAAAGGTATATAGTTTTACTTTGGTGTAGCCCCGGCATCTTTTGCTTATTTTGGCAAAACTTATCTATAGCATCGCCGTCATATCCAATGTACTGTAGTAAGATTACCATAGTGTCAAGTACGAGGTGGATTATTATGAATATTGCCCACCGAGAACTTGACACTGTGGTCATCTTACTTTTATTCCCAGATTTCATGTAAAATTACAAAAGAAATCTACATTTTTGCTACTTTCGATACTATGCTAATACAGCCCCGATTATATTCGTCAGTCAGTGAGCATTATATTGTCACAACCAAATCAGGGAATAAATAATTATAATAAGATATTTTGTAACTCTGGTTTCTCTTCACTCAGACATATTTTGCCTTTTACTAAAGATTTCCGTGGCGAAGAACATGACAATGTATATTATGTATAGACCATTTTTTTAAAGAAAAAGGCTTTGTTAAAGGGGAAGTAAAGTCCACTACATATTTTGTTCGGTAGTACTAGAGCATGCAAAAAATCGATTTCCAAAATGTTAATATTTTTAGACCCAACAGCTTCAATGTAACAGGGGCCTAAAGTACTCAAATTCTCAATTTGAATAGCGCCATTTTGTGCGCCATTGACTGGTAGTGCCACCTAGCTGGTTAGAATGGGCAAACATAGTGTGACGTCACTCTTGAACTCCGAGGCGCACACACATATGGGTAGATCACTTTCTAGTTCTACAAAAATCCTTCTGGAAACATGCATTCGATAAAACTAGGAGGCATTCGTTATTACAAAACATGAGAAGGACTAACTTCATGACTTATAATAAGATAGAGATTCAAGTAATAAAGTTATAGGTATAGTGTTTATGTCACGACAAGCGATCCCGGGCACAAGACTGCATAGTGTATGCCCTATATGGCCAGGGGGTTAGCTTATTGTTCACGGGAGGCACCGGCGGTACCTCCCGTCCATGCACTCAGCTGTGAGAGCAGGCATGTACACACAATATATGTAGAGATACATGTAGGCCCTATACGTCCTATACTAGCTTATACTTGAATTTAATATCCATGACATGAATCGCCATCTGACCAAAAGACTACTTTTTCTTGGATGAATTAGAATGGGATGGTACAATTCTGTCAGAAGAATCAAACTCAAACGAGGCGGAGGAGGAGGGGGAGGAGGAGGGGGAGATGCAGGACCATGGACTGTGTGTCCAGTGGGTCTGTGCTTATACCAACGGCCTCCCGGCGGCCCGGCCCGGCAGCCTGCCCATGACTAGCTGGATCTATAAACGTTTCATGGCTTCATAACTGGCCTAACATCCCTATCTACATGTGAATGTGTATCACACAGCACACAGAACCACTATAACGAAAACATTCCAGTGTGAGAGTGATTATGGGGGAGTTCTAGTGCTTGTTTACACTCATACATTTCACTGTCAGGCATGCTGAACAAATCCCATCACCGCCCAAATTAGGGTTGTGTACGGCCGACTTTTGTGACAAAGCGCTTCATTGAATTGCAGGAAACTATACAGAATTGGCAACAGGTTTATTCAAGCTTCATTTTGATGTAAAGTATGTTTATGAACTCCTTTTTATTAATGGCATACAAGTTCAGAGAAAACATTGTTTTGGTACATAAAGTCGGGGATATGTGCTCTCCCTCGGTACAAGAATGACGTCATGGGTAAGGTTAATCTTAGACCTGTTAGAGGGCGTCAGTGTCTGTAATGGCGCTATTCAAATTGAGAATTTGAGTACTTTAGGCCCCTGTTACATTGAAGCTGTTGGGTCTAAAAATATTAACATTTTGGAAATCGATTTTTTGCATGCTCTAGTACTACCAAACAAAATATGTAGTGGACTTTACTTCCCCTTTAAAGAGATTAATTCTTTATCTGCTGGCATTATATGCATACATCGCTGAGATCCGTAAACGCGTGTAAAGCCGAATTGCGTCTGTCACTCTTTGCCCGTGTCAATTTCACAAGATGTACATGTATAGATCTGTTTCATCGTTCTTGGTTTATCTATTCCAATCAGAGCGCAATATATCTACATACTAGTAATCGGAAGGATATGGCCTTGCTTCGGAACTTGCGTTGGTTTGAATTCCCATTCCATCGTATGGGCAAATAGATTGTCCGACAGTATCCTCCGCCTTGGCTAAATTTGTGATGGGGTCTTTAACTCGCGGGTTGTGAGGGGAAAATGTCAGGTTTCTTCTGGGATATTGGAAGCAATCCATCCATCCCTGGTTTCTGTCCACGGGTGGGCACTATCTAATGTATCCATCCGTCTTTCTTTCAGCCATCTGGCGTCAGAACGTTCCAATATCTTCAGTTTTAACGTTCTATCTCTGCCCATGGGTCGCTTTTATAGATCTGCGCTATTCTCACGTTGTGTTTCGGATGTTCCAGGGGAGAGTTGTTAAATCATATTCCATGCTTTCCATTTCGCATGCTGTTTGTATCTAGTATCTAGATCTAGAAGGAAATAGAAACATATATAGGTAAAGGGAACGTACGTATGAGGAAGTATGTATTTATGTATGACACATTCCAGTTCTCTTTTAGCACGCTTTCATGATATATTTTCTACCGATAGTACTTCAAAGGGAAGAAACTCTTATTTGTTAGCCCTGTATTTCCCATTCATGTTCTCTGCCTCCAAATTCCATTTGATTTTGTGCTTAAATTACGAGGCCGTAAGACCCTCGCCCTAATACTTCCCATGAAGAGAGCCAGAATGTTCGATGCAGATAGGCAGGCACTTTCTAGATTTGCTAGAATGCCAGCCTGACACTTTCAATTTCTTTACTAGGCTTTAAATTTGATTTACAACCTTGGTGTTTGAAGTGTTGATTCACCAAGTGAGTTGCATTCACGCTTACTCAAGAGAACACAATTTAACATTTCTCGTGCAATCTGCCAGTAGGCGTTTCTGTTGTCTTTATTTTACCTTTTACAGTTCTTCAGCTTTTCCCAAGGTGATAGATTAGAACATTAATCACGCTTCACTTTTATCCAGAGACAAAATTCTATCGATTGTAATGTATTGACTGTTCATATTTCTCACTTGTGAAGTCTCAGGACACTATCGCTAATTCGCTGTAGGTACTATTTGAACAAATGGGAGCACATATAAAAATGTTTTGGGTCTCCACTTGTCGGCATGTATTTTCATAGGTGGGACTACTTCTTTTGGCCTCAGTGATAGGTCCTAGGCCAAACATACATATACCATTGTTTACAGTAATGGATCATGATGTCACTTACAAATTTTTGGCACACGTGTGTGAAAGAGGTTAAACATGTGGTCTATCCATTATTATTGCAGCTCAGATATCACATTTTGTTTTCATTACACTCAACGCCTCCCTTTTACTCTTATGAAACTCGTCATCGCGGGCAATCTCTAGTCTATGCGCATGGCACACTATGGGGGGGATCTGCTATGATTGAAAGCGATAAAATCTTACAGGTACTTTATATTTGTAAATAAATCAAATTTGGAGGTATTTCAGTTGAATTTAAAAATGAATAGTTCGATATAATCCACGGACTGAACACTTTTCATGGATAACTTTTAATGGTACAGCACAAATTGATGCAACTTAGAAAAGATGGGCCCTTTCGGAATAGACTGTAAAAGACAGATGCAGAATTTTATTATGCTATTACATATTATTTTTAATTATTTGATTTCTTTCGCTTGTTTTACAACCAACTAAAATTGCTCGAATCCGGTTTAATCTAAATGCTTTTGAAAAACACCTGAAGAAAGGAAAACAACACCTAAAGAAGGTATGTAAGACTTCCGAAACGTTGGGAAAATAACATCAAACACCCAACAACTTGGTTTGCTAAAGCCCAGTTAGTAGTGCGATTCCCCCCTCCCCCCCCCCCCCCCCCCCCTCATTAAATGCTTTTGGTCTGGGCGTTGTTTTCCCCGAGTCGTTCATTCTAGGCTACTTGTTATCTTTTCTTATCTCTTCACAATCGCTGCAACTTTTATTTCTCTTCTTATGGCTCAAGGGTGTTATCTAGGTTATGGAATGTTTATCTGAACAGCAGAAGGAAACTGGGCATAATCCACTCACACCCAGCCATTTCGTAGAAGGTAATAAAATCACCGCTTATGCCCGATGCGGGAGAGAAAAAATGGGCCTCCAATGGCACATTGAAAGACCAAAGCCCTTCTGTGTGTGTAGTTAAAAGCAGTGACTTCAGTAAAGGAAGTGTTTCTTGTTACCCCATGGAACCGATAATGGTTCTATCAATAAAACATCATGTGAAAAGATTGCATACCAGGCGTTTCTTGCTACGGAGGAATCGTGGTATTAAAGGGTGCATTTTCTTACTTTATAGCCTGGGTCAAGTGTCTATTGTTTTATTTGTAATGTGTGGTATGTTTATAAAAATTAACTGAAAAGTTTCCCCAAATCATTCGATCGACACTATTTTTGGTCCTGTGTCAGTGACATATTTAAGCAATAATATTGCGTTGTGTACTTAGTGTAATGTCGTTCCCAAAATGTGGGCAGGTCTTGAGCTATTAGCTATTACCGTATATTATACCGGTAGTTGCCCTGAAGGTTCCTTTCAACCGTCGTACCCTCATGTTCTCCTCTCCGCTCTCAGAATGGTCATTGTTGTATAACCCCTCTGCAATTTACGTCTGAGCTTATTCTAAGGTGGTCACGCTCTGGTAAATGCTGTAACTCATTTCTGTGTGCATTTTTAACCATTTATTTGCCCATTGCACCTACACACGTGGCAAGAAGAATGGCCGACAGACGAAGCAATACTTGTTTAAAGGAGCTTTCTGCGCCTGTACGCCATATATTTTCTCGCAAAACAATACAACAAAGCTCGGTTTTGTTTCGCAGATTTTCCGTGTTGATGACATGTTTGAAGGAACCCTATGATAAGATCATCTTCCAAGATATCGGCTTTGGAGAATGATCTACTATGAATTCTCTGGTGTCTCAAGAGAAATTCACTCCTCCCCAGGGAGTCTAAGGCACTTCACTTGTTGGACCCCTCCACCAAATTTTGACGCATGTTGTTGATTTTAACGCCCCCTGTTCTAACAGAAAGCTCGGCCATTGTTTTAGTGGAGAACCGGTGGCTGGATAAGGTCATTCACGAACGGTTTTATTTCTGTCTGAGCAGTTCTATTGAAGTTTGTCCAGACTTATGCCCACCGTTGCCACTTGCCACCCATTTATCTTTATTCCTGTATTTTGGCTCCCATTATCTTCCTCATCTAGAGATATCCGACAGTGGAGACTTGTTATTGATTTTTTCGCCAGCGTTTATTTTGTCTAAGACCTGAATTAACATTTTCCTCTGGAGCCTACAGTGAAGTATAGGAATGAATACATGGAACGGTAAAGACAATAACATTAATTTGCATTTAGGATATTTTCTTTAGTTCTATATTTCTTGGGTTTGTGATATGTCTCTCGATCTCAAGGGGTAGAGCTAGGTTGAAGAGAGTGGTGTTGAAGTATAACGTTGCTGGGTTATTAATAATAATAACATGAAGTCAGTAGTCCTGTTTCTAGGTTGAAGTATAACGTTGCTGGGTTATTAATAATAATAACATGAAGTCAGTAGTCCTGTTTCTAGACTAGTAAGCAATCCTTTATTTCCATTATTTATACCACATATCATGTGACCTTAATGTCATTGCGCATGCGCGCTCATTATCCAATTAACATTCATATTCATTAATTGACCACAGGAGGTCGCTGACCTTGGCCAATGGGAACCGTTGGCCAATGAGGATGAGGGTCCTGTGATTGTTAGCCAATCACCTGTAATGACACCTGGGTTATACCATGTGTGATCTATGGGTGTGTCAGCATGTGATGTTCTACATGACTAGACACATGTGAGCATGGCTCCCCCCTGTGGCTAGGTTACATAACTACATACTTAATCATTCATCATATGATATTAATAATAAACAGATGTAATTATGAATTATGATATGATTATACAGGATTACCTAATCTTACATAATAACGAATATGAGCTATTTATAGTCGTGACATTTGTATCTTGGATAACAATGGCTTCAGAATCAGGAAGTTTTGATTTTTTTTGTTTTAACTTCGCTTTGGAAAAAATGCTTTTGCAATGTACTATTGTGGTTTTAGTAGTGTTGCGTAAAATATTGGTCTTTTTAGTTTTTTTTTTCGTGGCATGCTTATTCGATTTCGCCGTAGAATCTGGGACCATACTTAGACAACACTTTATTGGTTGAAGTTTTTTCTGTTAATACACTCATTCGGTCAGTGCACTTGGCACACTTTCGTTGGGGCGAAAATTCTCGGTGAGACTGGACCTCGAGTTGGGCAGAGTTGCGGCCATATGATTAATTTCCTTATTAGAACTGGTTTGTCTATCTAAATTAGATAGTGATTTGAAAAGGCTGTATGTGGCCTATGTGTACATACATATGTCATGGGAGTACGCCTTAGATAAATAGAATCATTCAACCAATTTTACTTCTATTAAATATAGAATAGTTGTATACTTGGCCAACGCAAACGGACTGCTATCTGTAAACTAAAGAGCTGTTCTCCCCTTTCTTTTGAAGTTAATGATATTTATTTTCATGCTACTTTTTTTATTCTCAATTTCCTATTCTTTTTATCCAATTTACTTCACAGCATTAATGGCGGTTTCCATATAATAGGAAATGAACTCACTATACCTCTATCGATATTTCACTCTACCCGAAATAAGTCGATGTCGATGTATACGAATAAACATTTGTTTTCTCTGTTTGCAGCATATATAGGAATGTTGATCTTTTGTAAATTCTCATTATTTATTTTACTATAAATGAGCAATGACTCATCGCAAGTTCTAATGAAAACACGCTTGGCCATTTCAATAATTTGCAAGATCAAGTTCAATTTGGCCATGATGCATGAACAAGTTAACTTTGAATCAACTAACATGATACTTGTGGATCAGAACATATAATGTCAATTGAAAGTAAATTATTCACATGAACACCTTTATTACTGTCATATACCTCTAGTCTGTTGGTCATGCATGTATATCAACGCATTATTGATTCTGGAATATCAATATAGCACCTAGTTTTGTGGCAAATACAGGGATGCTGCAAATTGGCTGGATTGGGGATACCAGTACTAATTAGATAGGTGATCCTATTATTTGAACGAGGGGGATAATCCCCTTGATTAGGCGCATAAATGTATGTAGGTCAGTCAGTCTTGGTGATATCGGATGGTCATCCTTCCGAGTCTGACACACCTGTGCGCCTGACTGGTGGTGGAGGTGGTTTTGATGAGGTGTGACGCGAACAGACTGGTTCGCGATTACCATTATCCGTAATATAAAGACTCCTCCCATCTACATGAGTGTCAATAGTCTTAGTTTAGTTGGGCATGTAGATATGGCTTTACGTTGTATCAAATCGATGTCACATGCATGCTGTCAGACAGGACTTGGGGCATGAAAATAAATAATATTATGGCCTTGCCATTTAGCGTATTCATACTCGCATTATTCTCTGTGAAATATGCTTTGTCGATGATCTGTTGATCTAGTGTCCAGATGCTCATCGGTGACACATGTTTTTGTTGTCTCTTAATCAATAAGAACTTAAATGATTAATTCTACTTGTATGCAAAGATCTGATACTTATGACCTCGGATCGATTATCTACCTATTGTTCAACCTAATAGGTGTCCAAGGTTCTCCAAATTAAATATTTTCTCTTCTGTTTAATTTTTAACGGCTACCACGCTGCCCATTGTTTTGTTTTGTAACTTCTCCTCTGTCATTTCTTTCCTCTTTGTGCTGTCTCAAATAATCGATTTTCTTGTTAGAATAATCGCAAGCCAAATCACCTTTATTGTTACCAGAGACCCTATCTTAATACCTCACCTTCTCAAATAGTGAGGGCGGATTCATTAGTGAGTCAGTTGCCTTTCCAAATGCTTAACACTGCGGGGATTCTGGAATTATAATGCCATATAGTTCACTGGGGTCCCGTCCTTCGGCTAGCTCCCAGGTAAAAGTGTGTATGGTGGCAGATACTCATTGGCTCCCTTCCAGTAACACTAGTTTCCACGGGAATTAGACCAGATGGGGGCTTTTAGCTAGCACATTAACGCTTCCTTATCGCCAACGTTAGGTAAAAAATAAGTATTCCACACCTATCTTGGTGCATAACATGTGTTTGGTTTTGATGTAATTATCTCATGGATCCGATATAGTTCGCTTCCTCAGATTAGGAAACACATTTTACATGTTATTTATATAGTATTCATAGATATATTGAAAAGAGAAAGAAGATGAGGCCATCTTTTATTCAATATTCAATTTGGTACATCTCGATATTTCTATCCCTTTTCGTTTGTAGCCATGTATCTTTTCTTTACATGTGATGGTACAAACACGATGTACAGTGGATAAATTACATTATTATTAACAGAGATATACAATATAATCTAAAACCGAGCAATACAATATAGAATCATTTCATTAATTTACTTCAAAGCATTATACTTTCTCCTTAGAATATATAATGTACTACAGTGCATTCAGTTAGTATTCTGTTAGTATCATGATTACATAATAGCGTGTAGGCCATCCATATCAATTATCAATGGATCTCATTACTATTGCACCCATTCTGAAGGAACGCATATCTACATAAGGAGCCAACCAGGGTAATAAAATAAAATATTATTTATTTATTTATTTATTTATTTATTTATTTATTTATTTATTTATTTATTTATTTATTGTATTACTCACTATTCTGCATTGGCTTCCACAGTTTTATTCAAAACCGCATCTGTATTGCTCGCTCCAGGTTGGCTCCTATGTACACTATGTAGCCCCGGTATGTAGCTATGCGTTCCTTCAGAATGGGTGCAATAGTAATGACATCCACTGATATGTATGGCCTACAAGCAATTATGTAATCATGGGAGTATTTAGAAGTTTTTAAATGTGATATTAATGTTTAGGTAATTATCCATACTATTCATCCCATTAACACTTCACTGCCATGAATATGACCCTGGCAGTCGGTACGGCGTAAAGCACTAATCACGCACTCATCAATAGTACTGATTCATATTTATTACAATTTAGCTTAAACAAGTTACATACTATTACACCTCACTACGATATCTTTAGTTCAGTGGGCTTGAAAATAACATTGTTCTCAGCCTCAGTTTAAACATCCGCTATAGTCAAGTCATATGGTGGCGATTCAGGTTCGCACCCTCTAAATTCAGAAAACACAGGCGGAATCCTATATAACTGGCATTCATCATTATGTAGATTCTGAGAAATGTTGGTCTTACTGGTCATGAGGAAGAATTCTCTCCCACTGAATTTATACTTACTTTACACGGAAGTACTAGCGCTTGTATACTATATATATTTGGAACGCGCCTTTCATGATTGTCTACTTTTATTTCTGGTATTTGTCAGGTAATAAAAAAAAACTAACCCAGTTATCTTAAAAGATTAAATCGGTCATTATTAACATATTATGGGCGCTGCATCACGCACGGGACAACCGTTGATGGTATTTCGGACCATCTGTTAAACATCATTCATCATTTCATTGTTTATGCAGTGAAAGGTTTTTAATGCAATATTAGCTATACATGTCCTTCATCCTAGGTTGGATACAACTTACGTTTTGCGCGTTTACGTTTTGGCGTTTATCCATGTATCAGATGGCCACTGCACTTCGCGCATTTTATTTTTCACTCATTGACCTTATGTCAACTTCCTATCGATGAGCTGTAAGACTTTATTCGTGTTATTTTTTCTGTTAGCCTTAGCTGCGAATAATGTGTACCACATACTGTTTTGGCTAAATGAAATAATTTAAATACAAACAAACCGAACATGGAAAAGCTAATTATTTATTAACATCTTGTTATATTGTTTAGACTAAAAAATATGGTACGTACGAATCCAGCATCGGTAATATGAACCTTTCATTGAACCCACAGAGATCATTCAAATTGAAGTGTCGAAGCTCTCTAATATAGTATAATTATATTACTAAAAGGTACTTTCCCAATCATTTGCTCCACCCATAAAGAAATATGGATTGTTTATTTACTATTCCCTATGGTATTACTATACATACTACATTTCCCCAATGTTTGCTATGACATATCACTACTAAAACAATCATTTATATTACTATTCATTAACAAGGGGACTGACTAATGTGGTAACTTACAGTTTTCTTTCTTAAACGTATGCTATTTGTCCCATGTAGTTCACATCAGTGGTTTTCTAGGTCATCATCATAATCTTCTCTGTCCCTCTGCCTCTTCCAACTTGTTTTCTTTCTTTGATCCCCACTTAATGGAGACATCGAATAATATTAATTGGTTACATAAGCATCACAGACTCGAATGCCGTCTGTTGCCAAATCGACAAAGAAAGTTAATCGTAGGTCAAATATGACACTGACCTTGTGAAATTCCTTTTGTCAGCGTTCGCTGTCGGGAATCGACATCCGTAGGATATTGGATTAAAAGCTGCCTTGTTTTATGATCACATAAAGAATTGATTCTAATTGAAGCCTAGGGCTAGTCGACGCTTATTTGGCTGTTATGCCATAGGGCCTCTAGTCACCGACCACTGAAATTAGTCTTGCCCTACTGCTCTGCCAATATTGCCTCTGAGTGGTTGTGTTCTCTTGTGAAAGCCGCCTTGCTCGTTTTGGTCTATGGAGCATGGCAGATACCGTTTAGCCCATAATGGGATATATCTGTTTTGTTTAGCGATGCTTCATGAAGAATTGCTCCACTCATAGGATGTTCTAATCTATGCGCCCCTCGTGTATTGACCTTGGACGTGTCTGGGGTGAGAGGGAGAATGAATTAATATTTTCAGACTGGAATTCCTTTCAGGACAATTACTCGCAACAAATACAGGGCAGAAACTCATTAATAAAATTCAGTGGAATCGTGTATGTGATAATCTTTTTGTTCTTCCAATGTTGTTTTTCATCCCCTATTATTCTTTTTCCAGCTTCCTTTATTGGTTTCTGTACCTCATTCTGCCTCTCCTCGCACCTCTTCCGTGAGATGAGACTTAAGTGGTACTACATATTGTTGCTACAGACCATTTGCTTAATGAAGTTTGACACCCTCCTGGACTATTTGTCTCTTACTCATAAGAATTGTGCAGAACTTTATCTTAATGCGGTCTCCTAGTTGCGGGTAAAAAGGGGTCTTGGGGCTATCTGGACTATAAATATTCTTTTCTCTCTCATGTTCTCAGACAGACTGCTGGACAGACATACATGTATTCTTCATGTGAAGTTTTAATATGTTCTCCAGTCCTAGACTTGTGCATGATGTTGGCAATAGAATTCCCCATACGGTATATACATTAGCTAATGTGCTCATTGTGAATCATGAGCTCGACATAACTTGACATTGAATTAGAGTAAGTTTCATTAATTCCAAAATTGATTTAATACCGAGATAAACAATAATTAGACATTAAACCTCAAGTTACAAGTAAGTCTCAGTTAATTCCAAAATAAACTTAATACCTTGAGTTAAACAGATGCATTGATATAAGTAGTCTAGGGTCAGAGGTTGAGTGAGTCCCTCCAAACTGAGGGAAAATCTCTCGCTCCAAATCGCTAAATGCCATTATAATTCCATTAAGACGCCTACTTCAGGACAGGGGGAAATCATTAGCGCAGTAAGCGTCCAATCACTGGAATACCATTCTTATCTGATCCGAGAGGCTGTGAGCCTAGACTGTTCGTAACTACAACATCCGTCGGACGCAATGCCATTGCTGTCCTGCTTGCTCAGCACTGTAGGCTCCTCCTACCTTCCTATTTCCCTATATCAAAGTAGGCGTTAATAATAGATAATTTAACATGATAGGAAGAGAAAAATGAATGCATATAGCCTATCCATTTTCATGAACATGTCCCATGACGCATGAGCCGCTGGGGTGAAATTGGTCGTCCTGAGGTAGCTTAGTCCATGTACGATCCACATTCATCATGTTTGAAGTGGGTTGCTTTCTGCAAGTTGTTTGACCAGGGAGAAAAGAAAATGGTGGTTGGCGTGGCCAGAGCGGTTGATGTATCATCAGTGATAGACCTATATGTCTTATAGGGCGGGCCTATATGTCTTATAGGGCGGGTGTCTGAGGGCGGGGGAGAGTGCATGATCCACTCCATTGATTAGATATGTTAGGCTATTGAACGTATTGGGAGTCTTTCTCTGTTGTGTTAGATAATATGAAATGAGCAAAGAAGAAGATATAATTATATAGTTGCATCTTCTCCCCAGGCATCATCCCGGTTTCTTCCCTTTTCATACATGTAACCTTTGGTTCTCCCTGCCTAGTGGTTCTGGATACCCTACATACGCTTTCAGAGTGTTAGCTGGCATTTGTCCTGCGCTGGATTCTGCAATCCATCAACATCAAGGTGATACTGGCTAGCCACTAACAATCAATGAGTGTGAATAATTTATCATATTACGACTCCATTGGTTACTCGTAATGGGTGACGTGTACAGCAATTGGCGACAAACCATCTGCGTACAGAATACTAGTAAGTTGTAAATTGGTTGATTATCTGCGATAAAGATCCAAGATCCATGAGACTTTCCATTTTCCTTTAAATTGACATTAGATGATAGTTGTCACATTAAACGGTCCTTTAGAAATTAATCCAATTGTTTGTAAATGGTTTTGGGAGAACCTCCTGTAGTATATTATCAGTTTGTGACCTTGGCATACCGATACTCTCGTATGAAGTTTTTAAAAAAAAGTTGTCAATATTATATTGTCAAAGTTCATAGCTGGTACAACAACTTACTGGAATATATTATATATAATGAATATATTAAAAATATCTTTGTCCAGACTGAGCATACTTATGCAGAAACACATTTGCTGCTTCGACAGACCTCTCTACTATAGCGTCAATGCAGTAAAGCCGTTCCTTGGCTTTTAGACTTCTGATTACAAATACAAGAATCAAGCAGCTGAACCGATGACCAACTACACAATTGTACCAATTGGTTAACACTTGGCGAACGATTCATCTCATCCCACTCTGGTCCTTTAATACCTTCTGTACATCAATACTTATAGGGTACAGTTCCATACAGACGCCATTGATCTCAGATTGGTCTCCCACTCTATTATAACTGTTAAAAAGGGATATTATTGCAGGTAATTTTAATGACAGTGAATAATGTTTAACAACCAATTACTTTTGTGTGGTCTAGCCATTGTGGTGTTTTAATATGATTCATGTACCTAAGGAAATATTTATGCAATTATTAGTCATAATAATACTGCCATTCATATCATTTACAGTGTTTTGATTTTGCTTAAAGAACATCCAGGAACTTGCTGCGTCATGAAGCGCCTATAAAAGTTGTGGCATTTCTGTCTGTTGTGGCATTCAATCATGGATTTTGTCAACTTGTTTGGTCGTGTCGGAGCATGGCCTGCCTACTTTCCTCTCTCAAAGCCCAGACTGGGCCATCTCACTAATCAATCCATTGTGAAAGTGAAAATGAACCGAAAGGGCCTCTATCCATATTACCCCCGTCTAGCGTCCCCTCGCAGATAACACCTCTCACCGGTAGTACTTGATGGCACTAACTCCTATTCAATCAGCTCCCGAGCTCGATCTGCCGACGAAAATCGTTTCTTTTTCGATTATCTTCAGTGCCAATTATCATTACAGTGTTTGGGTGCTATTAACTTATTACTATCGGAAAGGAAAGGGACCATCAGAATCCCCTGATTCACTCCTTCTGATCGCACATGC
Source organism: Sthenelais limicola (assembly GCA_942159475.1). NCBI lineage: Eukaryota > Metazoa > Annelida > Polychaeta > Phyllodocida > Sigalionidae > Sthenelais > Sthenelais limicola. The sequence continues at coordinate 97,471,122 of OW804095.1, forward strand.
GCATCTCTTTTGGTTGTGCTACTATCCATGAACCATATGATAAGGAGTCTGACCATATAACGAGGGATGTAATGTTTATACACATAGATAGCTCATGTATTGATATTGTTGTTGTCATCAAACACCATTCTTTCCCCAGTACCTGTTTTAAGAAGGATATCCGTTGTCATAATCAGTGCTATTGATCTTGCGCTCTTTGGACCAGGCACAGTAGGAGCGTGAGATTGATGGCTTGCTTCGATCGTTAGAGAAGGCGCCTCTTACTCAATTTCTTTTGAACTTGTCTATGTATCCTTAAAATCTTCCAGAAGCTTTCTTCATCTATAAAGAGCCCTCTGTAGAATGTTCAAAAGATGCAATATATCAAATTAAATTATTGAATGGCAAGCATGAAGGGCGAAGTATTGTTTACCTAATAATTACGATGCCAGAGTTTATGATCAATGAAAATAAACAGGTAAACGCGTCCTTAAAAAAATAATGTCGTTTATTTGTTAGAAACTAAGTTAAAGCTGGATTTTCAGCTATTACGACGAAGAAAATCTACCAATTTTACTCATTGTTTGACTTATAGCACTGAATGTATCAATATTTTGCTGCAGTACTTATATGTAACGTTTTATACAGTAATTTAAAGTCGAATCGGCCGACAGAACAAAAAAAAATGTTTGCCTCAAAATAACAGGAGGGACATAAGGTAGAACATCTACTGTCTCCACCATGCAAAAGAATTTGAACCAACTAAATACAAATTGGCCCTGAAGACCAAATCTGGATGGAGATGAGGACATTTATTAAGTCCTGCAAAAAAACAACGGGATGAAATCCTCCAAAAGTTTGGTCAACTCACTTTCAAATGGACATAAAAAGAACTGAACAAGAAGTAGAGAATCTTTAGTTTTTGGTCGATGTTAACTAAGAATGCAGCTTTAACGAATTATAATAGTTTTTTGAGGGGGAAGTGAAACCAGGTCTTCCAGAACACACCTGACTTGCTTTACTTAGTTTCATGTGATAAGTAACATATTTGGTGCGATATAAAGGGAATGTCATCATTGTTGAACATGAAACTCCTGGGGTATGATATAATGGCCTCGGGCTGTTTCCTCGGAACCAGTGGGAAATAAAATGAAATGGGGAAAATATAAAATATGGAAAGTAGTTGTAAATTCTGACTTATATATACATACGTGTAAGCCCTATGCTATGATATAGGTAAAGGGGGACATGCATGTTCTTGTATTTGACCGCTCTTTTCAGAGCGACTCTCGGCCATATTCCTACTTCCTATGATTTGGTTTGCCCCTTGAGGAAGGCAATTAATTGCCTTTATATGTAGAGGCTCTGCTATCTGTGAAGATGTTTTTACCTTTTCCCAAATGGCAATTCAACTAATGGACGCTGGGCAGCTTTATCTGGGGCGTGGGGGTGGGGGTGGTGGTGGTGGTGGAGGTGGAATGGCCAGTATGTTGTAGAGGTTGTTAATTTCCACGTACAATTTACTCCCCGCCGCAGCGGAAAAATCCTAGCCTTTCTCTGTATGATTCGCTGGCTCTATAACCGTGTGATGTTCATGGAGAGATATAGAGAGACATATAGCTATTGATTCTCGAGAGTTGATGTTGCCTCCTCCTTTACTACATGGATAGAAAAGTCTAGGGTTAGATCTTTGCTATTTGTATTCGAAAGCCATGTATGGCAACTATATCACAAAAAGTTTAGTTGTTTGACAGTAGACACCTTAGACAGGTAAGCAGCAAATGATGATTTTCTGTGGGCCGACCAGCCCCATATACATACAGGGTGACTGGTACTTCAGCATGCGTATATTAATGGATATTCCCTGTGAGGTTAATAATTTCATGGGGTTATAGTTTTCTTGTCAAGCATGCAGACATTCTGAATGACCGTGGAGCCTCCCTATTCATTGGCCACTGCCAGAGTTTGACATTGCCATCCTTTTCGCCGTTCCCTTACAAAAATAAATCACTTTACTCTGAACGATAAGGCGAAAAGCAATTTTCCCCTCTCCGCACTGAGGGCCTCTTTTTATGAGGGACCCATTTCATTTTGGGTTATTTTTATTCCTTTGTTGAGTTTAAAAAAGGGACCTGTCCCCATGAAAGCTAAGTTGATTTTTAAAGCGCTTCGTCTGTACCTGGTATGGTCCTCCTACAATCATACTTTAGATGTGGTTTAGAAATCAATCGATCTAATTGTTGTTAGGCCATTTAAATGCAGTGAGATGCTATCAGTTTATTAACTCAAATAAGCTGCAGAGATAAGGACATTTTCAAATTACACTGTTACATCCTTAATTACAACTTCAGATTGTCCCGACCACCTAAAATGATTAAAATATGTTTTTATCCTTTCGGTATCATTAAACTTGCAAACCCTTTTAACGTTTAATTTACTGTACTAAACATATTACAGATAAAGTAACTTTATAAATCATTAATATCATAAACATAATCAGCATTTTTTGTTTTCATTCAACGAGGAAGGGCCAGTACTACTATACCTGCTATGATAAGAGGATCAGTGATGTTCCAAATCGCATTACTGTCTATAAACAATTTATCACAAATCCTCCGGATGCTATTAAGGAAATTAATTTTATCTTGTAGGGTTCAAATATTTATTGTTTGTTATCATTCTCCGTCATCAAGTATAACCGTGATAGGTGTATTAGTGGTCATCCATTTATGACATTCAGGGGATCCATATTATAAGGGCACTTGCTCCTAGTCAACTTTGTATGCTAAGACGTTAAAGTCTCTCTTTTTCCGAGCCTGTGACATCAGATTTTATTCGCAATTCTCCATGTAGTCTCCGTGGTTTATATTCATATTAAGAAGTAACGGTTTACCTATGGAAATAAAGTATCGGGATTTAATAAAGTCTTCACAAGGTCTTATCGATGGGAAATTGAAATTCTATCACCAAAGGTCATTTTAGTTTGTAATATTATTAATCGTTCGAAACAGTAGAGTTACTTATATCCTTTCGTCATAGGATCCAAACACAGTCGTATAAGCTATCACTGATTTTAATACTCACTACTTAATTTATTTGAATGCCGACGTTTCCTTGCTCGCTTCCCAATTAAGATTGCCCATCGAGTTACTGTCATGCATACAATTTTAAATATCCTTTTACATTCATATGCCACCGATATCCCTAGGAACCAATACAGACTCAATATTATCGTCTGGATGAACAACAGTATTTGTATAAAGAGGAAATAAGAATATTATTGTCCTTGGTTTGTTTCGGATGATGGGCGTTCCTGTTTAACAAGAAATCCGGGTGACATGAACTATAGGTAGATTCTTGAAATTCTATTTTGGTGCTTGTTAACGAATTTTGGAAGGTTCTTATATTTCAGGGGGCAGGACCGTATGCTGCTTTATCCTCTGGTGTTCGAACATATCAAGGATTTACATTTGACCTCAGCATAATACCTCCCCCTACAGTAGTGACACTCCTCAAATTCTTTCACCATTCAAACTGTGTTGTTGTGTATAGATCTTCTGTTGGCAATTGTAGCGGAATGAATGAGTAAATCTGAATGGAAAAAAATGAATGAATAAATGAATTCAGAAAAGGCTAGACTCCACTGACGTTTTTTCCCTCTGTCTGTGGTCGTTGCGGTTGCATGCTGTAGTACATTCTCAATCCGAATATAAATACGAATGGAGCTGGTCAGAGGAGACTTGGTAGGTTGTGCAATATAGGTTCTTTAGAATAATTAATAATTGACAATAACTATCAAACCGCATATTGACCACAATAAGCACACGGTATGATCGAGCCCTGCCTTTAATAATTTGTGTGATAATTCATTATTCGGTAGACTCGTATTTAATCAGGGCAACAGCACATAAATCGCTACGCATCCAGTCTAGTATACAGGTGTCTGGTGGACTCTGTGGACTTTATACAAAGTGTTGTTCATCCAGACGATGATATTGACTCCGTATTGGTTTCTAGGGATACCGGTGGCATTTTTTTAAAATAAATTTTATTGGATCTACTTTCATGCAATGATAATCTCATATAATCGCATATGAATGTAAAAGGATATTTAAAATTGTCACTAAATTGCTTATTCTATTTGCTTTGCTTAAGTCCGACTTCGCGATTGTGTTTATCATAAACCCTCATAACATTTCACTAGCCTACTTGTCTTGGATCTGAAGGTGGACTCTGTGGACTTTATCCTTACAGACGACGTAAAACGAATGTCGGACAAATAAGTTGTCGATATGGCGTACTGATTTGTTTTAACGTTTGAACATTCCGGTTATCTTGTGTTTGCGTTTAATTGTTCAACACCGAAGCTTAAAACATGTATAATCTATAAGTTAATATAGCAGGTAAACATGGAAACAGGTAACATTTATAGGAGTCATCTTGAAAGTTCAACAATATTGCCTGATGTCAGAGCAGTCAGCTAAATCTTAAGGGATTCTATTTGATGACCCTTCACAGATGAGTTCTCTTATTTCCGAAGAATAAAAAACTGGTGTATTGCAATAAATCCACGCGAAACAATGGAAATTTATAGAGTAATTAAAAGCTGATTCGCTACAACTAGTATGAAAACGAATTGGAAAATCCTGGTGGGGAAATTTAGCTGTAAGCTAAGATGTTTACTAGTCCCGAAAATAACAACGAATTATAGAAGAATCGTGTGTCATGCTTCCACATTAATTAAAAGGTCTTCATCTATCTTAAACTGGATCAGGTCATGTGAATAAAGGATCAAAGATATTAGTACTCAGAGCTCAAAGGATGATATACTATAAGGCATTAGTCGCTCAGATGATTTCCCCCCCTTTGTTGTAATGTGTTCTTGTCTAATCAGCACCTTGTGTTTGACTGTCAGTCTGAGTACTGTCGGCTTTCTACCTAATACAATTTGATCATACTCGTGGGTGCGTTTGTGTCGTTCCAAAAAAGAGGGATTAATAGGCATGGGAACGGGACGCATGGAATTTCCAACACATCCCGACTGTTTAACGAGCTGTAATCCCGACTGTGTTACGCGATTGCTGTCTATGAACAAATCTCTGAATAAGCACGACATGGAATCACGAGGAAGTGCTCGAATACGCATGACTTGCCATTTGTTCATTCGGCCAATCTATAAACAGACCCACGCCAGTAATAACCCCTGCCTGTCTTTCCCGAATTTCTGCCAGTATTCATAGAGTAGTAATCGGACGGGAAAAGATAAGTCTGTTCATTGTACTGTTCATTGCATTTCTGGCCCTCGATTCCATGCCACTCGTGTACCCTGTCACCACCCTCGCCCCCTCAGGCCTCTGCTCTGATTTGGGAAGAATATGTAGACGAATTATATTAATCAATATGACGGGGTGGCGGGGCTTTTTATCATTTTCCTAGCAATGTTATTTGTTAGGTTTTCCTTGGTGATATCTTGTTCTCTCCTTTAACTTAGCCACATATCAGGGAACTATCTAAACAAAACATTCCGAATAGAAAACAGGAAGCCAGTTTCCATAAATTCTGTACTTTTTCCTAGATCTGGTTTAAATTTACCAATTAGGATTAGACCTAAAGCTCTCTTGTGGTTGTTTCCCCGATGCCTGTTTTAAGGGATATCCGCTCTTTCCTAAAACTAACTCAGAGATAACCTCGCCAGATAATAAAAGTCGATGATTTTCTGGTAGAAGTCCTGCTTCCTCGTATCTCAGCGTTGTATTGGCGATTTTGGGCAAAAGGAATCGATCTTTTTGGTTGTTCACTGTGGTCATTTGGTTGTAACTAAAATGCTGGGACCAGGAATTAGGGAGATTTCTAGGTCTCAGAAGGCGTAATGCCCACAGAGACTGGGGGTACTTAAGATAGAAATCGCGTGGTTGCCAGCCCAAGTCCCTTCATTATTAATTTCCTTACTTCTAAGCTTGCCACAGCTCAAGGCCTCCAAGTCCCCTGTGCTTTTACGATTCGTCAGTTGTCTGGGACCAAGACCAAGAGCAAAATCCCCTATCTCTCCTAAACGGATGTGAACGGCAGATACTCGGTTGTTGCGATTAATAGCAGTAATGTTCTATATGAAGATGGTGAGAAAAGATACTGTCTAACTCATAAGTCAGTCTCACTTTTAGATCAACCTATATGATACATGGACATACATCCAAAGTGGCCAGATAATAAATATAATGACAATTGTTCGTGCATATCTAAGTTTTATGTGATTTCTGCGATAAGAAAGGTTCCGCAAATGTAAATGATTATAAATCTTATTATTTTGAAGATATTCTTTCCCATAGTTTTACGGAGCAATAGGCCCATTCCCCTACCCAATAATTTAAAGATTTGAAGTCCCAGTATCACGAGTATGTTCAACAATAAGTGTGTGTGTGGGGGGGGGGGGGGGGGGTCGTCCTCGACGCAGGCAGTACTCTCAGTAACTCATTTTTTTGGCTCTTATATAAAGAATCTGTGTATATATATATGAGCCAAATAATGACTTTCTGGCAGCTTTTTTCTCTCTTGATGTATTGTGCTGCGTCATCTATCCAAACAGAACTGACACGTGTCTGCTTTAATGAAGGGATGACTGAGAAGGCCACGTTCTGGTATGTGCTAGCTTAACTATGATTTACATGGGTGTTAGCCACGCCTTGAGAGCCCTCTTATTAATGTGGCATCATTGATCAGCACCGCGGAACTCGCGATGCGTTAGGGTTTTAGACGCTTATGACAATATCCCCTGCGATCAGCAGTTCTATTTATAAAGATACCCTTACAGCGATCATAGCATTCATCTACCTTTCTCTCCCACTCCTCATTTACCCTTACTAATCACTTCGAATGAAGAATTGTGTAACCAGAATTTATTACAATATAGATCAAATTAGAAGGGCCTCTTTATTGTTATAAAGATCGTGCTCGGGTAGAATCAATATGATTATCAGTAGGTTATTAGGAGGCTAGGGATATTCTTTTTATCTTTTTGTATATTTTTTGCCGCCTTTTACCATAGAATGTTTTGGCAAAAAAACATCCACAATTTGTCCCTGAAAGGCTCATTTGGTTATACCCAGTCCATTTGAAGCAATGGCCCTATTACCATGGAATTAGTTAAAAGATTCTGTCAGTTTGAATTAATGCATTCGAAGCATGGACACTTTCTTCGCCTTCAATAAAATACATAGTAAGGTCCTTATGTACGTAATATTTTATGACACAGGAAACAAATGAAAAATTGTAACTTTATTTGTAAATAAATAGTTTTGAAACAACACAGGGAGAATTGTTTCCTGTATTTGTGTGCTGTCCATCCTAAGGCGGTCTGTGAAGAGTTGAGTGAGAAATTTCTTGGTTTGACATTGTTGAAGAAATGCTCGCTGCCTTACCCTCTTTGCGCCTGTCTCGCGCTTCAGTCAGCCCAGCGCCACAGCTCATTACTACTGAGGAAATTCTGCCTTAATTGGAATTAAAAAATCTCCTGTGAACAATTCAATGGAATGCTATGCAAAAAAATAGTTTTAAATGATGCGAAAACACGAAGTCGTCTGAAACGAAGCATCATTAAATTTTAGTCTTTGTGCCCATCTCAAAAGATGTCGGGATTTTCCCCTTGGCTGTGCATGCTGGTGTTTGTCTTCAGTTTTGGTATTGTCTTCAGAATGATCGAGGATTTTTTTGCAGGATAAAAATCTCAAAGCGCATCATGCGGTTCTTTTTGTTTTAATTAAAGTTTGATACATTCTTTCCTTGCTATTTGCAATGATTTTTGTGTGTGTATCAAATTGAAAATTCACCCCGGGATGGTCCCACAAGAAGTTTATCTGGTTCACTCAAGCGTTTTGGTGCACACCATACATCACACAGTCTTGCTTTAATACGTTAATGTTACTTCTTGAGTGTAAGTATATAAAGTCTATTTAGTCCTTGTAATATATCGTAAGGGAACTTATCGTGATCACGCGAATACATTTCTTTTGTACTCTTGTTATATTCAGTCTAGGCTCACAGCCGCTCAGATCAGATAAGAATGTTCCTCTCTACCCCAGATTTTGGCACCCACACAAACATAAGTGGACAGCCGTGACCTTACAGTCACATAGGGGTGTCTCACTTTAAATGAGGCAGACTCACTCACACAGCATCCTTTAGGCTATAAGCCTACCATTCTGCTGCTTTGATTTGGACATCTCCCGATGCCAATAGGGTATATACCCACCAATGTTTCATAATATACCATGTCATGGTATAATAACCCCCCTGGGTCCAATGTTAAACTCTGCTTTAACCAACGTGGCCACCCGCCTGAAGAGACCTTCAGGTCGAAACGGTCAAACCACAGCCAATATCTCTATATTAATAAGATTATATTTAAATTCCTAAATAATATTGAGAAAACCTATGAAATATTTTATTTTTTCATTTGGGTAATACCAAACTAAACCCTGCTATAAAATTTCCTGACTCTACTCATCAGGAGGACAACATAGCAACCCTATGATGTCACAATTGGGATATCCACACACATCCTAGCAACAACAATTGTTGCCAGGTGAGTTCAGGTGGAGCATTCGTACTGAGATCCTCCGATCTCAGTTTTGTTAGCGCATCAAGGCATACAACTCGAATGAAAGATGTTATGTCAGTAATTGGACGCCTAGTGTGCTATTGACTTTCCTAGCCCTGGAGTAGGCGTCCTAATGGGATTCTAATGACATTTTGAGGTTTTTGAGTTAGAGGATTACCCTAAGTTTGAAGTGACTCAACCCTGAGGCTAGACTGTAGTTTGGAGTTCCTGGTCCATGCCATGTTCCTTAGGTACTGTAAGGTTGGTGACAGTTCAGTGACAGTGCCCTACTGAGTATGTGAGGAGTGGTGTATTGTTCATTACATTTGTGAATATTATCACCAAGCACCATCGACACTCCATCCTCTACCTGTATTCTACTTCCCTAACTGTTCAATATTTTGATCGTCAGATTTATTCATCGCGCTAAGCCCAATTCATAGCAGCTCGCTCGAGCCAGCATATTCTAACATGTATCATTTGTAAGGTGTGCATGTATGAGCAGGCGCTGGTTCATATTCTGTCTTGATCTTTTACCAGAGGCTTCACAAATTCTAAAGCTCCTCGGTCGCTTACAAAGAACCCGAGTGGCAGACACTAGGCCAGGCACTTGAATCTCCTCATATCACGCGCACATTCACTTATTGACTGGAGACACGGTATCATGGGATGTATCCCATCCATCAAAGCAGGCAATGTGTGGCTTTTTCACATATGTACATATGTATATCAGTCTAGGCTCAAGGTTGAGTGTCCCTCAAAACTGAGGGAAAGCCTCTCGCTCCAAACCGCAAAATTCATTCATTTAGTATTTGGCCTAAAAAGTGATTTTAAAAAATGCCATTAGAATCCGATTTTTCTCCGGGTAGCATGTATGTTACCCCTATCAAAATTCAGAGCGTTATTTTTTTTTATCGATATTCTTATATTCTTCTTTGGTGCTGCATTTTAAAGATCTACTCGAGCTCTAAACTCAGATTTTATTCAAAGTGAAACTTTAACCCCCAGTATTAATCTATGTGTTTGGGTTCTTGTATTACTTGCCCACAGTGGGCATGATCTCATCACTCTTCCTTCTTCCGCGGTGATTCCTCTGGAGAACTCCTTGTCGTTTCCTCCTTGGTCCCCAGGGTTAAAAACAAAAAATAGGGTGTTTTTGTGGGACGAGGGTCACTTAGATTCAATAGGGGAATTCCATTACCACCGGCTTATTGAATATTTCACTTGCTCTTTCTCTGGTGTGGCTGGTATGAATGTACAGAACTCGCATGTTACGTGTACGACAAGTGAGGTAAGTAGTATAGAAATAGTGATTGGCCTCAGGCAAGGCAAAATGTATAGCGGTGCAGACGCAATCAGGAGCCGCTTACATTTGGGAACTTATCACCATATACAACTTGCCAGTTTGCCATTATCCTATTTCGCTCTCATGAATATCTATGCGGCGTTCAAGTGCTACAGTCACAGAACAGAACTTCATAGGGATAAATACTATCTTATGAGAGACTATCCTCACATGAATGAATGAATGAATGAATGAATGAATGAATGAATGAATGAATGAACGAACCAATCAATCAATCAATCAAAGAGAGATTGCTTTTTTAAATATTTGTATTGGCCTTAAATTTAAGATCACTTATCTTTAAGAGTTAAAAAATACGCATGACTAACAAATGCAGTTTTCTTTCATGCGTCGCCAAGAAATCCAAATCACGATCCTAATTACTTTTTCAACCAAGTAGATCTGTATCAGACTCCGCTGCTACCATATATAATAAACAATAGCTTCATTCTAAACTATGTGGCCTTATGGGCCTGGCCGGCGACAAGCTTCATTAAAACAAGTCACCAAGCGATCGTACATTTCAGAATGAATGAATAAATGAATGAACGAACTAGTGAGTGGATGAATGAATGAATGAATGAATGAATGAATGAATGAATGAATGAATGAAAAACTATTTTACTGATGAAAACATTTGTGCTACTCTCGAATTTATAGAGAGTGGCTCGATATTTGATTATTGTGGGAAGGAGAGGCCTCAGGGAAAAACAGCGCAAATTTGAATAATGCGTTGAGAATGAGCCATTTCCTAATGGCTTAGATTTGATCTAGCAAGCTCTTTGGATCTTCATTCTTGTCCATCATCTCATGGCATCTGCTTTGAGGGAGTCCCTTATGGCTAAAACTTCATGCAAGTATTGGCATCATGGCAAATTTAGTTATGTAATGGAATTGTTAGTTTGGTTGTCAGCCAGTTCATATTATGCCAGAGGTTGGATCATGCATAGGGAATTATTAAGCCGATGTATACATAGAGCAAGTTACGGTAGGATCTTTATGGTCCAATACCTCTCTGTCTACTCTCAGCAACTATTGCCTTTGTGTGGTCTTTCTTTAGTAGTTTTTTCCCTATTGATTTTTTCCCGGACACACTTGAATTCATCCTCTGCCTTAAGGTGACTCAGTAGTGATTATGTAACGGGTGCGCGTCAACGTCTAGCATGGGTAGCGGGTTATAACTTTTGCCATTTTTCACGCAATGTGTATTCAATACATATAGCAGGGAATATCAGCATTATGCAGACGAAGTATGTATGTTAAGTCTTGATATAAACATTTCAGATAGAAAATTTATGCTGATTTTTGGTGTGGGAGTTAGTATCTACGATCCCTATACATCCATATTAAATTTCATTAACATTTATGGAGCCATATGTGTGTAAATCAAATATTTATCAAGAGTTTTCTCATTTTTAGCCAATTTTCTCATAATTAAGTTGTAACATAAAAAATTCGGCCTGGAAATTCATGCTGATTTTTGGTGTGCGAGTTAGTAACTATGATAGCTGTATCCATATAAAATTTCATCAAGATTTATGAAGCTATTTTTGTTCAAATCAAATATTAATCAGTAATTTAATTTTTTCCCCAATATTTCTCATAAATAAGTCGTAATATAGAAAAATTTAGCCTGGAAAGCCATCCTGATTTTTTGTGTATGAGTTAGCAAATACTGTATCTACATTCATATTAAATTTAAAAAATATTCATCAAACAGTTTTTTTTAAAAAAATGCTGATTGTCATCAGCCAAAGTCAATTTTGCTAGTGCCCCATACTGCCACTAGGGGGCTTCCAGGGGGCTAACTCATGATCTGAGGACAAAAACATTATCTGATGATAGGTATATATATATGTGTTGAATGTCTGGGTGAAATTTGATGCCTGAATTCATGTCAGAACCATTTTAAACGAATTATGTTAATATATCACTCAAATGTAGTAAATATACTCAAATATGATTTATTATTTCTATCTCCATACCGCCATAGCATGAAAACTAGCCTGGTGACCTATGGTTTTTTTTCACTCAATAATGATTATTTCATGTCAAGTATCATTGGTAAAAATTTTAGAAAAATTCATCAATAATCAAAATCACTACTGAGTCACCTTAATTAACCCAGGGAATTTCTCCGGTGGATTTCGATACGTTGCCCAGTGGGTCTAGCTGTGTAGTCCGCATGAATAATCAGTGTTCAGTGAAATACGCGTTTGATTCAGCAGTTTGTACTACTTTTTATCTCGTTTAAACTGTCATAGTTAGAGGTGGCCTAAATTTGTGATCTGTTCTCGGGTAAATCGGTATGAATATATTATTCGTCATTTGTTTCATCTTCATTAAAGATCCCAGCGGGTTATTCCACATTACTGATAAATCAGATTGCGCCTGTATTATTTGTGACACGAAATTAAATGGAAAATTAATTTTCATTGCCATATAGAGCAAAAATGACATAGCAAAGTGTTGACATTGATGTCCAAATAATGAACTGTTACGATAGTATTACATTGGTTTTCAAAGTATCCAGAGTGTTGAGCTCATCCAGCTTATTAAAGCCCTCTGTGTGTCCGGAAGGGTCCACCAGATCAGTCATAGATCAGTCTTTCCATATTTTGGGTTTGCCACTGTGGCAAAGGTAATTCAAGTAATAACAATAGATTATTCTGTCTTTCACACTTTTTACCCTGCTATATTCACTAACTATCCCTGACTTTGTTTGTGTGTCTTCCTCCATCTCATGCAATAGGAGCGTCCATTGCAAGGGATTGCGAATAATATCTATAATTTATTTTATCTAAACGCACTGTACAAACAGGAGACATACATCTGAAAATAATGTCCAGGTCTTCCAGTATGTTTATAGACTAGAGAGGGGAAAACATTTATCGAATCAGCCCAAAGAACAATTAAACTTTTAAAGAAAATAACCAGTTTTCCCTTTTGCTATATATATTTCAGACATGAGTCAGGAGGATTTACTGGAGAAGCGAGTGGCTGAGTTGCGTGAACGGTTGCACCACGCCGAGGGTTTGAGTCAAGAGCGTGAGAACGATATCCATGTACTCCGCAACCAGATACAGGTCCTACTCGGCACACACACTCACGGCAATGTGTAAGTTCAGTCCGCTCCCCTTCCTTCATTTAATCCACTTGCAATCCGATATGTTGATTAATATTCCCCATTTTATTAGCACACTCTTTGAATTGCAGGATCTTGCTTTACAGGGGTCAATGCTCGTTATTTTTGTTTCCGCCTGTTTTCACGACGGAAAATGAACGAGTTAAGTTCTTCGGCGTAGAGGTGATCGCTCAATTAGATAAATGATTATTGAGTGGTGCTCGTAAAGAGTGAGAAACGGATGTTTTACTGTGATGTATTGCTGTCATTACTAATCTTTTTCGATTTCAGAAAGAAAATCTGCTTAACTTTTTCTGTCATATGATAAATGACGACCATTGATATGGACCAAAAAATATTGCAATTTATTAACGTATTTTAGCCATGTGTAAAGTGTAAGATTTAAAAAAAACTATCATTGATAGCGTAAAAGATATTTCGTTCACTTTTTTTTTTATTTTATTCACTTGATTAATTGATGTCGTCCGCTGCAATATTGACTACATAACATTATTATGTTACCCCATAGTTATACCATTTAATAGATGGCGTCAAGATGGGTTTCTTTTGAAATTGAGAGAAACTAATTGCAATCTGACACCCTATGTATCTCAAATGTAGATTTAGTTTAGTCATACTTGGTGCACATTCAGGCAACTCACCAATGCAGACTAGGCTCAAAGTTGAGAGAATCTCTCCAAACTGAGGGAAAGCCTCTCGCTACAAACCGCAAAATACAATCCATTATAATCGCATTAAGACGCTACTTAAGGCCCGGGAGAGCTATTAACGCAGTAGGCGTCCAATCACTGACATACCATTCTAAATCTTATCTGATTTGAGAGGCTCTAAGCCTAGACCGAATGTATTTTAGCTTACCAAGTATACAACGTCAAGTCAATCGATCCTCGTGTTTCTTAATGGCTCATGCATGATATCCGCCGTTGTTTACCTCAACGAGTATACATAAATATAGTGTCGTCGGTTACCTAGGATGCACATATGGCTTCATCCATGCGTTAAATAAAACAAAAAAATACATTATTGCGTGGCAATGACGTTGGGTTTGGTCCAGCTGGTGCGGCTATCTTTATATTGATACAGCAGTGTTACAATAGCCCTGGATATTGACCCCCATTCATTCATTAGGTGTTTTCGCGGTTTAAGTATTCAAACTTTTCCAACGTGAAAATTTTACACGTTTCCACTAAGTTCTGTTGATGCAAGCAAGCAGAAAGTTGCCGGTCTTATGTTCACGGAAGTCAACAGAAGTATCAGTTTCCGATGTTTCCCGGTTACCATATTGATAGCTGTATCACAAGAACATCCGTCCTTTCAAGCCTCGTTTGCTGTTCTAGCATGACTGTTCAAATACGTCTTGATGACTGGCTCAATATCATCTTGGATCAGCTTTTTTCCCCAGGAGCAACCCCGTCCGCCCTACGCATATTAAATAGTATTGAATGGTGGGAATACTTTGGGGGGGAGCCCTTCTGTGAAATTCCCCAGCCGACCCGAGTCAGATGGAACCGGGGAAACCTAACGATCAATGGTGCGGCTTGGCTTAGAAACATTTATTTTTTTCCGAGTCCCCATGTATCTGATGCATTCATGAACATAAATCACTGATATTGGAGCCTAGGATCGCGAGGAATCAATATTCCTATCAAAATCTGTGTCTGATAGACCGGTCTCCTGTATCTCTATCGTTTGAATGGCCATAACATAACGTACGGCTCAGTGACTAGTGAGATGGGATCTTAATATTTTATGAATGGTTTGAGCTTGGGTGACTGGCTAAGGCGTAACAAGAGGAAGAAAAGGTAATTTTCATGATGGGTAATATCGATTACTGCTTCTATTCCTCATCCAGGACAGTTTTACAGGATAATGGCCATCCTGTAGGGTCCTTGAGCAAGAGGACTTGCTGCAGGCTAATTCTGCAGAGTAATGCAGGATTAAAGTCCGAGCAATCAATGCAGAATTAGACTAAAGATTTTAGGACTTTCTTTGGGAACAGAACAGCGTAGGAAAGATGACGGAAGATGTGGGTGCTAAGTTTCAGTAACTAAATGCAATTGCAGCTTAGTGTGGGTTTCGTGAAAACGGTGTACGAATTGTGAGTTCAAACGTTAATGATGATGGGGATGGAACCCCCTACATGAATGAACGCAACGTAATCAAATGTTAGCTTTAGACGAATGATTCTTGCTCCAAATCTAGTTCTCTAGCTGCTCCCTGTTGAACCAGTTTTTCTGTCTTGGGATTCTGGAGATAATGGCTGTAATTTGTAAATCAATTTGCTATTGATTTTGCTGCTTCCCTCGTAAGAAAGAATTGATTGAATGCACTTCTCTTCAATCCTACTTAGGTGCTTTAAAATTGTCGGAGCTGACATAGTAAAAGCATGATTTGGGGGGTATATAATATAGATGAGTTATGCCATCCTATCCCCTCATTCTACCATCGAGTAGAGGTGAATCTAGCATTGAGAAGCAAGTGATGTCAGTATCCATTACTATGTTTAGACGGCGTTGGATCCATGACCAATTACAAAGGGAAAGCTCACTTATTAGCATTTAATCTCCCCTAAAAACCTGATACCATGGTAATGAGGCTAGACCAATCTTTCATTAGACTAGATATTGATCCCCCGGTGTGGGGGGCTTTTATTTAAGGCCCTCCCTCTGTTCGCATCTCTCCTACAGTGGACTAATCATCCGGAAGGGCGTACTTTAACTTGTACTTGTCATATCAGATGCCAAATTATTCTTTTCACTTAGCAGTTCTAAAATGACCTGCTTTTGCTAAAGCAGGTAACTTTGAAAGTCTGTAACTTCACTAATTTTTAGAATATGAACAAACAAAATTTCACTTTTATAATGCCCATTTCCCCTTCTGTACATCCCCGTCATTTTATTTTTTTTATATATTTTTTATATGTGATGTTTCACAGGAAAATGAGACACTCCCCAACCCCAATCCCCACCACGAAATCGTAATTCCTTAAGAAAAGTGCTAAGACAATTCGTAAGGCATTCCGGAATGTGTGGGCCATGTGTGGGCCACAAAAAACTAACACAAATTCGTACGAACTGGCGAATTCTGTTAAGAATTTGTCCACGAATTGTTGTGTGTCCCCTATTCGTACAAATTGTGAGTTCTTGAATGTGTGGGCCCGACTTAAGCGTTCGATTATACAGAGAGGAATGGCAACATGTTATTTTTGCAATCAAATGGTTTTACTGCAATCCATTGGAAGAGATAATTAAATGATTGATCGTTTAAATCAGCCTTGTCTGCCCCCATTGATCGTTTATCATTTTAGAATCCCATTCTGTCATAGTGAAAATAGATTGTCTCTAAATGTTATTGTTGATAAGTGTCGCCCATTGTAACCTAAAGAAATCCAATTATATATTTCCATATCATGTTGTACCAATGTTGATAATCAGTTTGGCATCTCATAATGTGAGGCCTTTCGAAAATCCTGGGCTATTATTTTCAATGCATTGATGTGTAATTCGCCATTTAACCCTCCTGTAAAAGGAGAAAATCCGATTATGATCAGGCAGGTATTTTGAGAGGAAGACATCTCACCCCCATCTGGCTTTCATGTCTTCTTTTCCCAAGACTCCCTTTTGGAAGGAAACAGTCGTCCTGCCTTTCGCTGGCTGTTCCCTACTGCCCCTGTGTAGATCCAGGTCGTGCATAATGATAGCCAAATGGTCAGAGAAACACAAGGAATGACCCTCTCCATCTCATGGTAAACCATCGTGTTTATTGAACCCTTCTCTCTTGCAGCTCTTGCTGTAGAAAGTGGTTAGATCCTGGCTCACTCCAGTCTCCCTCCGCTCAATCAGGGTCTATGGCAATGTTAATAGTAACCAATATTCCCAAGCTTATTGATAGGGCAGGCAAACTCCAACCAATACAGGCTCGCCTCCCAGCACTGTCATTCAAAGGCAGCGCAGGCTCCCAGCTTCATTAGGGATTTTAGATATATGTGTACCTGATCGAACAGGCCCCATAATCAGATTTTACAACTTGTCTTGTCTCTGGTAAAATATACTTTCGCCTGAGGACCTTAGTTCTAATTAGCTTATATAACGGTCCTTTGTCTTGCACACAGCACTGTTGTATCCAGTGTATTATTGGAAGTTATTGTAAATATCTCAAGTGTTAACTCGCCGTTTCTTCCTGATGAGAACATATGACCTTTCCATACTCGCCCTAAGCTCATTGCGCCATTTGAGATGTTTCACACCCAATCTAGAGTGTTGGCAACCAAGAGCGATTTATCCTCTTCTCTTCTGGCTCCCCCTGTGCCAGTGGCGTTTGAAAATTCCTTGGTGACTCAACAAATAATTCATGCACATTCAAAAGTATACCCTAACATAGTACGGTTCAACACAGTAGAATGGATGCATCTGTCGTGTACCACTCATATATATCTTATCGCAGTTTGATTTATCTGGTCAGTATTTCTACTAGGAAGCCTCAACAGAGTCTTGTCTTACTACATCACCTATTCTACTCATGAAGCTGTCTAAGACTTCATTGGGAGAAGCATCGCGAGTAGTCTCTTTACAGATGTTTCTCTGGGGAGAGGGACTGACTCAGATAGTAGAAGCCTAGCTTCCTTCTCTCCCAATTTCCATATTTGGGACTTACAATGATGTGCCTTATCGCGAACTAGCACCGGCTGCTGCTATTCATTTAAAGAAAATATGCTGTTGTGTATTTACGTGACACACGTACATGTTCCTCAGTAATGAGGAATAGATCTATTTTCAGAACATTGTTTGGCTATGGTGGCTGTGCAAACCTAAAACATAGTTCCATCCACCGTAGCTCATTTGATTGCCACTTGTTAACTCTATAATATAATCTAGAGGGAGATATTATTAGCAAAAAATAATGTCCTCAAGGAAGAAAAGTGTTAGTGGACTAGAAGTATAGCTGTAGAAAAAGTCTAGGACCACCATAGAGTTTTCTTGCTCCTGGAATGTATTCATTCTTGGACATAGCGAAGCGTTGACTGTATATAGTAACCATAGGTTCCCATCCACTTTCCCCACTTATAGTCCTGTGTCTACGAGGTGAAACATTGCAGTTTCAATCTTTGGTTCAATTCGCTCGTTTTGCTGACTCAAATTCTGCTTTCTACGATAGAGTGACTTATACTAATTTTAGGAAATCTTTGTCGGGCTCTATTTTGTCATGTAAAATCATGCATATTTATGGATTTTAGTTTTGTTAATAACTCGATGTTAAATCTGGCTGTTATAGGTATGGCCAATCTCATAAGTCATTGATATATAGAACATATACTCCCAATCATTTATTTGGGATGAAGTGCTAGAGAAACTTCAAAACCATCATATTACAAGTACACCAACCATCGTACATTAGACACTAACATTTTGGAATGAAATCACGAATTTGTGTTCCCCGCTTCAGTTTATCAAAACAAAAACCAGGGATTAGCGGCGTTGATCTTTCCCCATAACCGGACAAATTGTCGTCAAGAATCATAGCAATTGGCATTTCTTTGTTTAACTGCGATTATAGAAATAAAACCCATGTTTAGTTTTTTTAAAAGGTCTCGTTTCTGATGTGTATTGTGTAGGCTTTCCAAAAATAACTACTTATTTCTAATGCCTAACTCTGTTACGTACATTGCTCAGGATGTATTGATGAATTCTGAGCTCTGCTTTATTATGAATCACTGTGAGATTCGTAGCTGAGCCTGAAGACCGCCATATCACGAGGGTTATTATACTACTGCTCTGGAAAACAAAACTGTGATGCTGCATTGGGCCGAGCGCCGCAAATAGGTTTCTATTTTTTTCCCCCGGAGAAGGCTTTGCAAGGACACATGGGAGACGCATGCTTTGTCTTTTGCAATCATAATTCCTCTTGTGTGCTTTGCTGGCCGACCAGAATATATTATATGTAGCGTATTTGTATCATTTGTCTTATTTCTATACTCGTTACATTGCACTGCTTGCTTATTTCGCTCTCTGTCTCTTCTCTTTGTGTTCGTTTGCGACCTGTGAAATAACACTTTGCTTCCAGTTTCTGTTACTCTCGTCGTGTTACCTTTTACTTCGCTCCGACATTTTCTCCCATGATAGATATTGACATTCAAGTTTCATAAATCGTAAGGTTGTTGCCCTCGTCGGCTTTACACTTGCCATTGTCTACTGTATGTGCCTCTGTTTGAATCCCAATCCTCATTGTTTGCACGAAACTCGCGATCGCCGAAAAAATTGCCATGTCTGCGTCATCATCATACATTTACTTATAGTGGCGGGTACAACCTATTCAAGGGACAACAAACTATCTAGGGAGACGAACATAAAATCCTGATTTTTCCAAATATATTTTCCTTATTTTACCAACAAATGTTTGTTTGACTTACGAGCACATAACTTATCATAAACAGGCATAACAAATCACCATCACTAAAGACGCTTAATAGAACGGGTGCCTTTTAACATCTTGTTAGAGATGATCCAAGGGAATGCTTCTACTCGCTACAGCGAACCAGTTAGGTCCAGACCCCCACATTCCTCGATTCCACATCCAGCGATAAGCTTAACCGCAAGGCTAAGACTAAGGCTAAAGTGTTAATGACCCCCTGAGACTTAGGTGACCAAAACTGTGACTGGTACGTCATTAAAATATTTGCAAACAGAACTTGGGTTTAATATGATTAGAACACGTTATAATATAATACAACATTCTGTCAGTGTCCTCCGACCTGTCTTGTTACCGCTCCACCGTCGCGCTAATTCAAAATATCTCATTCTGAGGTTTAACTACACACTCTTAAAAATAAAATTCTTACAAATGGAAATTGTAGATTTAAGTCAGCAGCAATCTATTTACATTAAGGTCCAACCGCCAAGTGTCTCTTTAATATCCTACTAAGTGGACAGCGATTCTATGCACGTTCAGATTATTTTATCACCAGAAAAAAGTATATTTTTATAATTGTGGATATCGGTCTCGGTGGAAACGGGTTTAAAATAGGATTGATGGCGTGTCTGCAAGAACTTGATTATCATAATAAGGTTGCGTCTTTACCGTCGGGGGTAGAATACAGAAGAGGAAAGAAATCCTCTCTTAGGTAGCAGTGGATCCCATATGACTGTCTCGGATTGATAGATTTATTGTCGTCATGGAAGGGAAACGGCGATTGAGGTGAAAGGCGAGAGATGGTTTGTCAAGGCAGTGGAGTGAACTTAGAGAGAGAAAATTAAACTGAAAAATGACAGAACTTAATACTTTTAAGTCTTGCGTATGCTCGACCGTATGCAGCGGCCAGCATATCAATATTTCTTATTGCCATTCGGCAAAGTGTTGGACCACTGACGTATAGACCAAATGATAGATAGGAATCGCATCGAGACACATTGGGATTGATAGCTGTGTAAAAAGAATCTAGGCGGGAAGGAACAAAATAAGGGTGTCTCGGAGAGACACGGTCGATATCTGGATTGTTGGATAAATGGATGGATGTATAGATACATAGATACATAGATAGATATATATATGGAAGGTTAGATATGTTTGGAAGGGTAGACAGATCTATCTATCCATCTATAGATAGATAGATAGATAGATAGATAGATTTGGAAGGTTGGATAGACAGATAGATGATTAGATAGATAGACATATGGATGATTAGATAGATAGACAGACGGATAGGTGGATAGCTAGATAAATGAATGGATGTACATACAAAAGAGAGGGAGAGAGCCCGACACTATTAGAGTTTCAAGGTGCACTCACTTCCCCACTGCTAATCCGAAGCATTGTTATTTTTATTCTCCTTGCATCCCTTTTGATGGTATCTACGTGAGGGATTAATATTTTAGATTGGAAGCTTTCTTCTGGTGGGAAAATTGGGGAGCACCTAGAAATGTACTTGGTGGCAGATATTCATATAGCGTATACCAGGCATCGATCTTGAGACCCCTGTGTCAAGGAAGCTGACAGTACCTCCATCGCCTGGTGCCTTTCATGTACTCTGAATGGAAAGTGACTGAGTGTTAACACACCTCTCATCTTCAAACCTACTACCGGTTGCTCCTTAGAACCTTCATATAGACACACGTACTGATACATCTATACAGTCTATTGTCAGAATTTAAATTGATCTAGGCGTTAGCGTGCGCACCATTGGTGTATTATTAAAGGGAAGTCCTGTAAAATACATCTTGTGAGGTTTACTGTGGATATTGATTGCCTTGTTCAGTTTATGGCACTGACATATCTCTATTGGACGTGGAATCCAAACTATTCCCGCCTTTGGTGTTCGGACAGATACAAAAGGTATGCCTGGGGACGATTGCCCTGCCTTGAAGTTTGCCCCATCCACACACGCATGAGCGATAGCATGGTACCAACAAAAATACCAACTTAAACATGATAAAAAGGCATTTTAGAATGGCTGTGTGCACCAAAGCACATTCCATTTCTTGTAAATAGATGGACCCTTATTAAGTTGCTCAGTGGTGGGGTCTGGCTTGGATCCTGACCACTGACGCTCTTATGATCGTACTGACAAGGCAGGTCCCACTGCTGCCAGGAGCTGCGCCTCATGCTACGCCTCCAAACCTGATAAACCTGGAATTGGCTCTCCTTAGTAGGAGCATAATCTAATCTTATAGAAAAGTCAGACGTTCTATTGGAGCTACATTAGGCGCGTGTTAGATATATCTGCTCTATTTGCATACATGCTTGAGAACGTTCATAATAGTGGCCCTGGGTGGTCAGCCAATAGCGTTGTGTCCACAGGTTCTTGTTACACAGTCCATTTTTATTTTCCTTTATGTAAAAGTCTTTGTTTAAAGAGTAGGGTATTGCATCATGCTAACGGGTTTCCTCTCTAGCTCTGATATAACCAAACTATAAATACTTTAGTCTATAGGTTAACTGGTGCGTAAGCAACCCGTCCCCGTCCCTCTGTTTTTGTACATTGCATTCATCATTATTTAAATAATCCCTCGAATGTCTAATTTAACACTTTATTTCATCAATTACAATTGAGATAATTCATGAGTGCCCTTGCTTAGAAAGAACGCCTGGGTGGTTAAGTATGAACTACTTGCCTTCCGCATACCTCCAATAAGCGTTACTTACGTGTACTCTGGGATGAACCTGATGGGGAAATATGTAACGTCTGCTTTCCGGCTTATTCTTGCTAGGGTAATAGGCTCGTCCACTCGATGAACCGGCTTGAACCCTTGAGAGGCTCTGGGACATATCTTGTGGATGTTTTTGGCCTTCACCTAAAAGTCTTGCATCTTCCCCTGTGTTCAGGGGAGGAGGGGGAGGAGCCGCTCTCATCTGCTCAGAGTGAATCAGATTTGTGACTGATTGTTGGTCTCTTCCCGGACGAGGAAACCTTGTTTGTCGGGTCGTTTCGGACACTCTTACCAAAAGCGATGCCATGCCAAGGCCCAGCGAACGCCTGGAGATAACTTTAGTCCTGGTGCCCCCCCGGAAAGAGATGGGAAATGGAAGAGACTGTATTCTTCTGGTCGCTGATCAGCCTTGCCTGATTTAATTATTATACTCGTTTGGTATTTATAGACCGTTGATAAGCGTTTATTGCTGACTGGGTGGCTCATCTCGATGAAATGATGAGGTATAATGGTAGCTCTTTTACATCTACATATATATAGTATATATATATGAAACTTGCTCCTATACCCTCAGTAATATTTCTATTACTTTTAGATATACTTAACTAAAGCTACTCGTATCACTTCCAATCATGGTCATGCCATATAAACTCTGGCGTAAAGTTTGTATAGTAGTGTATTTGCCCCAGCAGGTCTTGGATTTGTGCGGCGACTTAATAACTTGCCATGTTTACACTGGCTTGGCTTTCAAATCCACTGAATGTCGCCTATGTATTGTAAGAGCTTTATTTTATCGTGGATCTTTATTTCCCTATATAATGTCATATAGATTCTGTATTCGCATTGTTTCAAGATATTTCCAACATAATGCACTGCAACAGACGTATTGTCTTCAATTAGATAGATGTGCTATGGATTGTATTTGATTACTGTAGCGTTGTCCTATATGATAACATAGGATGGAAACTTTGACCATCAACAAATTAATCTTTAAAAGTTAGTATGTACTAACACTTCCACTAACTAACGTCATGGCTCATTAGATATTGAACCCATAATTATTTTACTGGTGCAGAAGTGTATTACGTTTAGCTCTATCCTTGAGGCCTAGTAAAAGATGTGCTTTCCCCTGCTTGGTGTTCTTGGCACCATAATATACCATATATGTCAGTTCCTATGTTAATAACCTGTGCGTTATAACATTTTTATGAGGATATCCCCTTGCTTATAGTATCCCTCTCCCTCCATATATCACACTACTATAAAGCATGCATTCCTCATGTGCTTGACTGCACTTTGTAATATCCAGTACTTTTAACACATGAATTGTATCCTGTGTGAAACTCTGCCGTCCCTTTACACGCCCCCCTGTGTATTATGGTGTATATAATATCTAGTCACTTAAGTACCTCTTTTTTGCTTCTCATGCCTGGCGTGTATTACTCCATCCAGATATATGTAGATGTAAAGGTTGACTCTAGCTTTCTTTGTACCCTCTTTCTAAATTTCTCTGTCCATGTCCCTCTCCTGTTTCTATTTATCTATCCATCTATCTACGTATCTCTATCTTTCTATCTCTATCTATCAGTCTTTCGTTCTTTCTTTCTATTTGTATATTTTACTCCCTCACACTCACTCATATATTCTGCTTCTTTTATTCATTTCGACAAACTCAGCTCTCCTCATTTCCAAGTTAGGCGTTCGTTTCACCACAGGGATCCATACATGAAATGTGCATTATTGAGCAACTCAGCACGTCTGTAGCATCTAGCTCTCAATCAGCTCATGCCTCCCCCAGCCCGACACCATCCAGCTCCTCCATTATTCCTCGACGAGGTGGACTAAATCAGGTGGAGAGAGTCATTGTTGAGAGTATCCATCTATAGAACGAGGCCCATATGATGCATGCCCGATGGTAAAGTCGCCAGTATCTGTTCTCTCTTTCCAGAGTGCTTTGGCGATATAATTAACTAAAAGCGCCTTGTGTGGAAACGAAATAAACAAGATTGAATGGACAAATTATGTTTAGAGCGATGAATCTAAAATTATTATTTCTCTGCCGTGTATCTGCAATTCCAGAAGAGAAACACGTGTGCTAATTTTGCAGCCTGTCTAATATCACCACAGTGCGTTGTCGAAATCAAGGAACCTAATGTTTGTCTGGATTTCTTTACTCACTGGGTTAAAACAGAAACATGGTTTCAACTTCTAGTGGAATAACTCCGATTGGTACTAAACTAGACATTAATCCCTTCATATAATAAGTATAATTGAATGTAATTCTCGAAACTATTAAGGCGGCGCTCTTTTCTTAGTGTCGGGTTACAACAGATCTGTTGTCCTGTGGTTGAGCTCTTGGCAGGTGGCTGAATTGTATGTGATGGTGTAGGAAGGTTAATGATCAATGTGAGGCCGTCAATGTGGAGCTCATTCTTCAGTGTTCATATTGTTTCTGCTTCCCTGGCCTTGAATCCAGACTTTCATTAAGATGTGACTCACTAGGAGAGCTACTACTGCTATATACAGAGACAGATACAAACACAGCTGTTGGCCCCGACCTGAAAAAAAGATTGTAAGCTGTTGGTACCGGGCGAATGTATTTTAGGCGTACAGCAAAGATCGAGTGCTTCTGGGAGCACCGTCTTGATAAGGTCCCCCGCCCCAGCCCCCCCCCCCCCCCCTTCCCCAACCCCTCTCACACAAAACGATACTAAAGTGCTCCTGCTTGGGTAAATGCGCTGTTTTCCCATTAACACAGCTACTCGTGGGCGGGGATTTAGAATGCGCTCTCCAGCCATTTTATGGATTAATAACCGAAGTTACTCGCAAATTTGCACCGCCGCAAGTTTTCGACTTCAAGCTTAAACTGTTGTCTTAACGAATATGAAAACAATCTCTAAGGGCCTATTTTGCGTGGGAAAGGGATGCTAAATACCAGCTGGAAAAGTTAATTTCTACTTTCTTGGTTGAAAGCTATTAGTAGTACACCCTACTTTTAAATAACAAAGGTGTCAAAAAGATCGATGTTTTTACCATTTTTGTTTTCCCTGACTACAGCTTCTAACATTTTCCAATAGGCCCAAGGGAAGGTTCTCCATGACTAGCTTTTTTGCCTGCTTGAAATAAAGCCAACTCATTATAAAATATCTGCAGTGAAGGCGATGGAAACGCTGATACCTACGCGACTATTTCCAGAATGATGTATGGCCGGAATGAAAAAGCAAAGAAACTGTATGCAAGCACCTCAAGTCAGCCATACGGACATGGCAGCGACTCCATGTCTTCGAAATTCCCTAGGGGAGTTTTCTTTTGTATAGAAATGCACAAGAATTAACAAATTGATTGTCACATTGGACGTTGTTTGGCCCTATCCCTGCCAATTCATATCCTCACGCAAGCCCATTTTTCTTGATTTTTTTTCAAAGGAGAAAATCTTACTGGAGGCAGTATGAGTTACGAGTTAGCTTTGACTGTATGTAATGCCATCACTCAGGTCTTCATAATATTGGAATCTGGATGAACGTCGACACGGAGGTAATTCATCTATACAGGGTCTATTATCTGAAGCTCATAAATACGGTCTCCCTTCTCACCTTGGAAACGTAGGGATACCTAACCTCGACTGCTTTACGTTTGTATCAGGCACTCTTCTAGATAGTCTATATACCCGGCATAGTCGCATTTGAGGCGTTGCTGTGACATGCAATTAGTCTTCGGTTTTTAATGAAAGACATCTCATATATCGTTACATTTTTATTCGTGTTATTAATGTAGTCTGAGGCTGACTAGGCGATTCACTGCTGACTTAAAAAGCTGATCCCAAACCTCAATATTGTTCACTTTATCGTCCATGTATGGAGCTCATTGGTTGATGTTGAAGTGCATATGAATACAATTCTAAATGTAGATCAATTTCTCTGTCCGTTTCTTGTGATCACGGTGTCTTAGTACTTTAATACCAAGGGACTGGAGCGAGTATGGTTTATAGAACACCAAAACACGTTCTAATAGTCTTCTCCTTTCTACTTGTAGTAACTTAAATTGGTATACATATATTATATCTACGAAGCCTTGTTCTTGACATACCATGTTTATTTGAAACTATTCCCTCGCGTGTTCGTATGTGAGAATTCTACTGTTGGCGCCTATTTGGCTTCATGAAATTTAATATCACTGTATTCGTGATCATATAACATAGAATCGATATGGCCTGAAATGTACCCGCGCTTAAAAGATGTATGTAAGCTTTGGTGCAGCTTAAGTGCAACTGTGTGTTGCTCTTGAATATGCATCTCCTATACTGTAGGGTATTGAACTTAGTGTTCTCATAAGATTGCGGACAAAGCTTTGATCAGGTCAACTCGAGACCCAGCAGATACTTATATATATATATATAATTATATGATGATGAGCTTGCCTCGAGCATTGGATATATACATCTATACTGGTAACCTGCGTGCTTGCATACACTAATTTGGTATTGTAATTATGAGTATTAATAATTTAGACTGAACGGGTGGGTATTTCCTTGATGATTTCTTTAACATTGAAACCTAAGATTTCGAAATGTTGTAAAGCTTGTATGTACATGCACGCACTGATCTAAATATTGTTGTGCCCTTGGTTGATTCCTTTTTTAAATTTAGGGGGTACTGCATTCCAGTCAGAAACACATTTCTAATAGTGTTTGTGCATGCCACAACACACTCAATTTATGAGTAAGTGGAGCTATTTTATAGACAGACTGTTCATACATACCTTCTTCATGGTCTCTTTTTCGAAGCACCAATTTTCCCGGGCCAGGAAACCTCTGGGAAATAAGAGCTTTTTTATGTAGATATTACCGTGGTCATAATGATTACCTTTGCCAAGTGTGAATGCTATCGATATCAATAACTTAGTAATAGACAGATACGTATTCCCATAGCCCCATTGCATGGAAATCTATAATTATTGTATTGATCACCCCCGAAGAAGGCAAAAAGTTTGCCGAAACGTTGGGAGAATAATAAAGAAAGATACATCCGATTCATCTACAGTCTTCTCTTTGATAAAAATCACCATAATTCCCGGAGCATGGTTCAAAGATGCGGGAAGGGTTTGATTTCATTGTTACCTTAAGTCAAAGTCCATACAAGGATAGCTAGGTGATTATTTAGCACATGCTAGTGCTTGTTTAATGGGATGTTACATAAACATCATTTGCTTTATAAAGAGACGAATCTATATATTCTCTCACGTTCGTAATGATCCCAAGGATCTACAGGTAGTGCACACGTCTACCAATCCAAGACTATAAATTATTATCGTTGCGATGATGTCTCAAGCTTTTTGCGAGGCCATATTATCTTCATTGTGAGGTTGGGCTTACTCAAAAAAGAAGATCGTATTGGTCTTCTCGTAACCTATTGGCTGATTGCCCCTATAAAGAAAACCATCGAACACAACTCGCCTTTGGAGCGGTTCAAGGGAGTGTAAAAGGGCCACGCAAATAAATGGAAGAAAACTAATCCTCATATGATATTCACTTCTTTGAAGGAAACTATAACACATGGAAGCTTTGTGATCCCAACACCTTTGCTCTCTCTCTCTTCCGATCAGGTTATGAATATTTAAAAGCCTTGTGAAGAGAGGATGCCAGCCCGATGCCATAAAATCTGTAAACGCCCGTGCTCAATTTGTGGACGTATTCACGGGTATTGAGTATGTTGGATGACTGGAACCCGTTAGAGGGAACGTGTTTAAATAGGGGACTTGCATGTCCGCCATCTTGAATCTTAATTCGCATAGAATTATGGGTGTTGTATGTCAGTGTAAAACTATAGGAAACATGCCATGTTCAGCATGGAATATTTTTCAGTGCTCCAATGTCAATATATATATATATATATATATCCATGTCTTATACATGTTTCCACAACACAAGCCTCCATCTTTCCCATCATGCATTTGGTTTTCATAGATAATTTTATACAAGCTATGATATTATCGAAAGGATTTTTGCAATTTACGATAACAAATGTTGCTAAGTATTTGTTGTCAGACCTGAACTGATTCTATCCCAGCATGCACTGTAACGACATGTGCAGTAGCACATGCAAATCCTCTATCGAATGACTTGCTCCAGATAGGATATTAACCATTACTCTTAAAGTGACTCTTCTCGCTGTTCTGGGCTAGAATCACGAGTAACTGAATTTTTTCCCAATATTCTAGTATGTTGTGTGTCTGAACCTCCCTAACAAATCCCTGGAGATGCGGAAATTATATATTTCATATTTTAACAGATATTTTACAGTAAAGAGAGGGAATTTATTTATAGCAGCCGTCGTCAATTTGGGTGAGCGACCGTTGTGATTAGTGAAGTTGTCATGCGCAGTAGGTCACAGGAGAGGTTCCTCCAGTCAGCGTGAACTGACTCAGTTTGGCCAGTGTAACCACACGCTGACCGGGAAACTGACAGGGTTTTGTGATGCGTTTTTTAAAGTTAGGAAGAATGTCCAAATGATACATTTAATGTAAAAGTGAATCAGCAAGGGAGAGGGCTAAATTAGAACAAAAAAATAGGCATGACACTGGCTATTTTGCGATTTGAACTAGATTGACAGTTCTCCTAAACCACATTGTGACCTAGTTCTATGAATTCAAACCACCATGGAGGCGGTGCAGGGACGAGTGAGGCAAGTTACAAAAGGATTGTATTTTCACAGCAAATGGGAAAGCTAAAAGAAAAATAAGATCGTGATAGGACTAAGAAGGTTTGATTTAGTTGTTGAGTACATTTTCAAGGTGATTTTCGACTACTCCCAAACCTATGTTTTTAACTATCTTAGCCACTTTAACTATAAATGTTACTCGATGGAAAGGAATATATTGACTTTTAACTGTGGAGGCCGAACGAATGATGGCTCATTCATGTCGCTTTTACTATATTATGAACCTAATTATGGTTGGCAATAACCTTGTCCTCCTGAATGCCACCTGGCTGCTATTGACAGGATGCCCAGAGATTTACCGATACGAAGCTTTGATCTTCTGTTTGGGGCTAGATAGTCTTGATCTTCTCCCAAACAAAGATAAACCTGATCATTTATGTCGCCATCATGGTTCGTCATAATATGTATTTTCTAAAATCTAGCAAAACGCTATATTCAGTATTTACTTCAACTATTTTCGACTCATTAAAATATTATAATATTGTCATCAAGTATGTGGTTATTTGATATTTATTGAGGTTTTCAAAATATTCCTACAAAAATGACGATTTCAATATTCAGAAACTGAATTAAGTCTAAGATTCATACATTTCTATGGGCTGTACTTGTTTGATATACCCCATTTTAAGGTGTCGTTATCTTAAACACAAGGCCAATGAACCCAGATCTATTTTTCTCATTTGTGTGACCCAAAACACGTCAAGAATAGATAGTAGCGTTTATCTTTAGTGATGATACGTCGGGAAACAATCATAAAAATAGCTTGAAAAGAGCACCTGGATCCAGTCTCCTTCTCGTCTCCTTCCCCAGCCCTACTCTCCATTGCATTTTGTTTTACTATATTTGTACATATATTTTATTCCGGCCGTTGGAACGCGGTCTCCTTTGAAATAAATGTATGCAGGGCAGGGGTTGAGTAATATTTAGCTTGTAAAGCTTTGGATACTGAATTATCTATTCAATATCTCTCAGATAATATCTCACTGACTTATCGAGCTGTAAATAAATATGTCAATGCTACACAAGCTTTCCATACAATAGAGGAGTGCCAGATCATTATGCTGTACTAACTATAGAAATCAAATTCTACATCAACTGATTGCATATGAGATGATGGAATCACTTTAATTTGCTGGATGGGTTCATTTCCTGAATGGTATTAATTATATCAACACATCCTTAATAACGGAAATGGGTCTCCGGTGTCAAAACGAACAGGAACATTTACCTTTATTGAAAGCGATGCATATCCACTGAGTGAGTAATTAAGACCTTTAAATACAGATGAAACCTTGGTGACAGATAAATAAACATTCACCTCTCAGAACTTTAGAAAAGGTGTTTTCGATTAGTTTGAAAAGTCTTACCTTTATCATTTCTACTGGAACGCATTGTATTTTATAAATTATTCTGGTGTCATACCTCAATTTATTTCGAATTTTGTTTAAAATTCATTTCGAGTTAGACACGATATGAACTCTTCTCACTCTTGACCAATACTCTACCGGTTGTATTGCATGCTTTCATCATTACGCTCGAGTACATGGCTCACCACAATACGTAATACCTGGTCACGACGACTCCTGCTCGAGTCTGTCAAAGAGTCAGCCTGTCTACCAGGCTCTGTTTCCTCTCACCACCGCATACTCTACAATTACGCCTTGACGAGCAGGTGATAGAGAAATCTGCACGCGTGAGGAATGTCAGAGGTTAGTGAGGGGTTCTCTTGCCTACCTTCTGTTGAAGGAGACGCATGTGCACAATGGAGATGTAGCTGAAATTATTTATCTCGTCTTAACGCCTGGCATAGATCAATGTACAACTGTTTCCCACATGGTGTCTCATGATATTGATGACGTTGGAAAATAAGAACCCCCAGAATAGCCATAATAGAACATAGGGATGTGGTTCTCCATAGCGGTAGTAGTATATAAAAAGTATAGTTTAATTATGGGAATGTATTGGTCTCAGGAAATTGACTTCATCTCAGATCTTTTTTGTTTTTATTACGGGCTCACATAATGTATGCGTTTGGGGGAAAGGGTCTTTTATCCAGGTCGTACATACCACAGACGCTGATATTACGTATTAATAACTTTTGAATCTGTAAAGGTTGCAAATATAGCCCGCTATGAGTTAAAAACAAATATAGAATTAATGACAATGTTACGGTCAATCATGATCCGAAGCCTTCCGTTACATCTTGTTATAAATGATGGCGAAACTCTTTGTTAGATGATCTAATGGTTCTGAGTGTGTAAGTTAATATGTCTTCTAGTGTGTAAGTTAATATGTCTTCTTTGTAAGCCTAACATTGTGTTCGTGGCCATCTACCAAGATATGGAAATAGGTAACGTATAGACATCTAAAATATAAAATCACTATAAGCAAAATAAAAGATGAACTATTATTAAGGGAGACTACATACGAAAATGAAAAAGAAATCCCATCCCATCCTTGTTATGCAGCATAATGCTTTAGCTTTAATTTGCGAATGAGAAGGTCCTTTGTAGATTATTTGCTTTCTTTTCGCTGGCGTTTTACGTAATTTGTCTTCTGGACTGTGTCACATTGTGTGCACCATCCTCGTGTAAACTGCACCGGTCGGCCCATTCCCCTCGGTTTCTATGGCATTGAGATCCTTCAGGCTCGTCTCCAGTTTCTGTTGTAGTCCCGCGGCTGGAATAAAGACGAGTACGGTACTGCCATGGGCAAGATCCAAGCTCTCGCACTTGTAATGTTAGCAGTGGTGTCTTATTTGAGGGCTGACAGAATCATATGGCTTGCCCCAACCAATGCCCCATAGATAAGAAATCTAATAATGCGGCTTGCGCCATGATAACACGGTCATATGGACTGATCACTCGCTATAGATCTTCCCCAGAGAATTATTCCCAAATTTGTTCTATGATTTGGACAAGTAAGGTAAAATCTGACTTTACATTTTGTTATCCCATTTCACTACATGGATCCTTTTCCTGACAGTAAGCATAACTGTTAATTGTCTAGCTTGCTATTCATGGTGATCTTTACAGTTTATATGAAATTATAAATATGGATGTAGGCTAGTGCAAGTTCAGAAAGAGAAACTTTTTTTGCATTCGGTCATCTATAACCGTGTTTGCAGAATGTATGCCTTCCTAGAACTGAATCAATGCTGACACCAGTGATGGGACGGACCGGAAATAAACGACCGGAAGTATCCCTAGATACAAGAACGTTCCCAGAAGGCCCTTCAACCAATTGGCTCTAGCCAACAGATATGTCCCCTCCAGCAACCAAGGAAAGTGTGTCGAGAGTTGTGCGATGTACCTGTTGAAACTCCTATGATAAATACTGGTTATTTTCACATGTGCTCGTGATGCTTATAGGCACTTCTGCTTAGTACAGATCCCGTTAAAGATAAAAAGGTTCCATCTATTAAATTCGAATGTGTTCCTTGTCATATGTGTGGATGGACTGGATATCGGTACGCATTGCCAGTGAGCTTGATATATTTACCACATACAAATGCGACTTTCCATACACTACTTACATCCCACGCGTTATACAGTGTGGGCCATTCAGACAACCCACCATATGCACATCATAGATATTATTGTTGCCACGGCCAACAAATCCGGTGGATATTTATGGATTCATACCGGACAGGCTGACCGCCAACATGTTTCATACACATTGCCTGATTCAATTGGTTACTCTCCTGGCAGCCTTTGTTCTCAGGGCAAGCGCATTGCACTTCTCAATCGATATGTGGACTATTTTGCCCATTTGCAAGGTAAACCCTCCTATTCCCTGGGTATCAATTCCCATTGGCGTATTTGCTGTTCGTATGTATTCATGAATTCTGCCCTGGCCCACGAGGGACATGTCTTTCAAGTTTCTTTAATGTATTGGCAACAAGGCGAAGCTCTTTGATAACTTCTTAAGACAATCTGTCTTTTTTTCTCTCCAGAAAGTAGGTCTAAAAATAGGTTTCTGTCCACTGCAATAAACGGTTTTATGCCTTAAAGGCCTTCAATTATAGTTCCCCTCTTGTTTAATAAAAAGAATTGTTTTCATTAGTTTCATTCCCATTACGTCACGGCATGGAACGTATTACGCCACGCCACGGCATGGGACGTATATTGATCTTGGATTTAATTTGGATTTAAGACTTTCTCCGCCTTTCTGAATGAATTATAAAAGTTCAGTTTGAATAAATCGATAGGATCGCTTTGCATCCTCGAGTCTCTGTCAACGTTACATCTAAGAACAGATCCTGTTTTATTCCACTTTTTCCCCTGAATATGGTTTTCTGGTGAGCATTGCTCCTATTCGGCATACTCTCTACATCAGTCCACGTCTCGCTCCCTTTCCTTCATTCCAGTGCGTCTTCTCCTATACATTCCGTCCGTTCACCTCCTCCAGCCATCTTGCCACATTCTCTTTAGGCCTTGGAGTTGGTGAAAGCTTTCTCTCCGCCTCATATACATTCTGTCCCTGATGTTCGCGTCCAGTCAAAGGACGGGTAGGTAAACATGAGTCAGGACGGATGCAGGAGCAAGGCTCCGGACGCTGAACGAATGGAAGGAAAGTGGGTGAAGTAGCTGCTTAGATACATCGCCGGATACAGAGCGGGGTTTGCCTGTCAGGGAGACTGCCAGCTGTGGATGACTGGCAGTACTAGAGCCTCTAGTCCCCCGTGAGGAGCTGAAAGAGAAGAGGAGGAGGAGGAATGGAATGCTTGGGATGCCTCTATACCATATGACTGGCCATACTTTGTATCGGAGCTGCTGTATCTGTGGGGCCTGTGTGTAAGGTGACTACTGTCCTCACCCAAACATTTCCCTGGCATGTATTACTGTGGAGCTTTCCTAAACCTTAGTGCAAGAGATGTATCGCAGTTTACCCACGTCCTCTCTCCTTCCCTCTTATCTATCTATTGTCTGTCCCTTGCTCTCTCTAATTGTCCATCTGCCAGGCCATCTAGTCTGTCTATCGTCCTCCTCGTGAATACTTTTTAAATCTATCAGGGAATGCATTGTGTATATTTTGTTGAAATAGACATCTGATGACGCCATTTATCCACCAGTAGCCGAGAATAATGATAGTAAAACTGCCGTCAGTCATCGCCAGCTTCATATAATTTATATAACGAACATGTGGGAGCCTTGCATTGTTAAGCCCTTCGATACATTTCAGTGGCTTTTATGAAGCAGAACCTAGACTGTCCCGACACATAACCACCCAAATTGAAAATAGACTAGCATTAAGACACAGCTACAGCAACATAAACCACACAAACTACTATTAGCGCTGTAGCGTCCATTTAAATTGATATCAACCTGAATTTAACTTGCATCTAAACGAGAGAGTATTTTTAAAATTATGGTTTTGGTATCCCTTGGCTAGGCTTTAATGGCAGGACAGAGTTGTCCAATACCTTACCGTAGCTTTTCTTTTATCGTGTTCTATGGCAGTTTTGTGTTATTTAGGAAGATATAAACTATGGTCCATATTATATTAAATACTATTTGAGACTGATCTTTCTGTCTGATATTTCCGTGTTAGAGTTGCAGCTCTCCCCTGGTCAGGACTAGTGTCATTTCACCCATTTCGTTACTTATAAAGGAGGAAGTTATTGCTGTGCACTAACAGATCCATAAAGGATTTTTTTATATTCGCCCATCATCCGCCTGACCACCGACAGGCAGCCAACTACGTAGGTATATATTAGGAAAAAGTGCTTTGTTTATGCCTGCTTTGTGACTTTTGTTGTTATGGACTATGGTAAATTACCGGGTGTTCTGAATATTCGATTTCACAGTCAACTTTCATGCAGAATGCATTTATATTCGGGGGTAACCCTATCAAGTGGAACCGAAAATAAGTAATAAATGACGTTTTTATAGAGATATTTAGAAAACATCATATATAATTATGTTCTGAAGCTGTGTTGTCCGTCATTGATATGCTAATATTCAATACTTACCCATATTAAGCGATAAATCACGATTATAAGCTTGATTTCGTAGCTCGGGCGGAAAGTATCGTTTGCATCACGATCGTTTTGATTGAGCGCTAAATTATATTCCGGTGTCATGTTAGCTCCAGCGCGCTGGCGGGCGTTATCTGCTTCTATCTGTTTCAACGCATGGCAAAATTGATCAGCCACTCTGACCTTGAATGATGGAAGGTCTGACGGTAGAGGAAAACAATCAGACCCTCCCGTGAGTAGATCGTTAGGCTACGTTTATTTTCTTTACCCTACACCGCGCCTCTAAAGTGCTCTCCCGGGCCCTAGTGAAGCATTTAATACGATTGATTAGATTAAGCAAGAGCAAATGTTGGTAGAAGAGGCATTTTGGTCTGCTGGACCTATCCAGTGGGCTGTTTTCTAATAAATAACAACACATACTCCTAGGTGACATCGCCGCCCGTACATTCTGCCACTTTGCTATTACACTGTTTCCATTGGCCTTTCTTTTGGTGTTGTAATATATCTTATTTGATTTCCAATTAGAAGTCTTTGTCTGACGGTCACTTGGCAATGGTGGGTAATAGGGATGTTCAAAGCATTTTCCCACTCTCTTTTTAAATTCTATGAAAATTATTTGATCAGAAGTGGAGTATACTTGGCCTAAGTGGGTAAGTGGATCCTC
The DNA here is from genome assembly GCA_942159475.1 of Sthenelais limicola. Classification (NCBI taxonomy): domain Eukaryota; kingdom Metazoa; phylum Annelida; class Polychaeta; order Phyllodocida; family Sigalionidae; genus Sthenelais; species Sthenelais limicola. The sequence goes on from OW804095.1 coordinate 97,506,684, forward strand.
CACGGGAGATGGATCACTTGTCTCGTGCTACCTTGGCCATACGCTAATACTGAACCTCGCCAGTCCATGTAGGGGTTTAAGGACCTCTCTCCCTTTGGCGAGCCATTCCCGACTCCGTCCATTCACGCCTGTATCTCCCTGCCCCGGGTCTTCACCCCCTGTACCCAAATCCATTAATCACACAATGCCTTGTTATTCTCCTCCACACTTAAGAGAATACCTAATCGATCTGGGGGTGATAGAACAGTCCTGTTGATTCCCTAGCTGTAAGATCTCACCCATTTATCTAACTTACTAGTTTCCCAGATTGAAAAAAAAATATATAGGCCTACTAGTCTTCATTTTGGTGAATATTTCCCTTTTAACCCCTCCAAGTTGATTATTATTTCACCATGTATTGCCCAACATACTAAAAATTCGTCGCAGTGGAGAAAGGCTCGTTTGTCTTTTCTGAAAAAATAATTAATAGCTTGGCTTTTTTGTGGTCTATCCATGATAACTATTTAATTTAATTCATTATCCAGCAAGTACCCATAATGTTTTTCCTGGAGTTACCATCACTCATTTCTTCGTCAAACAAGATTGGAAATTAGTTTCTGCTGGCCACATTTTTTATTGCATTGCATGGGAAAGTAAACGCTGATGCGGTGGCTGTGGTACCAACGATTTCCCATCTACAAATAGACATTTGCATGTGATCTACGATTGAGGAAATGACTAGCGGTAAACAATAATTGCCTCGCGAAAGTGAAGCAGGCTGATTAAGCTGCTCCTTTCTGGATATAATATTGCAAAGGCAAGACATGTTAATTCTAGCTCATGGGGATGTATAGCAAATCGGTGGAAAGATGCTACATTTGCTTTGTATTAAGGTTTTGTTTTGAGGCGTTAGGGTGGGATGGAAAAAACTTAGCCTTACTTTGATATATACCCAGAACGCTTCATTAATTTAAAAAAAAGAAGCATCGATCAATCCATCATTCAGGTTTTCCTGGGGGTTTCGTGTACAAATGGATTGATTTGATTCTTCTTGATAAACCGCACACGATCACTAGTAGGAACTCTGGACAGTCTGAACATCTGGTCAGACATAAATAAATCCTGTTCGGTAAGCCATTATCATGTTTCAGCTATCATTTAAAGCCTTCGTGAGCCCTGTCAATTCAGGAGACATTAATTTTGTACATGTTGGTTCATTCCCTTCTTTACTCAACCAAGAATTTTGATTATTGAAGTGGGAGATACTTGATTAAACCGAGAATACTTTATGCTGAGGGTTTGGACGTTAAACTGTCTGGACGTTAAACTGTTCTTGTCTTGCAAAGATAAAGCAATAGATAAATTCCTAGCTTATTTATTCCCCAGACTGCCATATTTCTCAACAGTCCTCGCAATGATTGTTATAACAACCGCGTGGCTTATTCACGTATCTGTTTACCCCGGGGGTGGGAGACTCAGAACCAAAGTGGTTTTCATGCTCGTTCCCAATTTCAAGGAGAAAGAGTTGCGTTTTTTTTCTGGTCAGTACATTGAAAATAAAAAGGGTACTTTTTCGGGTCTCTCTCCTTGAAAATGGATACTTATTGTTCAATATAATTGTGGAGGTTGTGCTTCAGCATCAAGAGCAAAATATATTCTTGCGCGATGGGAATCATCGGAAACAGCTGGATGATTTTTTATCTCATACAAAGAATTGATCCTGTATATCTATTTGCCACTTCAATTTTGTGGCAAAAGCAGATGGGGGTCTGTAGAACTCGGACCGCACTGGGCTCGGATCGGGTATGCTCGGACCAGGGGGTTAGTGGACTCGGATCAGGGGGTTAGTGGACTCGGACCAGGCATAGCTTTAGGTGGAACACTATTACGATAGGTATAGTCAAAGTAATTATTTTATTGTTCAGTTTTACTTCGGACACTCCACTACTACATTTACTGACGTAGGACAACCAATTTTAGGGTTAGGTTTAGGGTTAGTTTTTGTATGGTATGGTTTGGTCCGAGTCCACCAACCCAGTGGTCCTAGTCCACTAACCCCCTGGTCCGACTCCACTAACTCGGTGGTCCAACTCCACTAACCCGCCCGGTCCGACATCAGAGTGGTCCGTCTTCTCTAGGAAGCTATTAGATGTATCAAATTCACTTTTCTACTCTTGAAGTAGAGGGATCGATTATTGGTTTTCATTCTTATACCCCTAATATATTATCCTTGATTTGTCTGAAAGGGGGTCCTCTTAGCCTGGTAAAATCTCCTCGTTTTAATAGAAAAAGGGTACTAATTTGAGGGAAAAGTCCTTGAAAAGGAGCCGTTTTGTTCTGAGTGCCACACCCCCCACCCCCCACCCCCTCCCCCCGATCTGTTTAGTCCATATATTTAGACATTCAGAAATCTACATAGCATTAGATTGATGGTCCACCAGGACTGCTTTATTTTTTAACTGACCCAAGAACTGTGTTTTATCGCAGGCAGAAAACGTACACAGTCTGTTTGCTCCTTCTGATAAGTTCACAGAAATACTTGTAATGATATCAGTTGAACATAAAGCTGGCTTTTTGTCAGGCGGCTGCAATGAAGTGGACGCTACTCAGGCCCGCGCCATCGGTTGAGGATTACTGAGATTTGTATGTATGCAAGATTTGGTGCCACGCTGAGATGAATATATGTGGTAGTCTAATATGTTTTATATGTATTAGACGGGCAGAGGCAACTTTCTTCAGCCCTTCGCCAAGCTTTCGTTCCTTGGACTCTGGATAAGAACTGATTCATAGAGCTTTTTACGCGGGTGGCTTTCTTGTCATAGAGTATTTATTTGTCTGGGGAATTGATAGCTGTTTTATTGTTATGGCCTATCATTGTTTCTGTTCGGATGCGGATAGATTGAACGTGTTTTCTTAACTAGTCGACCTTATTGTGGCACTCGGCAGTAGATAATGCTATTGCAGGTCTTGAATACCAATTCCCTATTATTTTTTCTCTTATCTCTGTTCAGTACAACTGACCTCCTATGTCTATTAGAGCGATTATACAAATATATCATATTTTACTAGAAATGCCAAGCAGAGCCGCATAGGGGAAATAGCAAATATAAATTGGTATTCAATAATTCCATATCCTTGTGCACAGGCATTTCTAAAAGATTATGTGTTGAATAACATTACCCTTTCCCCTGAGCTATTGTCAAGATTCATTATGCATTGGATCTGATGTGGGGTTATCGCACATGGTTTAATTGTAAGTGTTAAAACCACTAGGGATTTAACTAGAAGTAGTCATGGCAATCAATGTGTTATTTACCAGGTTTACCGCCAAAATCCACTTTGAAATCTTTTGTTTTAGGTTAATGAAGGCATATATATATATACATAATAAAACAGTTAACTTACTTATTGGTTGGCAATATTCACGCTCCTGCAACCAACTGGTTAGCTAACCTGTATAAATAGATGAGTAAATCTGAACCTTATAATTGCCAAGGTAGTTTTTCCTTGGAAATCGTGCCATTGAAACCATAGGTTTTGCAGTTTGGGAGGGGTGGATGGCATTTTGTAAGTAAAACCCCTGACCTTTAAGTCACAGTAATTCGGTGTGGGTATCGGGTGTAATGTACGAAGTAGAAGATTTGGACGAGGTTGAGCTCTGGCGGCGTTCGTTGTCTCATGCGCCAGTCATTTATCACGTGAAAATTAAATACAGAGTCCATTACGGGATTGGTAAAAAGTGCCTCGAGTGGAGTACAGTCAGCAGTGCCTCAGGAAACTGTATGGACTTTCCAAGCAAAAGCACAGTCGCAGATATCGCCATGACGAATGGAAAACCTATTGTGATGCTATTTCCACATTGAAAATAAAACTGAGTGTTAATTGATTATATCAGCAAAAGTATACGCCTTCAATAAGATAAGTGGATACAGCATTCATTAATAAACTTTCATTCGTGTATGTCCCTTGTTTATTTTTGTAATGGCATCAAAGCAGTGATACCTCTTTACACGTATTTACTTTTTCTGCTTTTTCATAGTCACCAGCCACCCGCATAAATGCATACTGTCGATCTTGACTATCAGACCAATGTGAATATATATAGTTGCTCGTTGTGGTATCGATCAAACTGCCCAGTCGGTAGAGACGTATAGTGGTCTTGTCCTATCCGTGTTTCTCATCTGTACCTTGCTACCAGACGCCCATAGATATGGGGCCCCGGACCCATAGCAATGGCATTTTCCTTAAAAGACATGTCGCTCTCTTTCCTAGCGTCTTCCATTTATCTATTTGCCAATGGTAGATAATTATCTTATGTGTTTAAATGTGAAGAAATTGTTCAAAGACGCCTAGTTGAATTAGAATAAATATCATATACACTTTTTCGGTACCTTTGCTCGGCTGTATATTTAGGACATCGGAGATTAAAAAGCATGTGTATTAGGTATAACGATTTTTAGACGCTTGGTTCTGTCTGAATACCGACCTTGTGGTTAGGACATGTCTTGGAGAGTTTCCATCTCATTGCCATTGCTGGGTCCGAAGACTCTTTTGAACGGAGAGTCATCCTTTGAGGGACCCGTCACTGGTTCAGTGGACCCAACCTAATTCTCGTTATAAGTGGATTACTTATTAGTATGGGATTTGACACACCTCCCCTTTCTGAAAAAGTATACATGGATTACATGGACGTCACAATTTGTCTGCCAAGATACATTCTGGAAAGTGTGAGGGAGAGGAACTTGTCTTGTGTTAGAATCGTGGGAGCTAAATTTAGTAGAATCTAGTTGGTCGCGTTTATTGTATGGAGATGAGTAAGTTAATGGCTGTTTTGCCTTCAGTAGGTTTTGATGAATCAATGCTTTACGATTGCCAAAATCCTTCATCATTCCCACTCTCTTCCCCTCCGAAGTCCTCCATTGGTTTAGAGATATGTCCCCCCGATAATTGATATAATACGTTTCACCTGTGACGTTCACATGATGAGACATGGTTTAAACACAGGTCCAGCTTTTACATTTCGAATAGGCGCAATATATAATCTTTTTGTATGGCATAATTTAAGTCAGCTATTTAACCATGAACACAAATGAGCCCAAATGATAGAAAATTAAACTTTGATCAATTTGATATTAATTTTAGTTGGGTTATCTATCTGTAGAGCCCTTTATTCTCTGAGCCTTGATGTGCCCTTATCTTTCTTTGAATCGTTAATTTTCTCTATTGCGCCTTCATTTGATCAAATTACATTGTTCCTATTGATTATTCGCTTGACTTAAACAAAAAAAGTCGTATTCAAATTTTAGGACACCATAATTTTCATCGACTCATGTGATGTGTAAAACGCTTTGTGGTATCGATTGCGGCGTGATCTCTGCGTTCCGTTTAGAGAACAGACCGTCTTCCCCAAGTTTCAAGAGCGCACCGCTTACCATTTATTTCATGAGTAATTGTCAAATCAAGTATTATGGAAAAAGCAATGTTCGTGCTGTAATATCTCTGTAATACAAGTACCGTCCAAATAGGTTTTAAGATGCCATAAATCTACTTCCTAATAATGGCTGATTCAAAAAGGAGTTCGTATCAGATTTATCAGTGCTGTTGTGAGAGGAAAGAGATAATTGGTCGGGGGAAAAGACAGCTGGAGAGATAAAGCAACACCGTGCAAATATGCATCGCGAAAAAAGATTATTATTAATCCTTTACTTTTTTCAAGGACTGCCTTATGCATACTATGGAGATGTAATTAAGTCGCCTGGTTATGCCAGATCAGCGCATGATTTACTAGCGACGAGTGTATCGCATTTTTACTTGCAACATGTCATTCCCCAAATGTTTGGTATGTAGGTATTGTCAGACAGGTACAGAGAGTAGGTCCACCATTTCAACTAATAAATGTTGTTCAGCAATATCTCGCGTTATATGTGTTTACAATTTTCGGATTGACAAACTTTGTCTTTGTAAAATATGTCAAGCGTACTCTGGAAGAACTGCATATAGCTTAGAAGTGCTATACATATAGGACATTACTATTAGTCCATCTAATGCGCAAATAAAGGATTCAAACAAATAAACAAACGAACAAAATCTACATCACTGTACCAAAGTTAAGTGAGCTTGGGGTAATTAGAATTTTATACCTTTCAAGGATTCGAGGTGTCCTTTGTTAAAATTCCATGATTTCGATCCATATATGCTACAAAAGTTGATAACCTACGTTTAGAGGCTTCTAACAATGTGTATTTATTGAGTCAATCAAAAGGTAAACTGAGTTCACTCACATGCATGTACAATGCGTTAATGTGAATGTAAAATACTAAACTGGCATCAAAGAGGGACCTTCTGACAGGCTGACAAGAGAGACAGACACATTCAGACAAAGGCTGACCTAATGATTGACCATATATTTTATTTTAACTTAAGTTTTATTATATGCGCATGCTATATGAGAAGTGCTATAAGTGGAGTGCTATAAAAATATTCATATAGGACGCGTCCTATAAAAGTGTAGTTGTCTAAAAATAGCTCTGTTGATATGCTTCGCGGAGCTTTGGCTCTCCGCGAAGCATGTAAACAAATGCCCGCGATCGGTAATCCACCCATGATTCTGGTACTATGATTAGAGAAATACATAATAAAAACCATATCATTAAATAGAGCAGTAAATTCTCTATTGAATGATATAAATGTTATTAATGTAGCTCAAGAAATGGCTGCGATATGAACGTTTTAAGTCAACAATATAACTTGGCTACTAACGGGGCTGTCAGCGGGGCAGGCGGGATCTCTGAGACTTCTTTGATATTTTTTCAGTGATATATGATAACATATGATCAAATTTTATGCACATATAATAAATATAGAATGGAACGGCATCGTGCTTATGTGGACGAATCTCGTCCTATAAATTTTCGATTATTGCCGGCTCGTCCCATTCTCTCTATTTATATTTTCTTCTAAGGGTTTGATTCCTTTGTTTGACCTGAAGGTTTACTATATGTTTTGCATGAAGTAGACTAGATACCTACCTACCTGTAGAATCACCCTTGGAGTGAGCATATTGTTTCTATTTCTTCTTCCTAGCAACCGATGTGCATCCTCAAATTGATCATTGATTTGTGTTATCCTTGTTTTTGTTTCTAGTTCCCTCCCGTCCATACTCAGGTAAAGTTACCGTAGTACCACCTCTGTACATTAAGGCACTACTCCCTTCAGTAGTTTACCCTCAATCTGTCATTAGCTAAGGGTGCCATGTACATGATCATGGGTAATGCCTTGGATCCACTGGCCTGGGGTTGTATTATTTCTATCGCTGCTGCTGGTAGGCTTAATATTCTCAGCCGAGTTTACCTTATATATTTCAGTGTGGAAGGTGGGTTAAGTATGGCCCCGAGAATGGGTGCAAATATCCCTTAAGACCAAACCGTTGTAAATTATGGATTCTAATGCTGGTGGATCCCAGGCATATATGTTGCGGCCTAGAGTAAAAGAGTCTCTACTAGGATCGCGGTGACTTGTTCACCTTTGAGTCCCTCTCATGTACATTGCCTTAATTGTGATGTTTATTTCAGGCATCACGGACGTTCACTTCTCATCCTCTGATCTTGATCATGCTCAACCTTTACCTCACTCCTCTGAATTTATTTAACAATTTCTCTTTACCCATTCTGTCCTATATGTATCGGGAGTCTAACCTCCTCTTTTACTCACTATTACTAAACCTGATTCCTTTCCCATCTTTTCCTGGTAAGGCACCGACTCATTCCACTAGTCTGCATTCGTTAGATGCATCTTTCTGCGTTTGTGGTATTTTTTAGGTTCATCTCTGTCTTAAACCTACCTACTCTATCACGTCATCAGTGAATTTCTCACGGGTCTGCCTATGAAAATGCATGTTACTTCTGCATCACTGATATGTCACTAACAGAAAGGATCCCCGTCCTCTCCTGTCATTCTCCATCGTGCACTATGTCGAAGACTAAGGGAAGCAACACAGACCTTAGACTAGCCCTAGTCCCTACGACTGTGTTATGTGTGCGGAGCTAGTACAGTCTACTGCTCCCCTGATAGTCTCAGTCTCGGCAGTAGTGAGCCTAATATGATAGGTTTTATTTTTTTGAAATTTCGTTTTTTAACACAGACCTATAACACGCATGGTTTGAGTCTACATGTATATTGATAATGCTTCCCTTTTACAATACATTATTACCCCCTATGGGTAAAACCTTTTTATCCATTCAACATTGATCTGATGTGCCTCGTAATATAATGGTTTGCTATTTGTCAGACTATAATATTGGTGATTATATTACAAAGGTTTACAGGTGTTTTCTTCGTATATGGTAGAAAAGCTAATCTAATGTGATTTGTTCTAACCATATGAAGGTTAAACTGTGTTTAACTTAAATGTGTTAGGTATTTATGCCGGGCACACACGGGGAGAGCCGATGCTGCAATTTCAGATGTGTATTTCCCTTTGTCTCTAATTAAATGGTACGCAATACCACCTTATTGTAAAAACACCTTCAGCAATAAAGAATTCTTGAATGAAAATGGTACGCAAAAGAATGTGTCAATTAATCAATCGATATTGAACACAGGTATATGAAATGAAATTAGCTAACAAAATGGCATCTAGTGTAAGGAGATAAAGCTTGTTAATGTGACAAACTATAAACCTACTATGTTGGACACATGTAATATCGGCTCTGGTGATCTTCACCCCTTGAGTGCTACCGTGCTACTGGGCGATATAGGAACGTTTCCCAGCAGTCGGTATCCAATACCTACTGTTCCCTTCGTGATATTATTGGTGACATCATAAAGGGGTGCTCTAGGGTTACCTCCAGGGCTCCTACTAACCACTATTTATACACAATAAATGAATGTTAATCTTGTATCAGAAGAAGAACATTCTACAGATTCAATAATAAATTGGTGAAACAAACACTTCCCCTAAGTCGTAAATTATCAATAATGTGCCGATAATTTCTTATTTCCTGGAGCCGAGTTTGGAAGAACTCGTTTGGGCAACAATAAAAAAAAACTCAAAAACTTAGTTTAGCCTTGTGTTGCTAACTGGCAGAGTGTATCTCTTCCAGGACCTTCTGTGTTCCAACTGGTTAAATTTTAAAGCTGCTCTCCCTATTAATACCCCAGAGCGTGTAGTGTGACTATGTGAATTATAATTCCTTCTACCAACGTCTACGTAGCTAGATTAACAATGGTAGCTGTGTATCTTTTAAGTAGTTGGGTGATATTTGAACTAATATTATTTTCGCATACCCTGCGTATACATGTACAAGGTTATACATGCTCTTATATATATAAATCTAATGCTTTAACCAGAGCTTACCTATAAAATGTTCCTCCATGTTTAGATTTTAGAGATTATTGCTTGCGTAGAAGTAAATTCAGTCTCCTGGTCATTGCTTTTTGAAATATTAAGATGAATATCCGTCCTTTGATGTCTACTGACAAGGCTGGTTCCATTATGAATAAATAATAATTTTGTTTGCTATGCTTATTGTGTTTATAACTCTGGTTAAACGTTCCCAAACTAATAGCTAGAAATGATATTTATTTATTTTACCGATTCAGTAAGTAGTATACCAATTTATCCCTAATGATTTTAATTTTAATAACATCAGCAATAAAGAATTTTTTAATTGAATTGAATTAACTACCCCGCTTAATTCCTGGATATTGTTTATGCGAGCAGGAACATGACAGCTGTTCTGCAAGCCAGGTATTTAACTTTTCACCTGTTCGCCCAAGGCCACACGAATTCTCACAAATTTCTTCTTTTTAACTTGGTTGCTTTCAGAAACTGTCAGAAAGCGATATTTTGCTATTCCATTGTAGTATTTTTATTAAGAAAGTTTAGTAGCGCACCAAGCGGCCCAGGGTCATTAATCTAACCTCGAAGATAAGTCCAGTAATCTTCACAATCATAATTTTCTGAAGGCAAATTATGTTACAAAATTTCAGAGAAATCAATATAAAAAAAGTTTCGTAAGTTATTCTCCATATGGAATAACCTGATTTTGATGGGACACTTCCCGTGCCATATTTCTCTTTGTTATTCACAGTCCATCGTCAAAAATAATTCTGTATTGAGAAGTGAGAAATGTATATCCTGGAAATTTCAAGGGATTCGTGCAGCCTGCTGTTACCTTTCGATCGTTGAAGTTATTTAAATCCTAGATATTAATTTGTTGGTTATTCAGATATAATTATATATATTGTCAAATGCTGTTATACATATATACTCTTGGATAGATAACTTACTTGAGCTTGGTAAACTGTCCAATAAGAAAGGGTTGCTTGGTACTTATTATTGTAAAGTCCATCAAACTGATGAATGAATGAAATTCCGATGGCCCCATCGAACTACATGTAATTGGGTTAAACTTTTAAAATCAAACTAACCCCTTTCCAGTACATATTATTCCAACTTATTTCTTATCTAAAAAAACAGCAAGAAGATAGGACTATCCCTCATAAACAGGTATAAGATTACTTTAAAATGAACGGAATGTTTTAGGATTCAAACGTGTTTACTTACCTTCACATGTTTACAACGACTGTTTTTATTATAACATAAAAGCTAAGATTAGTGATATAACCCGAGTGAGCTGAATTTATGACTAACCCATTGGTTAACCAAAGTTTCTTTAAAAAATGAACTGGTCTTAACCTCACAGTGCGTGACATGTTACATTCTAGAACTAGGTATCACTATTTGGTTTAGGAAGTTTGGCACAACTCATGTGCTTCAATAGAGTTGTACTAACTCGATTAATGTGTCATTTGTTGTGAATGTTTATGGTTAAAATCGAACGAAAAATGAAAATTTGTATAAGTGTATTAGGTGAACATGTCAATCGTCGTTGAATAGCTGAATAGATTGCGAGGTCAGTTGTACCATTTTCAATCCGATCGGTCGCCTGTTACACTCTTATAGTAGCATTCAATTTACTGAAACATTTACTTCCTATCTTTATAATATTTGCTAATACTGAAATGCTTGTTTTTCAATCCGCCTCGATGCTGTTATTTTGCTTTGATTAAAATTTGAATATGTTCTAATTTACTTACACGCAGATTGGTGGCACCACACCCGAGGTATATAAAATTTTGTCTCTTAATTTCCGCACAGGTATGTGTGAAAATCAATGTGAAATATCTACACACAAAATTACACTAATTCAAGACTGACTGTGTGTACACTGATTTCTTCTTCATCAGTACTCTTCCCTCTTATAAACATTTGCATCTTTATTTCACTGTTCTACATTACCTCAAGCTAATCATAGAAAGTGCAAACTGTACCCTTGAAGTTATATGAAATGGGATTTATTTAATGATATAGTAGATAATTCGTAAACGAGGCCTTAGAAATTGTAGTGCTTCGGACATCTAGTACTATTGGACAGGCAAGTGTCATGTATTAAATAGGTTCGTTTTGTGGACGAACTTTATTTACGGTTTGCTTTCGCAAAATGCAAGAACCACTTACACATATGCCACGACAAGGAACGACTCAATAGAAATAGAAGTCAAATTATACGTACACCTTTTCTGGATCAGACATTTTCGTTATGATCTCTGCTGTGCTGTTGAATTGAATTGAAAAATCTTTTATTTGTCGAAAACATACACCAGTGTGAGGTTCGACAGATGGGTCGGTATTATATTCCATGTTTCCGGCTGTTACCGTATATCTGTTCCTAGGCCGTAATCATTCATTCTAGGGCATAGGCATGATGGCATCATTATTTACCTTTACGCAAGATCGTAGGTGGAAAGTTCTTCCATCGTTGTTTAAAGGGACCTGGGTATTAGGTGGATGGGTGGGTGGGGAATCACGAAGCACCACCACCACAATTAACCTAGATGTCATCTACATATTCAAACTGAATCTAAGCCCTCCGAATATGTCCTTATTGCATGGAACCAAATGTCATTTTCATTCTCGATGAAAATATTATTACTGTTGTGTCACCCGTGTGTCAACTGTAAATACTAAGGAAAAAGTCCAACAATCTATACGATTACTGCAATTCCTTGTTATTATTCACTTCATATGGATGCCGAAAATCGGACTCATATATATGAGCACATCTGTACATATATGTCCATGTCTCCCCTTTGCTTTTGTTGTATCATAATTTATATTACGGTATCTATACTGGGATTTCATTTTCCTCCCTTTTGTGTGGACCATGATTATAAGCTGGACTTTCTTTTCGTTTACTTCGAAGCTAACATTAAGCCATTCCTTTAGTTTCAGCTTTAACCAGCGTGATCTATCTACGAGTTACATGATGTGCATTCACATAGACTTATGGGTTTCCCCTGTGCATTCAATGTTAACAGTTTGTCAGCCAACCTTCTTTTAGTTTTTTCTCTCGGGTTATCAATTTCTGCTGCAAATACGAAAAATCTTTGTGGTATCAAATTTGAAAATTGAAACCTGTGTTTAATAATGACGTTATTCCAATGATTTCATCCAGCCTCTCCCTCATTTTAAATATTTTATTTATCTCAGATCATTTCTCTCGACGAGATTAGAGTGAATAATTACATTGTTGCTATCGATTTTAGGACCCATGAGGGGAAGATGGTGGTACCGCCGGAGGCCCGTCAATTGTTGGCCAACCTTTCCCTAGGCTCATCCGACATGCAGCCCCCCGGCCTTCTCCACTACCTGCCGCATCTGATAGGCCATCCTGAGGGCCTCAAGCCCAGCCTCAAGGAGAGCCAGGGACGCACAGGAGGTACTACAAGTCTTATATCAACAGTATCACTATATCTATATCAACAGTTACTGTATCACAATTTATTTTATTATGTAAACCTAGTGCTATTGTATTGGCTCATTCTTTTTCATTTGTTATTATTTGAACATATTTTATTCAGACATTATATTACAGATTCAACGTTGAATATTATTATTTTGCCTTTAATTGAATAAACAAAATATTAGTGAAATGTAAAGACATATTTCTGGTACACACCGGATATTTTCCTCTGTTGACTGCAGTTAGCAAAAGCATCATTAGTAGTTTATTACAAGTCAACTAGAAGAGAAATAGGAGAGCGCATGCATCAAATGTTATGGAATAATATTACCATAAAAAAGATAATTATAATGCTGTCTATTTAGAATACTAGGCGATTTTTACCAGATCTCGGTATATACCACAAAATCCCACTGCTTCGCGTGGCACTTTCCTCTTCGCAAAATTAGGAAATTCTCTGTGATATTGGAACTATTTGCGATATACTGACTAGAAGAAACTTACTTACAACATTGGTTATCTTTTCGACCCAAAGTGCCAGTATGGGATATGAATGTTTTAAAAGTTATAGAAATTTGAAGAAATAGGTCTGAGTGTATAAAACACCGATGAACATGGGTAATTATCTATGACAGTGCTTTAGAAGAGAGAATTGAGTTTCTTATTTTCACATGACGATGTATGCTTAGATCTTGTGTTGGGAGATTGGGTCACGTTTTTTGCTGTTTTGTTCCAGTCTCCATCGTCATCGGAGTCCCTACCATCAAACGTGAACGAGAAAGTTACCTCGTGCAGACGATCACTTCGCTTATAGACAGCTTGAACGAGGACGAGAGGAGAGACTGTCTTATTGTTGTTTTTGTTGGAGAGGTAAGGGCTTTAGATGCGTGTCATTAATCATTTAATGCCTTAGATTTATTTGTTCTGCCCCCATACCCGGTACAGTTTTTTAAAATATAAATACTCCTTCCCTCGATACACATTTGAGAGTCAGTATATGATTACATGGCTGAAGTCGCCTGAAAATGTACAATCTTCACCAATCCTCTCAAATAACCCTATTCGTAACAAAATTGTCCTCAAAATAAGGTTCAACATGAGCGAACAGATCTTTGTGTATCAAGGCTATACCAAATATATTCAGATATACCTAATGTTTGACATTTTCCCGCCTAATTTAGCACAATTAACTTAATGTGTAGAGCTGCCAATTGTACATTTCTCCCAACCTGACCCACATACATAGACTTAGATATCAACCTGTGTACATACATTCCTCAATTACACAAATGGGTTTTTTATCTTTTGATGCATTCCATAGCGTTCACATATTATATTTGCTGCTCTTGATTTTAGCCTTGGGCCCCTTCAGAGGTGAGGTTGCTATAAATAACACTTGTGCGGTTATTTACTTGGTTCCCACATTTAATCGTATTATAAACGTTATCAAGAGTTTCAATCCCGTTCTTCTCGGTTGTAGGTACCAGTTAATTTGTTATAACACATGTCAATCATTAATTTTGTTCGGGGTTTTATTCAGTTACATATCCTCAGATTCGGAGAAAAAAACCTGTACGTGTCAAGTTCCCTTCGTGATAAGGAAAATACGCACATCCTTCTTTATAAGGTTCCCCACGTATACACCCAGCTTTACATTAAACCTGTTTCTAATACCAGTGTTCTTGTAGTGGGCGGGGATATTGAAGTACGGTATATATTTTCTTCTTTCTTCTTTCAATCTGCCCCACTTTCTCAGGGTCTTTTTGTCTTTCCACCTTGTCAACTCCCATGCAGATAGGAAATATTGCGGTCAGGTCGCGATAATTTCGCGAAATACGAACTGCTAACAACAACAAATCCAGGAAACTCTTAATCTATTGCACACTATTCTTTATATTGATTGATCTTGGCGGAAGATGCATCCGTACTTTTCATGTGTTTACCTATTCGTATTTATCCTACAGTATGAAGATACATCTTATGCGAAGAAAGTCTCTGATGAACTCATGAAAACGTAAGTGTTTACAAAACATATCTTAGACAATGGTTATGGTTATTTATTGCACTTCTGAAACATTGGGAATTCGGTGATATCACTATTTTGGAACGGATTGACGCGTGAATGTAAAATATCCTTATAATTAATTTTATTTCTACGATGTGATGTCCCTTCTACCTGGTTAGTCTGCTGGTGATGGTACCTGAAAAATCCCTTGACCCTTGTGATATTATTATTTAGTAATATACTTATATTGCTAATATTTTCGAGATATCTATTAATATGGGTTCGTCTTCCTTTTTATCTTTCTAGATTCAAGCCCTCATTTGAAGTTGGACTTCTTGAAGTTATTGCTCCATCACCTCTGTACTATCCCAACATCGATAACTTGAAGGAAACGTTTGGAGATTCCAAGGAAAGGGTGAAGTATGTTTCTTTCCATTGCTTTATACTTTACTCTATTTCGGATATCCATGAACAATAATTCAGCGGGAATTTCTATTGTTTTCAACACTTCATATAATCACTGAAAAGATGGTAACTGTATTTTCATTAAAACAAAATTAATAGTACGGGTGTATCTGCTTGTCCATGGTCCTCACATATACCGAACTTATTAGTTTAACTGTATTTTTATAGATGGCGTACCAAGCAGAATCTTGACTTCTCGTTTCTCATGATGTACGCTAGGAGTCGGGGGACCTATTACTGTCAGGTGAGACATGGACACTCCTCGATAGAGCTAGCCATAATCCATATAATCTTGTTACCCACTAATATATTAAAAATAACATGCATATCATCTGCTGTTCTGAGAATCCCATTTAAAATATTTCTTATAGGGTTCTTAGTTAACTATTTGTGTTGTGTTATGATGTTCGAATTGTATGCGCAGACTTGAATGCGTTTTCCTTTAAAGTTTGAGATTTTATTCATTTAAATGTTTCCTTGTTCCTATTTTGTTGATGTTTTAAATTTTAGTTGGAAGATGATATCATGACCAAACCGGGATACCTCTCAACTATGAAAAACTTCGCTCTTAATCAAAAGTCAGACGAGTGGATTCTCCTGGAATTCTCACATCTGGGTTTTATAGGTTTGTATTTGGTGTGAAATTTTTTTTATTGATTTTATATGTGCCACAACCGTCTTTAGTTTTTTTAGGAAGGCATTCGAGAATAGAGATTTTATAAAGTTTTTCTTTCTTTTGGTTGAAAAATCTTAGTGATAGTGACTCTACATGTAGAGAGTATAGAACTGGGAGCTATATTTTGTTTTATAATTCTAATATATATCTATTGATTTTATGACTAGGTAAACTTTTCAAGTCATCAGACCTTCCCATGGTTGTTGAGTTCTTCCTCATGTTCCACAAAGATAAGCCAATCGACTGGCTTCTTGACCATCTACTCTATGTCAAGGTCTGCAATCCCGAGAAAGACAATGTATGTACTGAGTGCTTGTGATCCTAAAATTCTTGTATCAGTTCCTCGGGAGGGTTTACTAAAATAAAGATCCCATATATAAGTAAGATTCGTAAAGATGTAATGGCATGTGCACAATGTATTTGCAGCATCGACATACCTGCTAATTTAAATTTCAAGAAAATATATTTGTACAGTTACTATTAGGTCCACTGGGTTAAGTGATCATTCAACCATTGTTATTCTAAAATGTTCTTTTTTTGGCAGTCATAATATTGTGATATATTATATCACAGGGCCATATTGAACGACCTACCTCAAGGTTGAAGATATCGTCCCACTTCCAACACAAAATCTATAATTTATACTTGCTTTTCTTGGAAATACCATTAACAGAAACACTGTCAGCGATCTATATCTGAAATGCGGCGACGGTTCAAGCCATCTCTATTTCAACACATTGGGACACATTCTTCACTTAAAGGAAAGGTTCAGAAATTAAAGGTATGTATGGGTGGGAACTAACATATTCACCTTCTGTTTCCTACATTTGCTTCTTGAATTGCCACGTAGCTTGTAGAGGGTGCCTTGGGTGTTAACCTCGTAGGTCTATATCTAATTATTGCTAACATTTTCTACCGTGAAGATCCACATCTACGTTTACGATTTTATATATCGGCAGAACCATGCAACCTTTGGGATTCGACGTCTATATGTTACGTCCATATGGACAAACACAATTCTTATCATGGTTTATATATAGAATGGTAATTTTAGATGTGGCCTTTTTAGCACGCAGACCAGGGAATACGTCCTTCCAAAATATCGTGGCTGGTTAAACTAAGTTTGAACGAATATAGGACGAGAGCATTTTATTATTTGTTTGAATACCCCCAAAAAGAAAACTTAGATCCTTTATTACATTAGCTCTGTATTCCCTGGACTGATATCTGTGTCCTAGCCATGTGATTTTTGAATGAAATAATGTATATGAAACGTTGAATATTATGCATTGTGCTTCCAGAATGATTGTGGGAGATTCGTTTCTCTCTCTAATGCATATATCTCTGCTTTGTACATTGGGTCTACTTTTGCTTTCTGGATGGAAATGATGAATGCTTGAGTGTTGTATTTAAAACTAATTATGACTGAACGGCATCTATACGTAACAGCCATATGTAGGACGTTGTACTTCTGGGTGAACTGGTTACACCAAGTAGAACTAGGGAAATTCTTTACTAATAAAACGTGACTGTTTACCTCCCGATTCCTGATCGCATAGACCATGTTGTGCCCGACTTCATCTGTTAAACTTTGGGTCCATGTGGGGGAATTCCTGTAGGTCTCCTCGGGATCCCGAAGGTTGTTCTATAAATATCATTTCCCCAATCATTTATCAGGTCCTTATGATGCAACATGTCATATACATCTGTTTCTCGGGGCTAGTTGCATCTTCCAATGTTAGATTTCCGCTGCGAAATATGTTTAATGTGTTGATAATGCGCCGTTAGTTAAAGCGTTAGTATTCCTAATTCTTATCAGCAGAGACAGAAGCTTGATATCTAATCCAAGGGCGGTGACATCTTGATAGATCGTGCCGAATATAACTTACATTCAAAGTTTTAGAATTGGACATTTTACATGCGCCCCATTCTGTTCCAGGATTATGAAAATAAGACTGACTTTTCCGAGGTAAATTAATTCTTTATTCTTTATCCAGCTTTAGGCCAGGGAACATGATAGGGAAACAACTCATCAAGGTTTCATTGGCTTATAGCTACTTTCAAGACTCGTGTCGGTGTATATTAATGAAGCCCAAAACAAAATGCCGATACTACATGCTTCACTTACCTCTCTTCACCTTGATAATAATTACGAAACTAATCTAAAAGTACCTTCCTCACACACGTTCATAAACATTATGAAAGGGTTATGTCAATTATGGTCAACTCTTACCATTTTGTAGAGAGCTTTCCCGATATTTTTACTGTCTTAGAAGCGTAACTGGAAGGTAAACAACCAATTCAACCCCATTATTTTGGTAATATTGATATTAGCTTTCAGGTATTAGGAAAATGTAACTTTTTTCCCCTTACTGAGCCCATCGGATTTATATTAATTTCTTAAGAGATGTCCGCCTACGGTTTTAAATTTAGGATGGAATGATTGGTGACTGTTGGAATTGTTCTGTATTTTTACAGCGCAGTTTTTTTTACCTTCATACAGGTAAACGAAAATGTGATTCTTTCCTTTCTTTTGACATTAAATACTTGACATTGAAAGTTCTTTTCATTGACATTTTGTGCTGTAATTTACAGCTAGTTTAATTTTTTCTTCAGGATTCGTTGAAAGTTGAATTATACATTTTACATAAGATCAAATATTGTACTAAATATTGGGGACCAAAGAACAATTGTGCTTCCATTTATGACCGCAGACATCGTGACAAGTATTGAAGTATTTCAATTCACCTCAATTCACCAGCGACAGACGTGTTTTATTTCTGATATTAAAAAGTCCTGGCAGATGAATTATACCAAATTCCAATTTTTTGCTGAGTGACCTGTGAACATTGACGTCAAATGAAAGTGTTCTAAACAATGAAATAGACCTAGAATAATCGGGGTATTATAGAATGTGAAAAATGTACTCCTACTATTCTTTGCAAGTTAGGCCTATTTAGGAACGAGGTGATGGGAGTTCCTCGCAGCTTGACTACTACTATCTAAAGAAAAGATTTGCAAGTTAAACATATCTATTCCCAACCTCTGCCGACATCTCCGACAAATTGCACTCCCACAAATTTAACAGGTTGATCAGGTCACATTGGAACTTTGTTTCATTATCATAACATACCTGAGATACGTTGATACCTCATTTCACAATGACTACCAACCAAGGAAAGGTGGTCTGGTCGATAGATACGATATAAAGGTTTTCCGTGGCCAAGCCCTTTTCCTCCTTCCCTACCATTCTTAGCCATTGAAAATAGATGGGGTTTGTATCGTGGTTTTACATTGCCACTTATTCTGCAAGCAGGTCGGGGTGTAGAACAGGACGCATTTTATCGCACCATTTATACTTTATTAAATGGAAAAGAAATTGCGAGTAGGTGTTCATTGACATAATGACCCAAGCGTTGTTGATGGGTAACCTTTCCTACCCTACGCTGTGTAATGTTGTATGGTGTCCCTTTAGAAGTTCAGTTTGTAAGGCGAGTATGATCCATTCATTGGAGTTGCGCCTGTATGGATGGTCAGACTTTACCTGTGCCAACGAAGTTACCAGATATAAGTCAAGTAGAATGTTAGGTGTGGTGTGTCAGCTTGGAAGTTTTCGCATCTAATCAAGCCCCGTTGATTGGCATGGCCGATGTCTGTGTGTTCTATTTTAGGACAAAGACTTTAAGGGGTCACGCTACCGTTACCGCTACAGCCATGTGAGTCCCTCCTTCCTGCCCAAACTTTTTTTCCGCCTATTTTTTTGTATTTCATGCATTTTAATCCGAAAAAGAAATGTCACAGAAACCTTTTTTTCCTATATATGAACATCCCGTCCGAAAGTCACATTAGCACTTGATTTGATATGAATGTCCTTTTTCATTTTAGCTACGTTGTTGATTTAGGGTACATTTTTGTTTCAGTGAAATGTTATGTACATCAAACGCTTAGTGTTGCATATGCTTATAGTTTTCAATATATAAAAAGTACGATGTTGTATCTATAAAACTCTCATCGGTTCTTCGGCATAATATTCCAAGTTTGTCCAATAGTCAAGGCCTGAAGCATGAAACTCAAAATTGGATTTACTTTTTTGTGTTGTGGTTCACATCGCATACAGATAGATGGAAATATTTTAGATTTAGGGTTTTGTTCACTCATGCAATGGTTTATTATTTCCAGTTAGTACACAGCCTACATATCACCAGCGGCATATTATCATCTAGAATGTAACAAAAAAGAACAGATCCTTTGAATAAAGGACAGTTGTTCCATTAATTATTAACAACTAACTGGAGCACTTACTAACATAAACAATACCTGCATCTGAATCGAAAATATTTACATGCGTGATTTCGAATATATTAAATAAAATGAATTGAGAGTTATCTGTATCATTATTGGTTCATATTTTGGATTTTTAGTTTCCAGGTGGGCACATGCATGCTAATTGGTTGTAAATAATGGATCCTTCCAACTATTTAAATGATTCTGAATTTAAACAGTTTACATTAAGGGTAACTCTTTCTGAGACAATGTATCGGTATTGCCTAAGTCCTCTCTTAGTTTAAAAAAAAATCATTCATGTAACTTGGTAACAAAGGATTATTTTTACTGTAATAATGACAGTATGTTTGTGTAAGCTTTGTCTTAATCCACCTTTGTTTAAAATATTATTTCAGGACAAAGATTTTGGGAAGCCCCCGATGCACCGCGCTCATGTGAATCCCAACGCAGAAGTGTCTACAACGCTCAAGATTTACCAACGATTTAGCATAGATCGCGCTTACATGGGGGAAACCTTCTTCTGGGGCCTCCTACCCAAAGCTGGGGATATTTTACAATTCAAGTTCCAGCCTCCTATAGTTATAGAAAAGTAAGTATGCTTTCGATAAGATTTTCGAATTCTTGAAGTAGATATTTCTATAAACATTAATTCATTTGAAGAGATTTTTTTTTCTTTTCGGATCGGGTCAGGACCTTCTTGCATCGTCTGATCATTTGAAGAGATAGTTACATTCATTTATATTAAGAGTGTTCGCCATTGTTAATCTTAACTGGTTAATATCTGATATTAACTGGCTGTGTGATATGCATTTTCAGGTACTTATTTAAAAGTGGCAATCCCGAGCACCCCGGAGATAAATTCTTTAATACCACTATAGAGGTGTTGCCTGCAGAGCATCTAGTTAAACAAGCGGGCATCCTGGATAACGCAGTCCATAGCCACAAGTACCCCCGCACTGAAGATGGCTTCCTCATCGTAGGCAACTTCAGTCACGTGACCGGGGTCGCTGAGGGTCCATTGGATGAGTCCGTTGGGCAAATAGCCACATTGCGTGTACGAGTTCTTACTAATAGTGAATCGTGGGTAATTCTTAATGAGGTAAGGCATCTCAAATAGTTTAGCTACTGAACTGACTCTTTACCTTGATCTATTTGATCTGATTTGAAATAACTGTATTGGATAACAAGCAAATGCAAAGCATATTATCATTTAAAATTATTCTAAATATATTTCAATCTTGCGATTGTGTATAATATAATTGAAGATTTCTTCTCTAGTATTGGTTGCGCCCCTTCATAAAGTACGAATTCCACTTTTAAACGATTACGTTGTAAAAGTTAGGGCCTAACTTTTGGTTATTTTATTATTCAAAAGCATTAGTTGAAGAAACACCTACAATTCTTCAATTCTTCAAAGTTCTTCTCTTTGAGATGGACATAAGTACAGTAAATCTCGCCTCATATTTTTGTTTTATTCCAGTCGTTTAGATTCCTATAGAGGTTGCTGTACGTGAATCAACGCCCTTCCCTCGATGCAACAAAGAAAGAAAACTTGTTCTTTTAGTTACATATATATTTCGTTTCTTTTACAGATCTTTATAAAAACCAAAGGGAAAAGGTGACAGGAGACGGCCACAGTAATCATAGATCATCGAGTGTGAGCGCTGTACATGAATGTTGTGGCAACCTGGACGTCATGCATCAATCTATTCAACTTTCATCATATGAAAATCTCCCATCCTCATTATTTACCACAATTTCATTATCTGAGCAAATCATTACCTTCTTGGTCTGTCATTCCGCCCACATTCATCGTTGACCCCATTTTCATTCGTCTATAAATATCCATTTTTAGCAATCCCAAACATTATATGTAATATGTCATCTTAAAGCGAATGATTACTCAGAACTAAACGGGCTTGATGGACTCAGCATTAAACTTTAGAAGCTAATGTTCCACAGTTTTGAAAGAATAAAACTTGACTTTATCTCAAAGAAGAGATGACTTTGATGACTTTGCTCATAATTTATCGATGTACAGCCCCAGTTATGTTTGAGTGACATGCGCATCTTCCTTATTATGTAAATAGGACAATTTATTACCTTGAAACTCTTCACTATGGTTGTATAAATGAGTTACTTAGAGGAGTTGGGTAACGACGCGAGTGTACATCATCTTAATGCGTAATCATCCTTATAGTTATTAACTTATGGAATATCACGACGTCAAAACCTTGCCTTAATTCATCTAGTCATGATCAAAGTAAGGAAGGTTGTTTATTACATAATTGCTGTTTCCATTTCATGATAGTGATAGCCATTATCATTTGAATACTTGATGATACATTAGTTTCATCTACGCCATGTATTGTTAAAGCTGTGATGTTTGTGAAATTTATAATTACAAGTGTTCAGAACTTTCACTATTATTCATTTTTCACCTGATATCTTGTATATTAAGCATATAATAACAATTGATACGATCTACATACATGTATATACAGTTGTTTTTGCGATTTTCTATTGAATCGAGCTTCTCTTTTCAAAGGATATACATTATCCTTCAAATGTGTACCTATAGTGTATGTGTAGCTCTCGTATATCATCTTGGTAAATGATTTTTTTATCTATGTTTTGAAAAGGTTTTGAAGTTAATCTGATTGCTTTGAATGAATGTCTGTAGGAAATATTATTTCTTTAATCATGTTTGGAATTGGGTCCTCGACTCTATATTCAAAAATGTTAAATTTATAGAAAACTGGGAACCTTAATTTATTCGAAGCGTGTGATCTGTCTTTGTGATGTGAAGACTTATAGGTTAAATATGTAGACATTTTTCAGAGAGGTTACTGTAAAATCCTTGTAAAAAAAGGACCGGTGTACAGTTAGCGTGTACAAATTCAAGACGTTATAAAAGGACTTAAGATCTTTCTTAATCCAATGCGTAGCTGCTGCATTGTATGTTTCTAACGATGAGATTGTTATTGCAAGAATTTCTGAGATTGACAAAATAAAAATCTCACTGAAGCGCACACCCATGCTGCGAGCACTAGGTTCCCGCCTGTCAGTGTAATATAGGTATAGTTTGAATTTCTATTCCGATATCATTTCACTTGACAACCCCTGTCTTTCTTCGTCTTGATTCTAAATGTCGAGGTTTAATATGTCTTGAAGCTATTGAAGTCGCAATTTCGACCAAGAATACCAACCACTGAAACTCATTGTTTATTAATGCAAAGACGCCCTTAAAAATGCTTCAATAAATTGTAAATCATAGAAACCGGTTAGGATACGTGCCACAACAGTCTTTTAAAATTACAATTTTATCCAAGGAATTATCATCTCATCTGTGTATGGAATCGTCTAATTAAGGTAAACGTCTGATTGAGGCCCCAGACAGGTAATTATTCTACTTTCCGGCAATTATAAGCAGAATTTTAAAATTAAATGTGATTAAGAAACCAATTATAATGATCAGAAAAGGTATGAAGTTAATGTTTAAATTAGGTATTAACTGTTTTCCATTGATTCCTGGGGATGTTTTTCTACCTTCCGACAATTTTTAGCATGATATCAACCCATTTAAGGGGGAAATATTAAATCCCCAAAAGTCCCAATGTATAATTTTGCTACGTGCATGATGAATTCATGTGAAATTTTGATTTTTTAGTTTTAAATTGACAAAATCCCGTTGCCATGGCGACCATTTTGAAATGCATGTCTTTCCAATTTATGACAGTTTCCATGTCAACAACTTGATGATGTACTTTTTAAAAATGCCTCTTCGATTGGATACATTACACTTTTGCCATCAAAATGCCATTTCAATAGGGTGATATAACAGTTGTTGAACGACTTTTTTGTAATTTATTTCATGATGGTTTTTAGGTGATTTTGACAGAAGTAGGCCTTTTCCAGGAAAAGAATGTTTTCTGAAAACCTGTTGGATCCATTTTATCGCACTAATTTTGCTCAGGTTTGGAATTTTAGGATGTTTTTTTTGTAGTTTCAAATATGATGAAATGAGCTCTGGGACCGAAAAAATAGAAATTGGGTCTTCGGCTTAAATGGGTTGATTTTTCTACAATTATCTTTTCAATGATTTTAGGACTGTGCGGATAATTCTATTAGAAATGCTTGTAGAATCCTAATGCCGGACTTGAAAGTTAACTTCTTATCAATCACATTGGAAAGGTGCTGATGCCAAAAATATGTAAAGTTCGATGGTTATGGTGAACCAAAGCAAATCAAAGAATCATTATTGGTTCATTGATGAAAAAAATAAAATATTTTGAAATTTGATGATTCTCAAGTTTTATTCTTCATGCGTTACCACAGAGTATAATTATATGAATAGCAATGACAAAATTGTTCTGATTAAATTAATGATTCTTTCGACTCGTGAACAAGCGATATCAGGAATATACAAGGTACGCTATATTTATTCAAATGTGTAAAACCCATTAAATGTCTGGTCAGGCAGTACGTCCAAGTAGCGGTTTTGTGAGTGTGACATCAATGAGTTACAAAAGCCGTTACTTTTTTTTTACCGCGCCTTGTAGTTTAGTCTAGGAAATAACGAGATGAATACCACCTATATACATATACATATACATTACATAGTAACATACGCACGAACACCCTCCTCAAGTGGTCGTCAGTAATATAAAAACAATCGATGTTAAGGTAGAATACACCAACAAAAGTGTCCTATCTCGGAGACTTTCCGCTCCCGAGTGATGCACTCTTGTCCAATCGTAATAGGAGGGATCGAAATCCAAGTTCTCCCACTCTTCTCCAATTGCAATATCAGCGCATCCATAAAATTGCTCTTGGGGACCGCAGCCAACACACGCATGTCCCCATTCGTCCTCTCCCCAGCTATTGCCTATAAAGAGATACAAATGGCTATATCAAGAACATACTTCATGGAACTAGTCTCCATGCGAATTGTAATGTGAGATATAGAGAGCACTAGTCGAGTGCATATAGCAATGTGGAATACCTTTTGAAGGCACTTTTATATCTAGAACCAGAGCAATTGTACTGTAGCTCTGCAAATACTTTATTAGCATTCAATCATGTTTCAAAAAGAACGAATCTCGTATATCATAGAAAACATCTCGCTTCTCGAGCGAGGTCATATATATATCGTGTAACGAAAAGTAATGTATATCCCCAAATATATGGGTGGTAGCAATATGTTGATTAAATTATTTGTGGGTGATCTGTTTTTAAATGGCTGAATTACAATGATATAAACCGTATTTCCCACTTTGGGATTCTAAATTGCACTAGAAATATTGCAAGAGAATTAAAGCTTTCTCGTGTATACACTAATCTTTTTTTCTGCGTACATCAATTTAATATATTTTGGCGCTAATTACGATAATAAACAGTTGGACCTACCTGCGTTATATTTCCACTGGAGCACACATTGACTACAAGTGAGAGCTGGTGGCAAACGTACTCCCAGTGACACCATTCCCGGATTGTTATCCTCCAGGTAATAGCGCCCACCTTCACCAGTCTCCAGTTCCAGCACATTTTCATCTAAGCACTCGTGAGTGACAGGGCGGTGTGGGTTGTTGTTGGGACAGAGTCTGAACTCGAACCATCCTTTATGTGGTGCCGTTATTTGCACCTCTACAAGTATGACACTGCTGGGTTTATATCTACGTACTATTATACCTTTGGCATACTTCCCACCAGCTTCGTTTTCTCTTGGTCCGTCCCACGGGTCGCCACAAACTCCGCAGCGTCCATTGTTCAGCCCCCATTGAACCTGACAAATATCAGTATATCACAGTTTATAGGAAGATATTTCGAGCGATTAAATAAGTAGTTGTTATAGGCTTATTTTGTTAAAGTTTCGTCCTTCATATTACTTCACAAACTCACCCAACTTTGTTGCGGTTATTTAAATTATTTAGATTTTATTATTCAGATTTAACTCTGACAACCTAGAAAGAGGAAATCCCTTCCTTGGGAACCTAATAAATAAAACCTAATATATATATTTAAAAATCCTTTACCCAGTTGTGGGAAATTTTTTTTTTACTAAAACCTAATATATACCTAATAAATAAAAATAAAATTTCATGATCGCAATACTATTTATCTACGACTGTTCAATATTATACAACCATCGCATTGCACCGATCCAGTCTACAATTGAGAAATTACTGGACTACTCACCTGAAACCCTCCACAAAAAAGCTGATTATCGGCGTAATTAGCTGGGGTGGGATATCCGAAGCGAAACATAGAAGATCGTGAAGGAGGTTCTACCAATCGTCCATGACCTCGGACTGCCACAAATAGTCCGATGAAGGGGAAAGCGAACATGGATCCAAATCCGAAACACTGCAACGGTCTTAAAGTTAAAACAAGATACCCCATAGCCAACTGAACAATTTCATTTGTCGGGTAAAATGAAAGTATGAAGTAACTTTGTGTGAGATTCTAATGAGCACCATCCAAGGGAATCACTCTGATCCATTTTCTGCGGTGAGAATATCGACATACGCAATCCAGATCCGATGTGCTTCCATGTTATGGGAAAATTTTTCCATGAGTATCATGTCAAATGGATTAAACTGAAGGCGGTATCACTCGGTTGACTGGTAGCATGGTTCACGGGAGTCAGAGGTCAAATAGGCCAATGGAAGCGTGTGTATGACTTGTTAATATTATAATACTGGGAACTCGGCTTGTATGTATATAAACATTTATATGAATATATGCATTGCTATCCTTAAGTTGTTGTTGAAAAGTTGTATTGACTCAATACATTTAAATTTAATTTATATGAAATAATGAAAAGAGGCATTTCTGCTGCGCAGATATTCTCATGCACTGCCATAAACATACAGAAAAAAACCATTTACTAAATTTGAATCATACAATACAACTTACGGATGCAACTTAGACGGACAGGCAAGTTAAGTCAATTCAATTGAAATAACTATCTGCTAATTATTTTCGTAGGGTATAGGACATCGAGTTCAGGTAATAACACTTAAATTACAATAAAATATGTTAAACCATTAAGAACTTGGTATGGCCGAGATATAACTACAGTTAGATATTCATTTGATCTGGGTGTGGCGACAGTGGAGTGCAAAAGTGATGAGCATTTTTGTTGCTTCAGGTGGAGTGCCTAGGGCAGAGTTGGTGGTCATACCAAGGCAGGCAATAGTGTAGACATACCTGCAGTAACCGTAACACTTATTTTGGCTTCAGATCATGAACTCTTTCGACTTCCTGGCATTGGCATGTGTCAATACTCGGGATACTAATCATACTATACTAAAGAATTATCTATATCAATGCCAACATCAGACGGACATTAAACAACTTCCTGTTACAAATTAATGCCACGATCAGTCATTAGATACTACTATATTGGCTCTTAGGTAAATAGTGGTTCAAGAGAATACTCAATATCTGGATTGGATAATGATAGGTCAAATCTTTTTTTATTCACGTGAATATTTCTGGTTAACAAATACAACAAAATACTGATTTCAAGGGAAAACATTGACATGAGATGCCAGTGGACAAAAGTCAAATAAGGACCACTTTCGGTTAAATCAAAGGGATGTATATACACAGAAAATAAGCTCACCTATCAACGTTCATAAATTATACCCTGCATGTCTGACTAACGACCTCTGCAACAGCATAAGGACTACTGCCTTGGAAAAATGTAACAGGTGTTCGCTCATTTCTTAACAAAATATATACACCCTCTCAATAAGTTTAATCCATGGCAAGAAGTTACGGAACACCAACAAAAACAGCAGTCATGTAACATGAAATAATACAACACCTTTATCATATTATAAAGGAGAATGGTCATTAAACTCTACATAAAGGTGACAAGATCCACAACATATATATACTAACTTTCCAGCGTTATGTACATTTTTCTCATGAAAGTCATTATGTGTTAACACATTTGTTTAATAACGCATCCGTATAAAATGCATTTAAAAGCAGGTTTTTAGATTTTTAATAAAACTACTTTTTTTTGCGATAAAGCAAAGGATTTTGACGATTCAAATTTGAGAAGATTTTTTTTGTGAAACCCACCAGAATAACCAATTGAAGCTTGAAAATAACAAACTCTGGTCTTAACTCAGTCCCCAACAGGGAGCACAAGTTCAGTATATGACGTTTAATACAGATCTCAAAAACATGCCACATTAGGGTACATTTAATGGCCAGACATTAACTCTAAAGGCAAGTTTGTTTTTTCATTCCATCCACACACTTTACCTAATGGAACGAGCCGTTCTGAAGACATACTGGTTCATGGCATAACAATCTTATAAATAAGACATTCGTAAGACGTATGGGTTCAGGGCAAAACTTTTTTGTAAAATGTTGGGAGGGGTGCTGCCATAAAATAGATGTAGATTACCCATAACAACAAGTTTCAGCCTTTCTGCGGCCAGTTATGTCTAAGTATGCGTATATAGAGCTGAGAACGCTAGCTTGCACTGTTGGTAAAGAGTTAAACCTATTAGCGATCCTGATCTTCGAACAGCGGGTGAAATAAAATTTAAATGGTTTTCTGGAGAAGGCTTAGTGTACAACCCGTTTAAAGCCACGCGTACTACATAGTAGCAAGGTATATGGTTGATGGTTCGGTTAGGCTTTGTGGTACCTTTTAGTGGGTGTCAATGGGGAACTGATGAAACAAAGGGACAATCCTTGAGTCTCTTTCACTTTAGGGGACACAACAACTACATTTAGGCACATATTTATGATTAAGACAGTCATGGTAGATAACTCTACATTTAGGCACATGTTTATGAATAAGACAGTCATGGTAGATCACTCTGAAGGCCAGTGGTACAGTAAATATTTTGGTACGTTATTGGTGATGTGTTAAGTACACCTTTCTGTACACAAGGTCTGTGGGGTTTAATATAGGCACCAGGGGTTAACTTTTCAGCTGGAAGCAGCGAAACAAGAGACACGGGTTATCAACCCAATCAGGGGATTAATTGTAGTGGGAAGCAGTACACAGCATATTATTCATCTTCAACGAACAGAATCTACCCTATCTAGAATCTTCACAAACAAAACATTTTTACAAGCTAAAACTTACGATTTTGAGAACAACAAAACATTTTTACAAGCTAAAACTTTTTGAGAACAATGTACCACATATGACAAACATTTAAATACCTAAGATTGAAAAAAAATATCAACCAACGCAATCGAACTAATAACACGAAGACATTTGATCTATAAAATAGTTCTACATTGTGCTGAGTAAGCAGAATCAACCATGTCGGAGTCAGGCTCAGAGTCAATGCAGATCACTCTATCCATTTCGTAGGGAATTGAACCAAAGCTCTTAATCCAAACTCGTGTAACGTAATTCAAAATATCCGTTTCTGATTTCACGAATTAAGTATAGCAAAAAATATTTTGACAAGAGTTCTGCTTCAAACCAGCGGAAATCATATCGACTGTAATGTGCGTGACAGGAAGGTTAGTGGTAAGTGGGAGGGGGCAGCCCTGAAGCCACTGGCCTAGATCAAGGCCAAATACCTGCAATGAGTCAATAAAGAGGAATATTCAATCGTCTAAGCAACAGCTGATGATACTACGTTGCTTGAACAGAGATTACTTTGATTACTCAGAGGGGTGGGGACGTGGAACAACGATCACCGACTACCCATTAGATGCACCTACGCGAGATATTAATTATATCAACTCAAGTCTGGAATACACCCTCGCTCAAATTTATAAATGAGTGTAATATGTAGGCCTACATTACAGCTGGTTCCAATAATTAGTCGAAGACTTTTACTTATCATTTCGTCAGATATAGTGGACAAACCCCATTCCCGTAATCCTCTACCTCAGCATCTGTATCTCAGCTGCATTTCAGCGGATATTCCGGAAATTTGGCTATGTTGTACAAAATTAACTCTTTGAATTGACTTTCACATCTTTCTGCCTGTGCGTGTCACTGTACACTTCCTAACCTCCTGCCCCCATTTGGGCGTAGTTTGCACGGAATAGTTTTTTCACAGACCACACACATTAAAATTCTCGAGTTTTTCCTGAATGTAATGCATGTCCAAATATCTGGCTTTCCAGTAGTTATCTATAATCGTTGCATTCTTTTGTTTATCAAAGTCTTCAACTAAGAGTTGGATTTAACACTGTGGGAACCCTTTAAATCTATATTTGTTTACTATACTAAACTATAGATAAACCCATTTTATAGTTTTCATCTAAATTTGGTTTAGAAACGAACATTTCAACTCCTTAGAGACAAAGCTAATAGTCACAGCCGATCACAAATTCGTTACAGACAGCTAACATTTTATAATCATTAAGTAAAAACGGACATGTTCAACGCACGTTTTTTTAATCGTTTCAGGAAAAACCGTAAAGAGCGAAGACAATTCCATAGTTGTTAATACTATAGCATGCTTGGCACATTGATAAAGGGTAAGATATATTCTATGGAGATGTAATATACACCTCCTGTGTTATAGGCTATTGCAATGCCACGAAAGGATACCAAGCAATGGTAAATACTGTCTCAAAGCAGTTTGTCTTAAATTTAGATCATGTGGTTATTTTCATAGCACATTAAATAATAGTTGAAGTGGCAGAGAATCGCTAAACCCGAAGGACAGATCAGTCCATTGATACCCGTACGTAAATTTATATAATAAATGGATAATTCTTCAAAATTCGACGATTATAGCAAGTCGGTTGGCCAGTAGAGAAACTGAAACATAAGATTTGTGAAAGAAAAGACAAAAGGAAATATAAAATACAAATATTCTAGTTGGTTTGCTTTTGTCATTTGTGCTTCGGTTATTTGAATAGACTAAGCACATGATAATTAAATTAGACACGGGATTGTTCATGTGTACTATACATGCATGGTATTACGTAAGCTATAATTCCTTACACCCTATGAATGGTATTACATGGAAATATCATAAGTACACACGAAGTACTACGCTGGTAGTGAGCAATGCAAACACAGCTATTTTTACCGACCAGAGTATGAGACTATATTTTGATCTGAGATATTCCTCTCATTGCCATCGGTATTTCCATTCCAATAGATGAAAAAGATGAAACAGACTAACTATAAACCGTGTCGTTTTTATCAGAAGCTGAGCCAAAAGTTTCGAATAAACCATGGAAATATGTATTACACACAATACAGTCACACATTTAGTTAAGCACTGAATCCCCATTCTAAAGGAAATGAAATTAAAATGATGACGTTAAAGAGATATTGGAACTGTAAAAATATTAGACTGAAAACAGTGTGGGCATGTGAGAGTAAACTGGAATGTTAGATTTGTAGAGATAAGCACCAATTAAATGTTTTCTTCAAAAATATTTAACGGCCTTTCATTTTCTATCTGGAACGACAAAGGCCATTAAACATATACAAAAACCATAAATGACTAAGTCAGCGTTTGAATACTAGAGACGCAAAAGTTGGACATAATGGTAACTAGTGACGGATCCACGCACTGGAAGCTAGGTGGCTTTCATTCAATACTGACGGGATTCACGATAGTAATTCGTTGAAGGTATTTCCATTTACGTATCAATCAAGGCTATAATCACATCACTTTGTCAATGAAACTGAACAGGTCATTTATCAAACAGAGTGATAAAGACAAATTTGAAGTCGCACCATGTCCAAGAGTATAACTAGTTTCGCAATATGGTGTACAGGAATCCGATTACTTCCCGCGTTGCTTGATCCCCGTCTATCATTAGCATAGGTTCACATAATGAAAGAAGCCCTAATAGATATGAGGCCTTGGTACGACCTTGGTTCAGCCATCGTGTCATAATGAGCTTTTCCAGAACACGGTGTGTATATGTATCCACCAGGGAGGGCCACTGTGGTCGTAAAATCCATTTCCATACACACAAATCCATATCAGTTGGATGCTGAAGCAATATGAAGGAAATAGAACTATGGCCTTACCATGTCCTACTTGAGGTTGTATCCTGACATCAATGCTTTGAACTCCCTTTATCAAGACGTTATACACATCAAGATATGTGTGTAAGCCTAGATGATCTTGGACGTTAAAAGCACTCAGCGAGGCAAATAATTGTTCCACTGGCTATGGATAATATCCTACGGAAAGCTTCGTTCCGAACTTTTCCACGCACACATTAACCTTGTCTACATTACCTAAGTTTGCAGGCCAATTTCTAAGCTTTATATTGTTTGATCAAAAGATGCTAAAGCAGAGACGGTGTTATTCATCATGTATTTTCATCTTCCAGTAACACAGTTTGTATTTGGTCCTGTTGAATGGACAACTGTTGTTGTAACTGCTGGTCTGTCGCTTGGATCTGCTGTAATTGTTGTTGCTGTTGATGCATCTGTTGTTGCTGCTGCTGTTGTTGCAACTGTTGATACTGTTGTTGCTGAAGCTGTTGCTGGGGTTGTAATTGCATTTGCGGTGAGAGTTTGGGTATTTGGGATTCAGTGGAGTGAGGCAAATGTTGGATTTGTTGCAAGTGAATCTGCTGCAGATGTGATTGATCCTGAGACTGTTGCGGCCGCACTTGGTACTTAGTATGGGACTGGTCCTGTGCTGGCTGAACAATTTGTAAATGTTGGTGGGGCTGGAGCTGGACTCCTTGTATTTGATGGGCCTGAGATTGCTGCTGTTGCTGTAGTCCAGGCGATGTATGTGATTGATTTACCAGAGCCAGTCCGGTTGAATTTAAAGATGGCTGCAGGAGAATCTGGAAAAGGTAAATATTGAATGAAACTATAGTATAATACAGAAATTTCAAGAGATTTGTAACAATAAAATCATGGACGAAAATCAAGGAAAATACACGACTTGATATATAATCGACCTCCTTTGGCCTGGCAAAAATGGCATAAGAAACTCATGAAATATTTCCCCACTAACCTGCTGGGCTTGCTGATGCTGCTGCGACGGAGAACTAGGGGAGAGCATGGATATGGTCATGAGAGGCTGTAGTCCGGAAGCCAGTAAGCTGGACGTCATAGATGGCACACTCATAGCAGAAGAAACAACTTGAAGCAGTTGTCGCTCCTGTTGTTGTTGTTGTTGTTGCTGTTGCCCGTCAGTTAGCGACATGGTATCTGCATTATCATCCATTCCAGTGGGTCCTAAAATCGGAAATTGGAAATATAATTGCCAGAGGGCAAGGGAAAGGTCAAGTATATAAATTCAAAGACCAGATTTTCGAGGTGGTACTGAAATATCTCGATGTATCTTCATATAGTAGAAATAGTAATAAGGCAGCGTACATGTTTTGTCTAATATTATCTAAGTTAGATTGGTATAAATCATACTGAGAATAGTGTATATGTTACATAATTTTTGTGGCTGACTAAAAATCTTTAAATACAAAAAAATACATCATAATATATCGATACAAAAATACCATGAGATATATTACTTATTATTACCATGTTTTTGAAATGTATATGCAACCGAACAAAGAAATACGCGTGTTTAACCTGTGATGCTTAAAGGCTATCTCTATATAAACTTAGCCAACAAACATTACAAAATAAAGGGAAAAAATATATACCAAAACAAGCAATAGAAAAATAAAGGAAAAACATATATACCATAGTTCTGATCTCGAGCCTGCAGAGACGACAGGGACAGGGGAATCTGAGATGCCAAGAGGAGTTGTTCAGAAATGATTCTGAGTTGATCCTGTTGTTTACGTATAGCTTCCTCCAGATCGCGATGTTTAGTGAGCAGTTGCTGCTGGAGTTGTAGGCGGGCCTGTGAGAGCAGGAGCGGGGGAGGAGTCATGACGGACTGCGAGCTCACAGGGGGAGTTGCTGGATTTACAACACACTGAAAACAAGGCGAACGTCAGTTACCCAAATAAAAATATTCTTATTGTGCCCAGTCGTTATCGAATAATGAATAAGTCCCAATATAGGAAGAGAAATTCTTTTGAAAGCATACAGAATCGACTGAGAAGCTTAAGAATATTTACCTTGAAATTGACCTTTATACACTGATTAGAATAAGATAATCCTAAGTTTATTAATTCTCTTACCACAGTTGTATCGTCTGATACCATAGGTGTCTCTGGGTCGATCCACGAATCCACAGCGCCAATGTTTAAAGACTATGAAACATAAATAAATAACAAATAAGTAGCCGAAGGTAGTAACACAAAATTCCCATAGTAAATGGAATAATAAAAGACAATAAGCATTGGATTGTAATTTAAATAGTATCGATATGCGACGTTATTCTAAGAAAAAATGATACAAGAGAGGAATGAGGCTGATGGAGTGTTGGATTTTTTACCAACACAGCGTTAGCTAATAGGTGGGGTGTTTATACATTGGTAAAGAGGGATGTTTTCAATTAAGGCCAAAAAAAGGCAGGGAGGGGAATGTTTCTCTACGTAGGGGGTTGGTGGTGGGGGTAATCGGAAACACACCTATTTTTGGTGGCCTTATTGATTTGACCAGTGAAAATTAAATATTATTCTATTACTTGGACATGAAACTAAGTACAATTACATTAAGTTATATTTCGATTTCATTCATGATATATCCTAAGTATTATTCTATTACTTGGTCAAGAAACTAAGTACAATTACATTAAGTTATATTTGATTTCATTCATGATATATCCTTGTGGCCTTTTAAATGGGGGCATATATAGAATAGTCAATCAGAAAGTCAATCAAAAAGTCAGAAATGTCATTCGTTAAGTCAGAATAGTCAATCAAAGTCAATCAGAAAGTTAGAAAAGTCAATCAGAAAGTCAGAAAAGTCAATCAGAAAGTCGAAATAGTCAATCAAAAAGTCAGAAAAGTCAAAAGTCAATCAGAAAAGTCAATAAAAATGTAAATCGAAAGTCAGAATAGTCAAAATAGTCAATTGAAAAGTCAAAATAGTCAATCGAAAAGTAAAAAATAGTCAATCAAAAAGTCATTTTAATTCGAAATAGTCAAACAAAAAGTCAGAAATAGTGAATTGAAAAGTCAAAATAGGCGATCGAAAAGTCAAAATAGTCAATCGTAAAGTCAGAAAAGTCAATCATAAAGTCGAAATAGTCAATTAAAAAGTCAATCATTAAGTCAGAATAGTCAACCATTAAGTCAGAACAAACAGTCAATCAAAAACTCGAAATAGTCAATCGAAAAGTCATGAAGTCAGAACAATCAATTGGAAAGTCGAAATAGTCAATCGAAAAATCAGAATTGTCAATCAAAAAGTCAATGGCATTTTGCGGTTAGGAGCAAGACCCTGACAGATGAAAAAAAAATGATAAAAAAAAAAAATTCCGTCCTAATGGGATTTTAATGACATTTGCGGTTAGGAGCATTTCAATGGCATTTTGCGGTTGGGAGCAAGACCCTAGACAACGTAGATGAAAAAAAAAATGAAAAAAAAAAAAATTCCGTCCTAATGGGATTTTAATGACATTTGCAGTTTGGAGCATTTGAATGGCATTTTGCGGTTCGGAGCAAGAGCCTAGACAAGATAGATGAAAAAAAAAGAAAAAAAAAAATTCCGTCCTAATGGTATTTTAATGACATTTGCAGTGGAGGAGGAGGGATGGAGGAGGAGGGATGGAAGAGGAGGAGGAGGAGGAGGAGGGATGGAGGAGGGATGGAAGAGGAGGAGGGATGGAGGAGGAGGAGGAGGAGGGGGATGGAAGAGGAGGGATGGAGGAGGAGGGATGGAGGAGGAGGAGGAGGGATGGAGGAGGAGGGATGGAAGAGGAGGGATGGAGGAGGAGGGATGGAGGAGGAGGAGGAGGGATGGAGGAGGAGGGATGGAGGAGGAGGAGGAGGGATGGAGGAGGAGGAGGAGGGATGGAGGAGGAGGGATGGAGGAGGAGGGGGGATGGAGGAGGAGGGATGGAGGAGGAGGAGGGATGGAAGAGGAGGAGGAGGAGGGATGGAAGAGGAGGAGGGATGGAGGAGGAGGAGGGGGATGGAAGAGGAGGGATGGAGGAGGAGGGATGGAGGAGGAGGAGGAGGGATGGAGGAGATGGAGGAGGGGGAGGAGGAGGGATGGAGGAGGGGGAGGAGGAGGGATGGAGGAGGAGGAGGAGGGATGGAAGAGGAGGAGGGATGGAGGAGGAGGAGGAATGGAGGAGGAGGGATTGAGGAGGAGGGATGGAGGAGGAGGAGGAGGGATGGAGGAGGGAGAGGAGGAGGGATGGAAGAGGAGGAGGGATGGAGGAGGAGGGATGGAGGAGGAGGGATGGAAGAGGAGGGGGGATGGAGGAGGACGAGGAGGAGGAGGGGGGGATGGAGGAGGAGGGATGGAGGAGGAGGTGAGTGAGTGAGTGAGTGAGTGAGTGAGTGAGTGAGTGAGTGAGTGAGTGAGATTGGTTGCTTTAACGCCCTTATCAACACTTTGAAGTGTTATCAAGGGCGGGAGAGCTGAGAGGGAGGCAGTTTATGATCATACCCAGGAAATAGAGATAGAGAAGAAGGGAGAGAGAGACAGAAGAAAGAGACAGAAAGGGGGAGGGATGGAGGAGGAGGGATGGAGGAGGAGGAGGAGGGGGGATGGAGGGTGCAAGGTCAGATGAGTGCAATGACCTTGCACTCATCTGACCTGGCACCTTCCAACCCTGGTTGATTTCTGGGAAACCACATTAGAAAGTATATATAAATGTATTTTCAGTTCTAAACATCACACAGTTATGAAAGAAAGACGAAAAGTATTGTTATGATCATTAGAATACTTCTGCACCAGAATTATTTTTGTACATCCTTAAATTAAAAAAGTTGATAGAACAACTCTGTGTGGACACCTGACTTTTATAACCCGGTGGTCACACTTTTATTACACTGACTGGGGTGCTAGCACTGGGGTAGAGCTGGCTGTCTGGGGCTGTCTCATCTGATAACAGATTCATTCTAGGCCCAGCTTTTGATAAGGGCTAAAGTCTTAGTCAGGGTGATCACGATCGTGATCACTTCCTTTGGTGTGAGTCCTTGTGCCGAAAACACAAAATGAAAATAGTCCTCAGTTACAAACTAATATGTTATGCCAATAGATAAACGTCCGAAACTTTTCTCTAGGTTAAGGAATAGAATAGGAACAGCAGGAAAAGGGAGAAGGGGGCGAAAAAGTGGCCCAAACAGTCGGGGGCCACGTTTGTCAGTATATCTATGTCTTCTCCTCTTAAATCCAGAGTAAAACGCTAACGCGAATAACATGTGTATGGAGGGTTCGGCACGATAGACGATAAATTAGTGACACAAAATTGGAATGAAGATATGATGGTATGTTAGTGAGGGAATCTTGGTGGAAAAGGAATATTTGAAGTGACAGTGGTTATAGTCGCTAATAGCTTTTTGTGTTTGTTAATATGTTATACAAGGTTCCCGCGGCCCAGACAATATCAAAATATATCTTCTGTATATCTTCATGTAAACTATAACATACTACCACTATGTATTCGAAGACTACAACGGTTTATTGCACTTTTTAGAAGCGAATTTAAATTTGAAGATGAACATACAGTGCCCTATAATATGAGAAACGGTGGAAGATTGGAGTTAAGTAACTGGAGGAAGGAGAGGATCCGCAGGAGTCTATTCGGAAGAATAAGACTCCTGTGGAACACCCTCCCCATGGAAGTGAGAAACCTAGATGTTGATGTTAAAATTTTTAAAAGGAGTATAAAGGGAATTTGCTGGAAAACATTTCAAGAAAATAAAGAGGTGTGGGAGATACCAGACACACTCAATCGACCACAACAGTAGAATATTGTATCATGCTCCTCTGAGAAGGAGATTTAATATAGGATAATATGTGTATGTATGTATGTATGTATGTATGTATGTATGTATGGTAGAGTTATCCCTATGTCGTCGAGGTAAAAAAATACATATGAGTAAATGCATATTTAATATATAGTTGTATGATAATATGAATGCCATGTATTGTGATGACACGGCGCAGGTGGTGGTGTTTCTATCAAATTTTTAATACTTTCAAATATTGTTTGAAAATCTACTCTTGTATAATAGATTAGAATTATCTCATATGTTAGAACATTAATCGTAACTCATCATCGTACTGAGAATCAGTGTAA
Organism: Sthenelais limicola; assembly: GCA_942159475.1. Taxonomy (NCBI): domain Eukaryota; kingdom Metazoa; phylum Annelida; class Polychaeta; order Phyllodocida; family Sigalionidae; genus Sthenelais; species Sthenelais limicola. The sequence continues at coordinate 97,545,009 of OW804095.1, forward strand.
AATTGTACATAAAGTCGTGATGAAATAAAACACTTAAAACAAAAAATTACTGACTTTTACTAACCAATTCCCCAAGTATATGGTCAATAAAGGCTTGATGTTTAAATGGACGTAACACGTTTCCCGCTGGCTATTTACAAACGGGTTGTTTTTTTACAAATGGGTTTGAATTAAACATTATAAGAGTTTTCATTGCAAGTTGTGTGATAATTAAGTTTTTGAGAGCTTTCCAATGTTCAAGCCCTTGCTACGATTATGCTTCTACGGCGCTCAGATCAAAATGTATTCATTTATTTTCTCAGATTGAAAATTACTGACTTTTTACTGATGCACAGCGGAAATTACTGAATTTTAAGGTCCTTAAAACCCCAAACTCAAAGTTACTGACTTTTAATGACTTTAAGGACCGCGGGAACCATGTTATGGGTCAGATTTTCAGAAAATGTACAATTCACCTTCGCCAATCTTCTCAAATAACCCAAATTTCAGACGAAAATAAAGTCCAAATTACAGTTCAACCTAACCAAACATATTGCTAGAATCAATGCAATGCTGAATATACTCAAATTTACCTACTATTGACCAAATTGCAGCCTACTTTAGCAGAATTTACTAAATGTGTACAGCTGCCAATTGTACATTTTCTGAAAATCTGACCCTCATATGATAGCGGTAATGCGATGCGATAAGATTGTACAGAATAGCTCATTTGCGACGATGATAAATCAGCAAAGTATTATGTTCTGAGCGAGGTTAAAGATATAATAAAATAATAAAAAAAAAAATCCAGATCAGAAATGGTCTACATGTACTAGATTACAAGATACTGTACATTCATAAAGCACGATCCAACTAATATCATATAAGTTGATTTGGAACAAGTGGGAGAAAATGTTCGGTATGTCACCTGTTGAGAAAATGAACTTTCGGGCGAGATATCTTGTGCAAGTGTGGCGGGTTTGGAGGTAGAAGGTAAGACTTCTGAATTTTCGGGCGGCGAACCAACCATGTCGGAGGTCCCTACCACACTTGATACGTCACTTTCGCTTGGTGGATCTAATACGCACATGTAAATTAAAGTTAATCGATTACCAATCGCGTTATGACAGGAATAATTGTGATTTTGTAAAATATGCATTAGGTGAGGGAGTTGATTAATATTCCATCGAAATATTACACGTAGTTCATGACAAGAGATTTTTTACTAATAGTTTACTACATTGAGAGACCCTTAGCTTCATAACAAAGTATTACTCAAATACAAAACAGGTTTTGCTTTGAATATAAATGTCTCTATATATATTCTTGGTATTTGAAGGTGTGTGCAAAATATACGCTCCCCAAGTTCTTATCAAGGAATTCAACGAGGGATTCCCTACTTTTTCGCAATCTTTTCCATATGAAGGTGCTCGTGGGAGCATCCCAGGTCTGTGGTGGAGACTGAGGTTCAACTACTGGTACGAAGTCCTGGGCTACCTTTGTGGCGGTTGCAGGTTGCTTTGACTTGATACGACCCGCTTGAACTTTGGCACAGCTGAAAAGGTAAGATGAACATTGGATGACAGGAATCCAGACAAGATCACGCCTGGTCGTATTTGGAAGATCATCATTTCCCATGCGTAAGTAATAAGAGTCAATGTTCACGTCCGAAGTACTGTCTTTAGGATTTCAATAAAATAAATAAAATATTGAAGGAGGACAATAAGGGGCTGCCATATATAAAGCGATACTGCTATAGGTATTATATAATATATCATATAGTAGTCAACGGTCGGACGACCGTTTGATTTTAGTCGAGAAATACATGTGCAGGCAAATCCTACCTTACAACAGTGTTAGTGCAAACAATGAACTCTGGCTTGGAGTTCCAATGGTTGTATGTGATGTAGGAATGTGTTTGTAACCAGATCCATTGCTGACCTTTTGTCAAGAATCTATAGTATTCGGACAGGCCTTCTCCCTTTTGCATCACTGAAAAGGACAAGGTAGTTTTGAGAAAATGTATATATATATTTGTAACGGGAGCATTGAAATGAACATAAAGAGTAACATAATGACCTATGAGTTTAAAATAGACCAAAGAAGAAAACTTACAAAGCTTGTGATACTCAGCAACTCGATCCAAATCGTCTGGATGATAATAATCATAACCGGAGGTTCCAAGAACTTCATAAGGTAAATAGCCAACCACACGCGGCCCTCTGAAAAAGAGATGTATTCATATGACAATGACCTCTATCACCAAATTATCAAAACGTTTGAGAACTATACAAATCTGAGATCTTTTTAGTTTTACTCCCAACCTAGATTTGGCAAAAAGGAGAAGTTGACCATATTAGTCGTCTTCTTTTATTTTGTAGACAACCTCTGGTGTATTATCACAAATTGGACAGTCTACCATGTTCGAAGGCCATTCACCCGTGCTTCATTAAATATACTCAATATATAGACACGGAGTTATTGTATTTTTGCAATCTATTCAGAACAACAGTGAAAGAAAAGACTAAATCATAAAAATTAAATTCATGAAATTTAGATGGGTTGACAACACTTACACATGGTCCAAAAATAAGAATTTCCATTCCAGGCTGTGTCTTGACATGAATTCACATTGCGATTCGTCTACTGTGGCTGGCTCTCGAATCAGTTGACTATTTTTTATTGATACGGTGCAGTAGAAGCATACATTCATCACGTTTACAATACCGTCAATGTCATCAGCTGCCAAAGAGAAAGTCAACAATTAGGTCAGTGGGGATCAGTGTGGGGGAAGAGCAAGACAATAGAGTGAAACATTAATTGAACCTGCATATTCTATTTCTGTGACAATTTATACAACATAACTTACTATTATTTTTCCATTCAACATTCCTGAAAGTACCCCTGCACTGCGCTAGTTCATAAATTGGTGCCTCTCCTGGATCTCCACAACGTCTGATATGACAATCAAACACAACTTGGTTTTCCTCTGTAACAGAAAATATGTTTTTTTTTATTTGAAAATAACTTTAACTTAAGAAAATGTAATTCCCATCTGTTACAAAAAATCTACTTTGGGGTGCTCAAATAAATAATTAAATGCATATTTGTAATAATCAGAATACTGCTTTGTACAACCATGAAGTACGGTACAATATATTTTTTTAAAGGCCATCATTTCGAAAATAAAGATAAATATGGAGGTGACTGCCATAGAAAATAATATAAATGGTTTCAGGAAAGTACAAATTAGGTATTAGGTAGTCGTCTCCACAAACTCATGTATACCTTTTTCGTAGTCTGGCATCTCGTCGGACCCAGGCACTACCCTGTGCTTCAGAAGATTATCAATCTTTTTACGATCACTAGCATGTGCAAATTCGAATACAGAATGGTTTATTAGATCACCCTGAAAGAGAAAAACAATCATTTCTACATAGAGATAATTGATATATATATATATATGTTCCAATCAAATAGGTCTATTTTCCTTGGGTCTTTTCCTGAAAATCAAATGAGTAGAATAAACTAAATCATGCAAGCTTCAATGCTTACGGAGCCATAACAAATAAATGTGACATCAATATAGCGACTAATGAGAACTCGATAAACTAGATATAATTCGTCAGCTTGAAAACAGATAAATCAAGAATCCTACTGGAAGGTAGTTGAGTAGAGAAGTGACACTCTCCGAAGCATAAATTATCAAGCCAGTTTGAGTGAATACCAGGAGAAAGCTGTTCATGGACTGAAAAATAAAGGAAAGACGAATGCATAAGATCGACGGCAGGCAAAGCACCAAGTTGAATATCAAAATTATTCAAACGCAAGTTGCTACAACGAAGGAAAGCTGGAGTATGCCTAGTTCATGCACTACTAAGAAGACTACTGTACGTAAATTTATAATTTACACTTTGAATTAGCCACTATGTCAACGAATTTGAAAAGGTAAATATAAACAATACATGAATGCGAATTTTCCCACTTAATCTACAAATATACTACCTCTAGCACAAGTTGGGAAAACTCATCATTGGATAGAAAAGAAGGTTTCCAGTCTTCTTTGATCTCATGTACCAATGATTGTTGTGCCAGTTCTGTTAGGATAGATAATGACATGAAATTCAACAAATATTCTTTCAATGTTTAATTTATTATGAATAATGATGTGAAATAAAGATTTGATCTATTAAAAAAATAATAATGATGATGTACCGTATGTATTGTAACTGTATATTTATAAATGATGACAATAAAATTATCACATACATGTATATATACATGAACTATGAAGGCATAAATAGCAGGGAATTACCGGAATATTCTAAATTATACAGAAACATACGATTTCATACAAGTAAATGTCAAACATAGGCTGATAATAAAGAGCAGATTTATCCTAATTAAAGATACGGTAGTGGTACAGAAAAAAGATAAAATGAGTCTCGAACAATTATGCTCCGTCCGTGCTCTGTAGGTTTGTGAAACATAAAGCACGAATATAAATTATACCTCACCCTTTTGTGCTTTAAGATAAGCTATAGTTGTTTTAAGAACCGATGTTTTATCCATTTTACGACTATTCGTGCTAACCATTGAACACAATTCGTTTATCAACATGTTGAATTGGTCTCGGCGTCTCTTCTCACTCAGATTCCGGGATTTCCTGGAAGAAGTTGAATCATAGGTTTATTACTTTATATAATTCCATTACCAGTAGGCCTACGTATCGACATGCCAAGCATAGTGGGGTGATGTAAGCCTTTGGATTGATTCAATATTTGATTACAGGACAGCTGATGACATATATGAGACCGACCAGTGAGCACTATATGCCTATATACACGAGAAGATATCATTTTGTTTAATATAAATTTAATAACAAGACAACATACTACTGCCTATTGCTTTAGTATCTTTCGATACTAGGAGGCAAGCTCAGCTGATTAGCGTAACTGTTAATTTACTTTTTGCTTTAACCATTTTTTATATACATCTATTCCATATTTTAGTATATAATGGTTTCTTTTTGCCCATCGAGTTGAGCTAGCCCATCGTAAATTCGAGCTAGCCCATCGTAAAGTCGAGCTAGCCCATCGTAAAGTCGAGATTATGGTGTTCCCTTTAATTCAGTAGACAAGCCAAGGGATTACACCACATTGATGGGTCCAGACTCGGAATATGTACTCATTTTGGTACACAAATCTACACTAATTGAACATAAAATGTGCTAAAAGCTTGTTCAAGATACTCATTTAACTAAACATTTAACAAAATACAACTGTATATCTAGTATTTATCACTTTCAGACAAACACATTTTGCTCCACTGCACACACACACCTCACTCATCAGATAAGCTAGTCACTTGTGCAAAATCCATATTATGTAAGTCCCTGTCACTTACAAAGGAGCTGGTGAGTGAGTGAGATTGGTGGCTTTACGCCCTTATCAACACTTTGAAGTGTTATATCAAGGGCGGGAGAGCTGAGAGGGAGGCCGTTTATGATCATACCTAGGAAACAGAGATAGAGAAGAAGGGAGAGAGAGACAGAGAAAAGAGACAGAAAGGCACTTTAAGGTCCCACCCAGGAGCTGGGTAGAGGTATTACGTAACACAGTGGGAGACCTCAATCATGGGTTCAGACTCGGAAATATGTACACTGATTTTGGTACACAAATCTACACTAATTGAACATAAAATGTGCTAAAAGCTTGTTCAAAATACTCATTAAACTTAACATTTAACAAAATCTAAGAATATATCTAGTATTTATCACTTTCAGACACTTTCAGACAACATTATCAGAATCAACTAGATGTGCCAAAGAACCAAGTGTACATTTTTTGTCACTTACACTACTAGAGAGACCTACTTCCTCCTTTGCCTAGTAGAACCCCCTTTGCCCCCTAGCCCTTCATTCTGTGTACCTCCCTCATTCTGTGAACCACCCGGTCAATCACACAGAATCCTTACAGTCCAAGTCAAACACCAACCAAAACAAACACATGTGCAGATATGTAAGGTCCGCCCACTTCCGGCGTGACAAAATCCCTATGTATACTTCCCCTACATACCCTCTCCCCTCTACAGTGATACTAAAAGGAGGCAAGCCTCATTCCAACTAACTAACAGTTTTACGCCATAAAACCCTAATGCTTGCCTCCTAATAATAAGAAAAAATAATAACCATGATTTCAAAGGGTATTATAGTAAGAATACCATATAGTGTGGAGTATGATATGAGGTGGACTATACTCACCGAGTAAGCCCAGAAGCAAAGAGGCCATAGGCCAAGTTGCTTCTGGGCTTACGAGGTGAGTATTGTTCACTGAGTACTTCACACTAGTATTCTTGCTTTAGTTCCATGATTTTATGTTAAAAAAATGTCACTTATGATTTTAGGGAAAACAGGACTAGTTTCAATACTAGTGGCATATGAGCCAACAATACCGTGAGAGGGGCGTACCTTTTATTCCACGATTTGGCTGTGAGAGTGAAGTATGTCCGATATACATCACTCTCACGACCATGCAGTGAAGTATTTCTGATTTATACGCCCCTAGTATCAAAAGTACCCGTATGGTAGTCTTGTTGTTTCGGCCGCCTAGACGTGCGATTGGAAAGGCCATTTATTGATTTTAGATTAGTTCAAGCCCATCTACTTGAAATAAATAGTCAAATGCATAATTCTGTCCACCCCTAAATAGTTGACTGTAAAAATGTGGTGTAAAATGATGTTTTATTCAAGTTTCAAGTGAAAATAGATGTGTTTTTTTTACCGGAAGTGGTTTCAAAAGGAGACACTGTGCCAAATAATTGACATGAATCATGGAATAAAAGCAAGAATACCACAGAATACCATAGTGTGAAGTACCGTAGTCGGTCTTGGCCTATGGCCTCTTTGCTTCTGGGCGAACTCGGTGAGTATAGTCTTCCTTGTAGGCCTACTCCACACTATGGTATTCTTACTATATTATTCCACGATCTGGCCGGAAGAGTGAAGTATATCCGAGAGAGTGGAGTATATCAGATACACTTCACTCTCACGACCAGTGAAGTATTTTTAATTTATACACCCCTAGTATCAAAAGTACCCGTATGGTAGTCTTGTTGTTTCAGACACATGGACGTGCGATGGGAAAGTTCAACTGACTTTTAATGACTTTTTAAGACCCGCGGGAACCATGCGATTGTCGGTGACATGGGGTGACCGATTGTCGGTCACCACTAATGGGCCGCTTCCACAGGTCGGAATAAGCCTTCGGTTGCAATCGGTTTTAATAAGAAACCAAGCACATCGGTTTTCATAGGTTTCCAATGCAAATAGATGCTATTCTGACCGATCCGAGCCGACCATAGGCTAACTTGTCACAACTGCCCGGAACGTCTGTTTGGCTTCCGACCAAGACCGATGAGAATTGAACCGGTCGGATTATCGTTTTTTAGCCCTTCGGTTCGCTCGGTTCGCCTAAAATATTCCGACGGTGATATTCCGAACCGATCACCATGTCACCAACAGGTCGGATTTAATGATTGTTTTTTTTAATGGAGCCGAACCGAACCGATCACTGTCAACAACAGGTCGGAATTATTGATCAGTTTTTTTTAAAACCGATTGGGACGTAAGGCTTATTCCGACCTGTGGAAGTGGCCCATAAGTGACCGACAATGGTGCAAGTGGATATCGGCCTATGCTCACCGAGGAAGCCCAGAAGCAACAAGGCCGTAAAAATAAGGCCTTTGCTTCTGGGCTTACTCGGTGAGTATTGTCCACCTTGTAGGGCCTACTCCACACTGTGGTACATAAGGGTTTATATGTACATATATTTTTTTACAAAAATAATGCAAACACTGTGCCCCATGGGGACGGGGAATTACACAAATTTCTTGCCCTGGGGGGTCGGGATTTCATCATATTTCCCTAAATGCCCAAGACATTCCCACATACAAGTGCATTGACTGTGAAAGCAGAGCTATAGCTATGGGCCTACATAGAACCATAGAGCGTATTTATATAGCTCTCTGGCCTACGGTACCGTACCGTATGTAGGCCTACCAATCCTACCAATCGTCCAAGCCCGCGGGGCCCAAACATCAAGGCCCGGGGGCCCAAACGTCCAGGGGCCCAATGATCGCGGGGCCATACGTCCAGGGACACGCCATACAAACAGAAGCTTGATTGGAGCTTGATATACACAAACACGCCTAGGTCAAATGATTATTTGTTTCTCAAATGTTGTGGGCCTCACTGTCAGAATCTGCAGATAACAATGCATGCATGGCTTGCCCGAAGCTAGGGAAAAACAGGTAGGCTGATGTCGATGATAGGTCTACTGACACAGACTCACAGTCTGTGCTGAGTTGAACACCCACGGAAGAGCAGAAATCTATCATGACACAGGAAAACACAGCTCATTAAGAGAGATACAGCCTTCAAGGATAACATGTGAAGTCCAGGATGAAAAAAAAACATGTTCCTTATTGCCCTTATTGACGATAAACTTATGTAATGATAATATTATACTTACTCATTTGAGGTTGAGAGGCGTGAAGAACTCATGGTGATCTACTTCAGCCTTGGCTTGGGCAGACCACAGCAGATTTAGACAGAAGAAGCACCTTTTCACCGTAGTTCATGAGGTTTTCATGATAAATCGAAATTCAGAGTTAGGTGCAAGGGGGAAACCAATTGAATTGGGGGGAGATCCATGTCTGGGAAGTATGCAAAACGTTCTCAAGGCCAATGATGTGTTGATAGTGTAGGTACAACCATTCTCCCGTGTAACATATTGATCGGAGTTGACCTAATCTATGACCTACTTGGGCGTAACTACTGCCACGCCATCTTGTGTCAAATTAGGTGAACCTCCCACTGTGTCGTCTGCTCGAAATTTCCTGCCAAGAGAAGTTATTTTTGAGAGCATTATGAACTGGATCGGGGGAGCTCGGAGTAGAATAAAAATACAAGGTGAAAGAAAACAACAGAAGGTGAGAGTGGAAAATTGACAAAACTGCTTTTTTCAGGGTTTTTTTTCAGTAATAAAAGTTATTAGCTTTTGTGTCTACTCGTGCAGGGATTGTTCAATATCCTATCTTCTTGAAGTGTTTTCTACAAATGACCAAATGGCAAATCTAGGCTAATCATCTCTAGATTTCCTAAATACTGACACCCTAGCTCTAGATTAACATTCCTCAGGTTTACACATCGGGGGAAGGTAAATTGATTAATGCGTGTGTGTAGCCTACGTAGGCCTACATGCATGTTTGTAGGCCTAGCTAGCTATACCATGGCGGGTGGGGGACCACCACTACCCCGCCCCTAAAAGCTAAATAGTGGCCAAAGGGTAATTGTAATGGGGGTGTTCCACAGGTCGATTAAGCCTTATGTCCCAATCGGTTTTAAAAAAAACGATCATTAATTCCGACCTGCTGGTGATATAGCTGTCGGTTTGGTTTGGTTCGATTCTAAAGACCGATCATTAATTCCGACCTGTTGGTGACATGGCATCGGTCCCATTCGGCCCCAATCGGAACGGAATAGCACCGTCGGAATATTTTAGGTGAACCGAGCGAACCGAAGGGCTAAAAAACGATAATCCGACCGGTTCAATTCTCATCGGTTTCGGTCGTTTTTTTTATGAAACCGATGGAAGCCGAACAGACGTTCCGGGCAGTTGTGACAAGTTATGGTCGGTTCGGCTCGGTCTGAATAGCATCTATTTGCGTGAGAAACCTATGGAAACCTAGGAAAACCGATGTACTTGGTTTCTTATTAAAACCGATTGCAACCGAAGGCCTATTCCGACCTGTGGAACAGGCCCATAAGGCTATAGGAAAACAATGACAGGGTTTAAACCAAACGTCTTATAGGGGTGTTCCACAGGTCGGAATAACCTTACGTCCGAATCGGTTTTAATAAGAAACCAAACACATCGGTTTTCATAGGTTTCCATAGGTTTGTCACTATTCCTAGCGATCCGAACCTACACATTTTGGTCTGTTCAACTGCTCGGATTGGAATGAAATGCAACGTTGGTTCTTGAAAAAACTGATCGAAACCGATGAGAATTGAACCGGTCGGATTATCGTTTTTAGCCCTTCGGTTCGCTCGGTTCGCCTAAAATATTCCGACGGTGCTATTCCGTTCCAATGGAGCCGAATGCGACTGATGCCATGTCACCAACAGGTCAGAATTAATGATCGGTCTTAAAATGATAAAAAAAAAAAGTGTAGTGAACCTGTCAACACACCAATTAACCTCTCCACGAACATCGAAGGTCCACCCCCTTCATTAACAGATAGCCAGTCACCGCGCTTGAAACCATAAACAGATGTGGCCCACATGGGTTGTTTTGTGCGCACTGCATGTTGATATTCTGGAACCTCAGACACCAACGTCAACAAGACCCTATACTTTACTATAGAAACGTACCATGTTTTGTCACAAATATAGCATTTTTCATTGGATTTGAAGTGTTTTGGACTATAATATTCGTGGTATGGACCCACCAATACACCCTACCCTCACCACCCGATGTGCAATAGAACAGTTGTAACATGATTTTTACCTGGACATTTACACCTGATTCTGACCTGGTGCTTTACTAGTGGAAATAGTAAACAGTTGTGAGGCTCAAACTTGATTTTACAATGCTCTATGGACCCGATTCATTAATGCGGTTCTCATGCACTCAATGATGCACTTTTTACCAGGTTATAAGATTCAGTTCTGAACCCCTCAAAGATGCACTACTGACCAGGTTATAAAATGCAGTTATGATGCACTCAGGGAGGGCGGTTTCATTCCTCTGTACATTAGCAGAATTTGGGCTGGTAATTTCTCCACAAAAAACTCATACCCCTATATAATCCAAAGAGTTTATACCAAGATATGTTACCATATCTTTGCATGGTTATACATAAGTTATTTCATCAATATTTCCATCCTGGTAGACAGCCACATTTCCAAGTAGCAACCCTATAGGGGTTATTCCAGTTGTACAAAGTATTTAGGTGGCCCAGTCGACTTGACCTAATGAAGTATGCAATGATGGAGGGTGTTTTGATCAAAACATTTTTCCACATCAAGCAACTAAAGTACACAAATAAACTAATAGAAGTATATCACTTATAACATTCCTATGTACATGATGTGGAATAAGCATAGTGGTACACATGCCACCCAAGCGTATTAACAACACTTTTATTGTAAAAGAAATTGTAATTGCACCCCAGTTACCAGTTGCGCCACCTGGTGAGAACAAGTGGCATAATGGTAAACCATGATACCAAGATACACCATGAATGGTTGGTGGTATTATGGCAATTGTTAACAAATAGAACAAATAGGATACAAAATAATAAGACTGCTATAAACTCTGGCGTATTGGATTTGGTCAGTGTAAAAGGGGGTGCCTTTATGAGTCTCCAGCATGTATCAATGTTTATCACATTGGTGCGTATGTTTTACGCACAGTGGTGCCTAAAACAATGGAAACAGTATACATTTTCTGAAAGAGGAATTTGTTTTCTTCATAATGATACAACAAGTAAAGCAATCACAAAATCTCAAAACCATTAAATATCAGGACATGTCTATCCAACTGTCCTAAAGTTGCATGGTTATATAACTATCCTCTCTATTTAAAGAAATATGACACTTAGACTTTGATATTTAGTTTCCACATGTAAAGAGAGCCCTTGTCGACGTTTCATGAGAATTGCCCTACAATTGGGTGTTTTCACTAGCCCAAAATATCTATTTTTAGATAATTATTCATGCTCATTTTGACTTATATATCAATCAAAACGAGACCCCTGTAATAACGGCAACATTGCATTGTGTGTATTATCAGATGAGGGATTACAAAAATTGAAAAACAGAGCACTTAATACTAAACTCTCCATATAGTACTCCTACAAACTACTTACATCTTACTGCCCGTATCCATTCACTTAACAATAGAAGAATAAATAACCCATCTTAAACATGTTGCTTGCAACAAATCAAGAAATTCTATTCATTCAATTATTCCAAATAGAAACTGAAGACTACATGATGGTCGCGTGATGGCTACATCGTTTTGTTTGTGTATAGGGGTTTCTTTTACTTGGTGTCAGAGCGTGAGTCTGAGTGTCAGAGAATGGAGTGTCAGATGTGCGACAGTGAGTGTGAATGCCAGGTGAGTATGCAGTGCCAGATATTATGGCCTGTTGTGGCTTCATTGTGGCTTAATTGTATGGTAGATGTGGGCGCGGATTTGGTGGGAAATATTATTTGGGATGAAAATATTAAGATTATTTATGTTATACAGATGAATATCTGAGATTCTCAAATAAATACAATATGCTCCATGAGCCTGATTTATAAATGTGGTCCTGATGCTCCCAACGATGCACTACTGAACAGGTGTAAAAGACTCAGTTATGATGCACTCAGTAAGGCACTTTCATTGCTATGTAGACCTGGTGTGTTTGTGCAGATATTATCGTTTATATCTTTTTTATATAGGTGGAACAGGAAAGAATGTATTTGAGGGAGAGATGGGGAGGGAGTTACTGAGCAAAAATGATTCATTACTAAAGATTCCTTGCTAACAAACAGGACATATGGCCAGAGGTTTAATTCATAATCAAATAATGATTCAAATCTAAACAATGGAACCATTTCCTTCAATGCCTTACCTGTACAAGTATTCGCAATGATAGTGTTAATTATGGAAAAATAAAGGAAAATGGCCTCTCGCCTGACATAGATACATTCAATACATAGTCTTGGAATTTGGCAGATGTATTTATACTACTATCAGTGCTAAACACCGCAAAAATTAACAGATTCCAATCTAGAAGTCCTGTTAATAGACCCCTTTGAAAAATATGTGTTTTCCGACTTGTGACTCATTTTCCTGTGACACATAACATATGTGATATGCAGTAAAGGCCCAAATATTAATCAACAGTACAAATATTTACATGTCCAACAGTTGATATAATATTTCAACTGCATGTAGCTAGAGCATAGTCACCCGATTTAGGTACATAACTATGATATGCATTTTGAAGTGCATCACATGATGCACGTTTCATCAGGTTCAAAACCAGGTGCAAAACTCCTTTTTTGAGAGGATTGCACTTCTGTGACTGGTCAGATGCACTTCTGCATGCAGTGGCAGATTCTTGAATGCACAGCGGGTGCAGGGCAGCTGGTTTTAAGAAACATAAAGAAAATCACCAAAATAACGGATCAAACTTGTGGAAAAAGTTAGATCCCTTCTAAAAAAATCTCCTTATTCAGGAGACAAATGTAGGTAACTAAGATCCAACTTATATCTTACATTAGCAATAATCTCTCTCCATCTCCCTCAATCCCTCGTTTGAAAATTTCAACTATTGATCATTTAAATATATATGCCATTAGACATAGCTATACATGCTGTTGAATATGGTGTTATTCATCATGGAGTATTACTATTTTATTTCAATTAAGGCCAAACATTCAAACAATTAACATTGTTTCATTAAAGTTAAACAGTTCTTCTTTATGAGTTGCCAATCTTCTAGTATTCAGTATAGAAGTAGCCTAACGTTTTATCTGGAAATATTCTGCTTGAATACTGACTCACTCAATCTCCACAATGGATGTTGATTTCAATTTCCAATAAGCCATAGTCATGCCAGTACTGATCTTAGTTATAAACTAATCTCATACCTTTGTCCAGGGGTAAAACTTTTGCCTCTTTCTCTATATCTTATGCTATCAAACATATTTTTCGTTGCCACTGAGACTTGATATATAATCATATCCTTAGTGTAGATGTCTGTATGTTGTATGTTGAGAAAATATCAGAGAAATTTAGTATCTGGGTCCAAATTAAGATCAAAACACACCTCTATATAGGCAGTTTTAATGCTGGACACTGGCCGTCATGGGTTTGTTTGTCTGAGGTGGCACCGCATGGAGTCCTGGGAGACGCTGGGCGGAGCATAGCCCCGCTCGTGGAGAGGTTAATTGCAGTGAATCAGGCCTCACCCAATCTCAGGTTCAATCTCGACGAAGAGCGCCCAAAAGATGGCAGCACAGTTGCCGTCAAGGTAACTCTCCCGAGGGTTGGTGCAGGCGCCCCAGACCTCTATGGTCGGGGCAAGGATAGTACTGGATCTCACCTATATCGCATTTAACTTTTTAAAAACACATGTGACGAACAATTCCAGTCCCAGAATACGAATCCCCCTCCTCTAAGCCTAGTGCTTGTCTAAGGCCGATGTCCACACACTTTTAGAACAAACGATTTCGGCCACTTTCCACCACTACGCAAGCGTCGGCCCTCCTTGTATCACTAGCAAACTTCAGCCACTCTACCACTACAAAACCCCATAGCTCAGTGGCTAGAGCACTGGACTCCAGATCAGAAGGTTCGGGGCTCGCACCTCGCCTGGGCCCGTCAGCTTGGTCCTATACTTGGTTGGCCGTGTAGAGCTGTTAGTCTACATGGCCAGGCCGGGAGGCGGGACGGGACAGTGGGTGGGTTTGCACTGGGTGAGGGGTCGGGGAAGGCTGGCGATTTGAAAAACAAAATATCCATAATAATGTTTCACCGTGTGCCAAGAAAAACGGCCTAAAAATATATAAATTACATTCGCAAGGTGCCTAGCTAGCAGCTGCCACTCCCTGGACATGGCAAAGTAAAACCAGACACAGTTCTGTTAGTATCACCGGTTTATTCACCTCTTGGACAACCCTGTGACACCAGCGGTGTGCAGTAGTCAGTCATCAATGTCACATCAGGTACATTGGGAGACTCACTATTGAAGGCAAGCAGTATAAAAGGGTAGTACAAGAGTAACATGGCAATATGATCTAATGTATAAGACAGGTTACAATAGCAATGTAGTACATACAGAGAAGAGGTATAACATAAAATCTGTAGTAATTGTAATAGACATAACAGCAACCTGTAAAGCAGGAATAAGATGATACATAGACTTGGATAAAACATATGATCTACATCAGTGCCTTTAGTAGAGTGAGTTGGTAGGCTTTAAACTACAAGCACTGGACAGGTAGGCGACCTGGTGTAGAATAGAGTCACTAAATGACAACACTGTGTCCACTGTAAATCTACTACACTAGTACTAAATTGATTACTAAATTACTAATAATTAGAATAGAATCACTAATTATTTGGTGTCAAATAAACTATAATGCCATTCATGCATCTCGGGTAAACTCCTCCCTAAATTGTGGGCGTGTGTGTGGCCCACCAAAGAGTGAGCAGCTTGTGAGCTGCACATACGTGGCGCTCCTGTGAGGAGCTCCCGTACCGCTTTATATGTATATCAGATTATCTACATCCAATAGTCAGTCTAGTATTTATAAGCAGTTCCTCGTGATGGTTGTCTATGATCTAGCCGAGCAGCTGTTTACTTCGACTCCCGTTTTCTAACGTTAGTGACCATACCACTTTATAATATAGTTATGTCACTAATAGTTCTTGACTTGAATATTTCATTCAATGTTACTTTGTTTTATGAGTTGGCACATAGTTATCAAGCTTTGGAGTGGTCTGCTTGTTCTCAATGATCTTAAATTCTCCTTTTTTGGCACTAGTGATTTTGCGATTTTCATAGGAGACATGCTTTGTCTCTAGGGATTTGGACCTCTATATAGAGGAGGGACAGGGACTAGAGTTTGTGGCATAGCTGTCTCTGGTTCTGTCTCCTTGAAGCTGTTGAACTTATATGGCGCTGGGTGCTGGTTGTTTTCATTCAGTGGTAGAATGTTCTCATTCCTTCCATCTTCTTCGAAATCATCCACACTCTTACCTGACTTCAAAAGGTGATCAACATGGACATAACAGATAGGCCTATTCTGTCCAACTCGGATGAGATATTGCTCTGGTATCTCTGTATTCCTTCATTTTCTCCTGTTGTTGCTCAACCTCTGCCCTGAGGTCAGGCTTAACCAATGATAGCCTTGTTTTGACTTGAAGTAGCGCATAAGGAGGTGGCAGTCAGTCCTATGGTGAATAGCATATACTTCAGCAAAGTCATATGATATAACTAACGTAGCTATTCTAACAGAGTCGAACATTTATTTTAATACATCTAAGTCTCCAAACCACACAAATACCTCAGTAAATATTGTTTTCCCCAGGAGTACTTTGAACGCAAGAAATTTCAACAGAGAACGCAACAATTCCAAACATCAGCCGGATCATCCAAGCGCACGGGGATTAACTTGGATTTACTCTCCATGAGGACGATCAGTAAAACTCACCGTGAAGTGGAAAATGATGGAGGTACGCTTAGAATATTCAATCTAATTAAAACATACGGCTTGGCTCTCAGTTGATGGAAAGATGATCTGAGAGGCTTTGAGCCTACTGACAGTAGACTTTAAATTATTTTTATCTAACTTAAAGAATAGAAACTACAAACACTGTTTAAAGCTATTTTTATAAATTGTGGTCGATATTGTGATATAATTATATACCAGTTATTACTGTGTTTTATTGTAGAAATACCTTTCCACAGACATTTTCTTGTTTTTCTAGGAGCACAAAAGGAAGAACGTCAAGTTAACAAGGTGGACCTGGATCTTAGTATACCAAGGCGAACTTTTACCTCCAATCTTGAGCTTCCAAACATGTCTCCTATAAGGAAAGTATCAAGGCTTCAACTAGAAGACAAGTATAATAATTTTGCCTACTTCATTTTCTCATTTACGTTGGCGGTCTTATAAAAAAAATGTTAATATAGTATTATGTTTTCAGCACCACTTTTAAGGAAAAAAGATGTAACATATTGGTGTTAACATTTTGGCTTACCGCATTCAAATATCTTTGATATCAGGCCAATGTACACCGCTTAGTGGAAGGAAACTAAAACTGTTCGCGTCTTCTTGGGAGCTTAGTAGTAATATATAGTACTACTAAGTTGGGAGACAATATTCATTGGTTGCGTTGCATTAAGACATCCCAATTAACTTGTTAAATCACCTCAGAGATGCAGCTGTACAGGATAAGTGGCGACCACTCAGTTTGAAAAGGCCAGCTTTCACAACCCCAGCCGGCGGCCCTCTTCCCATCCCAGGGCATCCAGAGGAAGGCCAAGTACCAGTAAGCATATAGTAAATGATCTATTACATAAGCGCCATGTTTACATTACTCGTCTTACGGTCTAATGTGCAGTTTTTCAGATACACCAGTGTGCTATATATATAGCATTCTTCCGAACAATACCAATTAGCATTGTATCCCACTCAAGTGGTAGAAATAGGAAAAACATGGATTCATTAAAGGCAGAATTAAGCAAGTATCTAGCGGAAAATGAAAATGAATATCATTTTTCTGAAGCTTCAGTATACATTCTTGAATATTTCTGGTCATAACATTTTTTTAAAAAATGGTTGATGGGTCGGCGAGCTTGTTTTTAAAAACATTGTTGACTCATTTATTTATATCATGAGTGGAAGGCATACACGTTTTATGACAAAACAAGACGAAAATAAAATGAAATATTAATGTAAATTTCCCTAAATCCATGCCAATTTTACTTTTAGAGGATTATGAATACAACTGGAAACTTTAAAAAATAGGGAGTTAGCGGTGAAATTTCCAACATATTTACATAAAATGTACACACGGTTTTGAGACTTCTTTAGCGCCGCGGCCGGGGCACTAGTAATAATTCTCACAAAATCGTATTACAATGAATTTGAAGCAACACCACACTGCATCCTGCCTAGGATTCAGCATGATCCAATTAATTGTTGTAACATTTCCTATTTTAACTTCTATAGTAAAACTTTTGATATATAACATTGAAGAACTAATTTTTATTGAACATTGATGAAAAATGCTTGGACTAATTCTGAAAAAAAGAGAAGAAATTGGAAGAAATCCCCGAGTTAATTCAATTTTCCACCCCGTTCATGAACTCGCCTCTAGATGGCGAGTTAGATGGCTCCAAGTGAGAGTTTACCATAGGAACACAGTGAGATTTGACAATAAGAACCCATGCAGGCCGTATCCCACCTTCATGGGCGTGTAATAATGTTGAGCTGACAAGTAATGTTATATGAGAGACCTCGCGTCGTGCGTTGCCCTTTAAAA
This sequence comes from Sthenelais limicola, assembly GCA_942159475.1. NCBI lineage: Eukaryota > Metazoa > Annelida > Polychaeta > Phyllodocida > Sigalionidae > Sthenelais > Sthenelais limicola. The sequence continues at coordinate 97,563,104 of OW804095.1, forward strand.
CCTCAGTCATTCGATAATTTTACCTGCTAAGATACTTCAAACCTGACGTAAATTCAAGAAGTTATCTATATATATTGTACGGTAAGTACGGTAGGGAAGTGGTTAAATAGTATGTATTCAATGTGATTCTTTGTTATGTTTTTACCTACAAGAAATGAATCCCTACTATCAGTAAGATGATTAATAGTGTGCGAGGTTACGCACCAACCGATGAAGATAGGTCCATAATTTTTCGTTATCCTTGCCATCCAAATTCCCTCGATCAGTGAATGTTTCGCTAATTTCTATCGGTTTCACTTCATCCTTCAGGCATGTTCAGGTTCTAACCAAAATCAGTAGGCCAGGGAACCATGTATGGAGGATCTCTCCACCTACAGAACAACCATAGCAACAATTAACACTTCATTGTTTATACGTCCTTTAAATTTGGTGTAGTTTAACCGAGACAACTTAATTCATGACTCCGGATGACCTTCCACGCACAACTCACTCTCTTCACTACAAAGCGACCAGACTACTAAGTAGTATATAGAAAGTGGGCACATGTTCCACTGTCTAGTCCCAGACTCTCTCAAAGGATATCCTGAGCTGTGATTCCTCCAGTGGGTGCACTAATGGCTCTTATGACACAGATTTCGCTTCTTCAAAAGATTTCGTTTTTAAACAACCAAAGCCAAACACTTTCGCAAGTCTATATCCATTGTGGCGGTTTATTTTGTGAATCGATATTCATTGTTTAATCGCGATTTAAAGTCTTGAAAGGTAACAATCTTCCATTGTGCGTTATAGTATTAACAGAAACAAATAATTTATCGTATTCTTTCAGACACCGTTTGGCCCATTTTCGGAATTTCGCAACAACTTAGTCAAGTCCACTCTCTCCAAAAATAAGGCGTTCATAGGAGGACCTCTTACATCAACTCCTCTAAATGGTGCTACAAGGCATGAGGCCCTTACTTGCTCTCGTCCTATTCAACTTCGTGCTTCAGAGCGACCTTGTGTGAACCAACTGTTTGATAGGAAGAGACCCATTGATCCGCATGATCTCCATTCGACGTTTGAAGTTAGTTTGAAACATGTATCTATTTTCAAGTGGCCATTTAAAAAGATAACATTAAATTTAGATTTCCTTGGATCATGCAAATGTAAAGCCATGTGTCCTTTTTTTCTATCCAAAGGCTTCACCAAAGTATAAACGCAAGCGGGAGACAACACGTCACATTGAATCCGGAATGTATCGTAAGTGATTCCATGATGTAGGTCTAAAGTTTTGGGTAGATACCGTATCGTACACAATTAATAGTAAGCATTCGAATCTGTGGAAGCCTAACGTTACTGTTCATTATTTTGCATTACTTTGATACTGTAATAAATTTATGGTTGTGCATTTTCTCACTTTTCAGAACGCAGCACAGATCCATTTTCCAGCATTTTAGATGACGAACAATTCAATAGAAAACATCCGAATCCATTACATCCAAGAGTTAGTCAGAGTTCTTATCCCGATGTCTTCCAGAGGTAAATCACCAACCACCGAAATTTGTAGAATTTAATGCATTTATATCTAATTATAGGGGTGATTCACAGGGCTAACTCGGGTGGATATGTCCAGTTGTACGTGGCCGGTAAATTCTGGGTGGTTCTGCATGGCGTGGCCTGTGTATGATTATGCTTAGGTAAGCATAGCCAAGTGTGTGGTCACGCATCGGCAAATAGCTTGCTGCATGGGCTTTGGCCTCGTGTAACCCCACGACACATGCAATAACGCAGAGATGCAAATGGCATTGACAATCCAGGTCGTTGGACAAAACCTCGCTGGGCTGACCTCCCCCTCTTCCTCCCCCCCCCCCTTCCCCCCCCTCCCCCCTTCCTCCCCCTCCCCCCCCCCCCCCCCCGGGAAACTTACCCTGGTGGGGCTTTGCCCTGGATGGGTCATTCCAGTTTTTGTTTTCTCAGCTATTTATAGCTGAGAAAACAAATGGGTCACTATGAAATGTGCCAATCACTGATACTGGATCTACATCTGATAATATTCTTTAGCTGTCTGTGAGGTGTTTAAGGATGCCTTATCTAATCCTTTCGATCAGGTCCTATATTTCACACTTCACTGATTCAATCAGTCATAGATTTCACACCTAGACGTTATTGAAGGCTGATTGACAGCCTTTCCAGGTTTAGCCAAGGGAGTTGATTGGCTGTTAGTTAGATGCTTCTCCAACCATGATAGGTCTGCAGAAGGCCCTCCCACCTCCCACACCATCCCTCTGCCCACCACCCCCCTCACCTGCCTCAGGTGCTCAAATGGACACTGCTGCCCAACACATTTTCTAATGGGGGTGTAAGTTACCAACTATTTAGCCTAGCCTAGCTTACTACTTTTTTATACAACCAACTTTTTTTTTACGATCAACTTTTTTTTTACGACCAACTTTTTTTTATGACCATTTTTTTTACGACCAACTTTTTTTTTACAACCAACTCTTTTTTTAACGACAATTTTTAACGACCAACTATTTTTTAACGACATTTTTTTTAACGACCAACTATTTTTTAACGACAATTTTTTTTCAACTTTTATTTTACGACCGACTTTTTTCAACGACCAACCATTTTTTTTTTAACAACTTTTTTTTTCACGACAATTTTTTTTCCAGACCAACTATTTTTTAACGACAATTTTTTTTCCACCAAATTTTTTTACAGCCCTGGCTATTGCGTTGCACACTGTTTCCCTCTTCAAGAATCAAACTACTGTATAACTATAAGTTGACATCAGGCACAAATGATTGTGGCTGAGAAAATCGTTTCCAGTGGAAACGCCAAGTATATGAATTAAGTTGACACTGATTACAAATTTAAATACGGTATGTTAACAGTTGATCAAATCGGTGCATAACTTGATAATTAGTTAACTTAGTACTTGTTTTTTTACCGGGGCGGGTGGATGGGGGTGTGTGTCGGGGGGGGGGGGGGGATTGCCCGAATACCATCCTATAGCTAGCTCTGGTGAGTAGTATAATGAAATGAGGGCTATCCTAGTAAGTTTTATCTAGAAGTCTCTTCTTTATTACTCCGTTGAAGTGGCTGAATAAAATATCGCACCAACCGACACAAATTTGCATTATATTGCAATTGATTTTATCTCTTCCATTTCCTCCTAATTATGAAAGGGCATGATATGCATTTCCTGTCAATCGCAATAATATGGCAATTGGTTAAGGTTTATCTGTAGTATAGATAGTTGCGTGCCCATGGAAAAGAAAAGAAATTAGAGGGATAGAAGAAGTCTGGCACGAACAAAAATGTCACAAATTGTAAGCAAAAAATGTTTTTGCAGAATTGCCAGCGATGCACCGCCAGTTCCAGAACCAGTACCAGTTGTGGCTAAGGTTCCTGGTAAAGGTGACGAGCCCATGGACAAAATCAATGGAAAATTGCACGACATTTATGTATGTTTTCCTACGAATAACCTTTACTTATCAACATTTATAGGTTTAAGCATGGCCTTCATTAACAAAGATGAGAAAACTTTCAATCAGAATAATTTGAAGGTAGTTTATATTATGGACTTACCTAATCCTATTTCCTCTGGCATTAACTTTTGTTTTTAAAAAACCCCAAAACCTTTGTTTCAGAAAAGTCAGGACGAGAGAGTAGCCCCGCAGTTGGTCTACAGTACTCACTACTTGCCAAAGGAATATGAAGATTTTCCTCAAAATAGAAGCATAACACTGCCTTTGTGGTCTTGCCCTCCAAGATTTGGCACAGGTATCACCCTATCAAATGTAAGGCGCTCAGAGAACGAGTCACCTTGTCTTGGAGTGGATAATCGGGAAGATACAGTAAAAATAAATGTTGTGGGCGGATTGAAGACAGAAACAACTAGAGAAACCGAAGAGGCGCCGCATTTTATACGTATCCTCACGCCCCGAGTTTCTGATGGCACTCGCAAGAGTTCTGTAACTTCTGACTGGATGACATTTGTTTCTGGAAAGTCAAATCTGGTCGACGAAACAACAGAGAGAAAGTACAATAAGAAAGGAGGTAATTTTAAAATATCAATCTACCAATATATATATTATTGAATATATTGAACAACATATTGGTTATAAAAACTAAATCGTGCATGCGTTGTCACTATTGATTTACAGTAGATTGCAAAAAGCCTTTAACTTCGATACTATTACATGACGGTATTCCAGGGAAAATTTATTTATTGCATCGCTGGAATATAATGGATCTACAGCTAGGTCGTGGGTTTAACCTTTCTCAATCGTACTCACACTCAATTTCTGTTGGTTTCTTTCAGACACACACACTTTGACTGAGAGCATCGCTTTAGAATGGTACATAGGAATATCCTTTTTCAAAGTTGTTTCTGATTCACTTGAATCCGTCGATCGACCCAATTATATACCTAGCAATTTGTCTTTTTGGGTTTGTTGTTTGTCTGCCTATGTTTGATTCATTTGCACAGATCTTTATTGTAGAATCTAATTTCTCATTTAGGGCAACAAATCGCACGTCAGAAAACAGAGAAACCAGTCACTACCAAGTATGTTTGAAAAAATATGCATTATGAACATACATTTTTCTGGTAAAAAGACTTTATCATAAATCTTTGATAGATCAACAAATGCAAATATCTACTAACCCACACCGAAACTTTGGTCAACACCAAATCTTAAGTCTCTTGTTAACGTTTGTTTCAGAATGGCCAGACTAGGTCCGAAATAACTCATCACATCGTCCACACAGAAGGACATCTGAGTGCCGGGAAAGGTATAGTTTCGAACATAATTATCTGTACATATTTAGTTGCAATAATTGAACTCGATTGTCCCAATAGTGTTTCCACCCGTGTCGGTGGATATCTTCACCAATTTTAAAAGTTATTAACTTAGGTAAATGATAAAATCTAAAACTAATTCTCTTAATTGTACGATAGCTGCACGGGGCATTTAAGGGCCACTCTGACTAGGTTAATACAATTTGCCTTTTGATGTTTTTCACATTTATTAACACGAACACGATAGGACCATAATCAGCGTAATAGTCGGTTTAATATTTTATTCTGTATTGCAAGATCCAGATGAATCTTGTTCGTTCATTCGTAATTATAATTTCGGGGGGGGGGGGGGGGTATTTCCAATATTCACAATCTTTAAGATTCAACGTTACAGTGTCGATAATTATTATAATGTATGATTTTTTCCCTTGACTTTGAAAAGAAACATCAACAGAATGCAGCTCTTCAGATCAAAAGAAAGTTCTCCTTTCTGAAGATCCAATGGAGAAATCGAATGCATCCCTGAAAAACGAGAAAAACTTAGAAAACACAGAAAAGCAAAGTGAAACAGCCAATAAGGATATGGATTTAAATGATAGGTCACGTAGGTGTGGGACCCATTCAAATGTTACTGGTAATTCTGATTCAACTTTCTCACCCAAAAGTACCCCTCCTGACAACACAGCACAAACAAAGGAATGCAGCATATCGTCTCTGATGGAACCTGCTGACGTTGCAGATATGTCTGGTGTTGAGGTGGTACAAGCTTTAACTTCAGGACCTGAGGCTTTCGGGGACGCTAAAGCACGTAAATCCGATATGACAGTAGAACAAGTGAAGGACGGTGTAAAAGAAGGGGAACAAGACCTTATGGAAAGCACGGAAGAAATTAAAAAGGTGATTGAAGGGACTACAGAGGAAAAACAAGAGAATAAAGGGGGAAAACAAGGTGAAGGGGGGAAACAAGAAATTCAAGAGGAAACACGAGTAACAGAAAATGAGAAGCACGAACATAAAAAGGGAAAAGGGAAAAATGAAGAGGGGAATCAAGGAACTGTAGGTGTAAAGGGGAAGGGGGAAACTAAAGAAGGTAAGGACGAGGCAACAGAGGAGAGGCAAGGGACTAAGAAGGGGCAGCAAGGACCTCGCACGGGGGGGCTCCATACTAAAGAGAGGCGCCCTGAGTGCATCATGGAAGGTAAACTCCTTGAAAATCTAGATCAGAAAAATATGGGAATTAAGGAAGGGATGAGGCAAAGAGGCATTGTAAAAGAGGAAGAAACAGGTGTTATTCGAGCGGATTCGCGGATTTCCACGGAAAAACATAGCTATTGTTTCGGACAAGTTTTCACTGATTCGAACCAGACTCCGCCGGCGAAAAACAATGTTCACGTGGATGTATTTGAAAACAATACTGAAAGCCCCAGTCTTGTACGAGAGGTCAGCTCATTTATGAAAGAAATTATCCAGGAGGTCCATGATCGAATGAACAATAATTCAAATAAATCGATGGATGGCTGTAATGACAAGAAATACAAGGCCTCTAATCAGGCAACAGATGCTAAAGGCAACTTGTCACCACCTTCAGGTGGCATTGGTTCTGTCAGGCAATCTAATGATAGCATGCAGGATCCTAGACTTACCACTTTGAACAATGAACAAACTCACGCTAGCCTAAGAACCAGTGAGAGATCAGCTGGTACCGAGCCAATTCTGTTGTCTTTATTGGAAAGGCACTCAGAGACAGAGTTCTTTCAATCGCCGATATCAAGCCGCTCACACAAAGGTTCGCCAGAGAAGACTTGTGATATTCAACGATCCCCATCTGAAGGCCTCCACCAAGCAAAACCTGAATCACTGATCGGGTTTATTAACTCTTCGTCTCCAGGCCTTGATCACCCAGCCCATCAAGGGGAACTGCTGGGAATATCTACGATCTCTGGTGCTAGTTCCGATAGAGATATGGGGGACGTGAAGTATGGTGATAAGAAATACATTAACAATGGAGTGCAAACTGATATGTCATTTCAGGTTGACATCTCTACGCAAACTGACGAATGGGCGCGGTTGGTCACAGCAAGTCATCGCGAAATTGCAACAAGTCCAATAATTCCATCATTGTTTGCTAATTATCCCTCGGTGACAGCATCTCATGAATCTCCACCTGAAGAGAAGACCAGCGGAAACCACTCCTCTCCTGTCTGTCGTGATACTGTGCTAACAGATTTGCCCATGGAAACTGTGGACGAGGGAATGGGAAACAGATCTAACAACTCTAACCAAAGTCCTGATTTATTCGACGGCGAGATCAACACCGATCCATGTTTTATTCAATCATCAACAGTGACTCAAACAGGCGATGAAACTTCCTCCAATCCTCTCCATACTCCTACTCTTAGCCCATTTCTAAATGAGTCGGCGAGCGACAAATCAACAATAGTGCTTTCACATAGTGCAAAATCAGCAGAAATGTCTAATGAAGCCCAGGTTTTTAAGTCCGAAAGCTAAAGCATATGGCGAGAACATCATGAAACACGACGGATGAATCTATTGCATCACAAAAAGTTGATTTTGTTCCTTTATGGAACATGACACATTCCATCAATGCGAATTCATTAAGCGAGAAATAAACACTTTGAAATGTTTCAGAAGGGACATGTATATTTATCCTAAGCCTAACTGGATAATGGGCATCCAGGACAGATATTCTTTTCAGACATAAAAAGTGGTAAAATCACTTTTTTCTATTGGGCCTTTCTTCCAGCAGGAAGCACAATACTCTCCAAGTGAGATTAACAAATGGTTCTTAAATGGTGGAAGAGTAGGTATCCTTGAGCAGCTCATTAGCTCATAGCCAAGTTGGCACATTTACAACCTTCGCGCTCTCTCAATAACTACGTCTTCGGTGTTCATATTATACTTCATATGTTGCAAGACATTAGTCTGTTTCCTTATGTCCTACTTTCTTTTAAAAATGTGAGCAACTCATTGATCCATTAAATTTTGTGCAATTGCTTACTGTTTATTGAATACAAATCCAGTCAAATGTATTGTTAAGAATGTAATATCTGTTGCCATGATCTGAAGTAAAGAAAACTATGCGTGCCCTGGATGAGCTCGGTCTGGCCTTGGTCCCCAGGAGGAGGAGTAGGAGGGACAGGTGCGTGCCCTAAGCTCTGACCTCAAACCCCAGCTACCAACAGCTATTAACAGGAAGACTAAAGATAAATCTCAATCACCGTCATACATACTTCCCGCCGCTCCAGCAATAGAAGACCAGCTATTTGCATCGTCATGATCATTGGCCGACGACGTCATTTGGTATTTCTTTGTAACATCAATAATATCATAATTAATCAATATTGTGTTGATATCCTGCAATATTATCTCTCAGCAATGTCGACTCTCCAACCCACGCATTGCCTTGGGATAACAGGAACTAATCCTCCACTTGTTAGTTATCGGTTAACTAAAATATTACCCATATTTGTAATCTGTAATCTGTAATAAAATTTATTATCTGGACTATAAGCTCTTCCCAAAAAAGTACACTTTCCTTTGAGCAATTGTATTTATCCGACGCAATTGTCGCTAATTGATGCGCATTGTGTAATCCATAGTCTTACCACACCGTGATGTTCTCGATATAAATAGAGATTAAACCTCAACTTCCAAGTCAGCCTAAGTTAACTGTAAAATTTATTTTGAGCTGCCTTACTTGTTGAAATATCAAATAACTGTGGGGGTGGGGTAGCGTAGGATGTATAGGTACGTCATTGATGAATGTTCTACATTCCGGCACGATTGAAGGGAATGTTATTATCGTATATTGAACAGCGATAGAACAATAAGGATTTTTCCCCTTTTTTAAATTTGTGGTCATAATTTTACAGGAAAAACACGAAAGTGAAACCCTACCTGCACTATCGCACTCAATCATGTTCCCACGTTATTCCAACTTAAATGTTTTCAACGGGAGAAATACGGCTGACTCGGCACAAAGAGTGCGAAAGTGCAGGTGGGGTTTCACTTATTGCCATACTTAATCAACAAGCTAGAATTATATCAGTCGAATGAAGCCTGAGACGCCAACCACAATTCGTGTACTATGAGTAGATCTACATCCTTCCTGTCCGTCAAGCTTTAAATGTGCCGTGCACGTGGATAGCCTACTTAGAAGTCATTAATAGTCGGAATGTTGAAAGTCCCTAATTATTAATGCATTTAACACTTATCATCACCATCATAAATAAATGCGTAGTTAAAGGGTTTGGGGTTAAGGTATATATCTACAGGAAGAAAAGCCCCGTTAACACCGAAGAACGCTTTATTTGGCTGGGAAATGCTTAGCTGGCTCGGAAACTAATCATATCCCTAACGGCTTTAATCGAGTAGCTTCCGATGGGAGCTTCTCAGGGACAGCTGTTACCCGTTAGCACATGGGAGTTAAAACTCCTTGGTTATTCATGTAGAACAAACCATAGTGAGATCAAACATTTTCTGGAATAATCTTGCATGATCCAATTTTAACACATTACTAAAAAATTAGGCAGTGATTCTCACGCAGAGAAAAATATTTAGAACTATTGACAGCATTCGAGTGATTCTTAATTCATTGTTAGGCCTACCCTATATAAAGACCGAACATCAGAATAATTTTTTAATTCCCATCTCAAGATCTTATCGATTTATCTGTTTTACATAGTATTGGTTACCGTAAGTGATATTACAGGGTAAATATTCTTTTACCGATCTTTGAATCTTTCCACCACTTACAGAGTATTCATCCAGATATTAGGCCTACCAGTCAGTGAGTCACTTATAGGCCTATAAGGTAATGATATTTAGAAGGGCGGGCAAGTAATTATAATTTTACAGCAAGGATGTTTCCAATTCCTTGAGACCCAGAACAAATATCTCTAGGCCTATATGATCTTTCAAAGACAGTGCTAAACACTTATTAAAATAAATTTCCAAATATATGTCTATCTACACGAAAATAGGCCTACTGGTTATTAAAACAACCATACGTCATTACCATAAGTGGGATTTCTCTTTTCGCCTATTTTAAGTTAAAATTCAGTTTTTACAACCCACTATTTACTGATACATATAGTAGTTTCTCGTGCCATGCTATGGAACAGTGATAGCGACTCTGAAAATGACCATCGTTACATACGACCAAAGGATGGCATAATTTGCTTCAGGTAACACCCACCTGGTAACCATGGCAACGGATAGACAAGTGTTGATCTGCTAGCATACGAGGAGGTTGGAGAAGTAGAGGTGGGCAGGTGGCATGGGGGTGATGGCCAAGGAGGGATGGTGATATTGTAAAGTATAGCGTGAACTGGCTCTGATTCTATCTCTATTCCCTGAGAACATCTAAGCTCAGCTCATTCGGCTTAGCTGTGCACTATAAGTAAGAGTTCTGGACCAAGGGTTTCTTACACAGCAGTTCTTTACTTGGCCACTCTTGGCAGTGACTGTTGACGGCTAACAGAGGAAGGCTCCACCGCGAGGAACTGGAACTTCTGCGGTGACAATAATAAGGTGAATTTGAATAGATATATCAATCAAATAGGTCGAAGCGGACAATCACAAGCATCAATATTTTCTTCTCTTCTTAATGGTTAATCATTATTCACTGTGACTGACTAATGTGTAGGCTCATATAATATCTGTACAGTTGATGGCTGTTCAATTAATTTTATTCTAATAGCTTGCCTAATTAAAGGGATTTTTTTGTTACGGTAGGCCTACATGTACATCGCAAGCCACACATGGGATCAGAATCAGATCATCCTGGCCTATGTGGATGTCACAGCTAGGCACGTGAGTCTCGAATCAATGCCGTCTATCATTTTATTTGCGAGGATTGTCATGGCATCGTGTGTAGGCCTATCTGGGATCATTGTTTTACAATGGGACATCACAGGGTCTTTAGCCTACGTTTTCCCTCCAATTCCATATACCACTTACATGTTGACCACACCCCCATCCATGCACTGAGGTAGGATTATGACAGACGTTTCAGAGCGGTATCAGTCTGAATAGTATACGGTCTATGAGCTCTTTCAGAGCTGTGATTTTCTTGTGCCTCTCCATGATTTAATCCTGTTCCTACATTTGGTTCTCCCTTCCTTTTTGAAACAAAATATAGGGAATAAAAACTCGAGATAGGTAGGCCTACCGTAGCGACTTACAAACTTCAGATTTTTTGTAACGGTTTTGACACTAAATTCCTAACAAGTATTAGCTATTTTACATCTAGACATGACGGTAGAGTCACTCTTATGAAATAGAAATTAGAATTGTGTTCCAATCTGTCTGCGAACTTACCTCACCAGCACAATAATTGCAAAATATCGGGAGAAGATATCACTAGGAACATATTTCTGTGTTACATAGAATAATGCTTTTCCTTCTACTATTGACGACCTGATTTTCCAGGTAACGTAAACTTCTCGTTAGATGCAATCGTTGGTCGCACGGTAAGATTTTGAAAAACCAAAAAATGATTAGATTTGCCTACGGACAAAAGGCGGAGAAGAGACGTTCTGGGGTAATATAGTAGGCTAATATCTATTCTTTAGAGGAAACATGTTTGTGACTGGGTCAATGTATTGCGTGCTACAGCACATACCTGCAGGTGTGCATTAAAATACGCATGTAGAACTTGCTTCCTTGTAACATTTAAAGATCTACGAAAACACCAATGTTTAATTCACATGCTGGCGGTTCTTAACAGCTTTTTATTATAATGTTTCCCTCGACATGGACTATGAATTATTTCTGAAACTTGTTTTTACAATGTAAATGTAATCACTTTCACTATATAATTCGATATTGAAGTTGTGATTCCGCATTAAGTCGGACACTCTGAGGTCTTGTTGTGAGGGATTGGATTTAAACCTATCACTGCTGGATATCCTAACTTCTTGTTTTGACTTCGAGCGTATCAAATAGAGCTATGTAGGATAATCGCAGATTAGAGTTGGTTCGTGGCCAACAGGAGATTTGTTTTGTTTATATGAGAAGTTTCATTTCGAGTATTAATCCTTTATGTACAAGACTAAGGCCTTCAAAATTAATGGTAACTGTCGGCAGAAATGGAATAACTTTTTCATATAGACATGTAGACCCTTTTGTCTTATTCATTTATTGCAATATCGAGCAGATTGGCAAATAAATTTCTTATCTTAGGCCTATCTTATATGCAGTGCGTAGGCCTATATATTATACTGAATTGGATTATGGCAACAAACATAAACAATCGCGTGTCAAAGGCGATATATAGGCTATATCGAACGAAAGATACCGAGTTGTGTCAAAGCATAATAAATCTCTGTTCCTTCTTTTGATTTTGTTTTAGAGATTATGTATAGCAATTGGGTATGTCATAAGAAATAAATGTAACCACGACGTATTTCTCTGAAACTAATATAATATAATTTATATAAAACACCTACTTGCTTGCTGGTCTAGCTCAACATTTGGATGTTGTTCTTTACTCCTAGGGAAACTATTCTCTATACTAATCGTTAATTGGTAAAATCAAATACAAATTAATTAGGTTCACTGTCTATGTTACAAAAATGGTTTCCAATATAAATTTCCTGTTAAAATTCACAATGATTTTCAACAATAATTCTTTTTGGAAATGTATTCTACATGTTTAAGGGGGTACCTAATTCAATGAAAAGAAGCCATGTCTTACACAGATATATACATTTTAGTCAGTGCCAATCTGAAAGGTTTGCTTGCTTGCACCTCCATTGCAACTTGAAACATGGGACGCTATTATCGGTAAATATTAATCGAGCATGAAAATTATTCACAATATGGTAATATGGTGGTCAAACACCAGCATTACACATTTTCGATTTTCTAGGACATACCGTATTCGCATTGGTAGATAGGTCACAATCTTGTGAGGTCCTGCATACAGTCTGTAACTTGTTGAGTGTAGTTATCAGCGAACAAGAGCAATGGAGATTAAACTCAGAATTACTGATTGGAATCCACTTATCCTTGTCATAATCTATCATGCAAAGAGAGATATAACCCTATTTCCACCCTGCATACATCCAGAATCGACCAACAATTCATAATAGGCGAATGAAAACCTTTACCATTACCGTAGACACACACATATATATATCATGCGATTAAGTTGATGGCCAGGCAATCGCAGATACATCAAGATTTATAGATTTCGATTGTATATGACATCATACCCATATTGAGTAATCTGCGTTCGACATTGACTTAAGATATCAAACATTGACATTGCATTGGAAGTTGTCCATTCAATGAAATGAGTAGAATTGATCATAATATAATATTAGCATGGAAGCAGAATTATATATGGTATATGTTACACACATATCCCAAGTGTTCGTTATATTTGAACATGTTCGAGAAAGAGAATTAGAATTCGCCTATTCTATTGAGTAGCATTTCTCTTTCTAACAACAAACATAAAGGTTCTATGGTCGTTGGTAATGGCTAACCGGCAAGCCCCAAACAAAGACTATAGCAAGTAGATTCCTTTTACCTAATGCAGAATAAACAATGTGATATATGCTGTACAACATGTCGAAAAGTAATTTGCGGCTATGTGTCGAGAAAACCATATGGGTATACGTTTTCGTTTTCGGATGACCAATTCACTTAAGTACGGTATTTCGAAAGTACAGGACTGTAAAAATTCTTTATTCTCTCTTTAAGGTTGTTCACTCAGGCGAACGATAGTTTCCGACCTGCAGAGTTTGAGGTCAAACAGCCCGATTTCAAATAATCTGGGAATCTGGGTAGTTTTAACAATTGGCCGGGTCAATTCAGGATAAACCAATCTGATGTTAGACAGATGTCCGAAAACAATATTCATAGGTTTATAGGTTTCTCCATAGCGTTGTATGAATGTATATCTATTGTATGTTAAAATAGTAGGGTGCATTTCATCAGCCCCATTTATTTTTGGGGTAAGTATGTTTTAAGGATTGATTCCTATACAGAAGTTTACACTCTTTCATTTGAACTGGGTCCAACCTCTGGGAAATGTGGCAAATACAAAATGAGAAATATTCCGTTTTTATTATCATATTGCATATCAAATCAAAGCATTCTTAAAGAAGAATCAAGCGGTGCTCATGAATTTGTTCTGGTAACCATGGCAACCAAATAACCTCTAAAAGAATTAGTCATTTTGGGTGAGATATACTCTTTGTTTTTGCATTTAAATCATGGGCCCAACAACGATTAAATATATTGTCTGGATAACCCAGCCACTTAGCTTTAATTTGGTATATAGAAATCCCCATTGGTTATTATAGTTACTGATGTATGACTCCACAAACATGGATCCCATGTTTATAGTACAGCAGCCAGAGGCACATGTTTTACTTTAGGGGGTGGGTGGCCCAAACCAACATATAACAAATTTAGCTTGAAATATCTTCTACAAAATTTCATACATTTGACAAAGCTGAGGAAATAACTGCTGTTTACCCTGTAAAAATTATCAAAATTGGTCTTTTCCATGGAAACTTCTAATTTTAAAGGGATTTTAACAGAAAGAGGTTTTTAATTTCCTGTTTCCACAATTATCATCAGATTTTCCGTTTTTGTTATCATGTTGCATATCAAATCAAAGCATTCTTAAAGAAGAATCAAATTGCACTCATGATTTTGTTCTAAGAACGACCTTATAACCATGGCAACGAAATACCCCCTGAGAAATTAGTCATTTTAGTCCAGATCTACTCTTTATTTCTGCATTTAAATCATGCTCTCATCAACAATGTAATATATATATTGTCTGGATAATCCATCTCCTTAACTTTAAGTTGATATATAAAAATCTCCATTGGTTGTCATGGTTACTGAGGTATGACTCCACAAACATGGACCCAATAATCATGTCTGCTACCCTTGTATTGCCCCTTGTATAGGCTTCCAGCTGACAGTAGCCTGTGACCATAAGAGGCTGTCAAGTTCTTTTTTTGTAAACATCAAGGTCATTTATTTTAATAGGGGTTTTCGAGGGTCCTGAAAAAGACGAGACAGGGTGCCAATTCTTATTTTTGGCGATTTTTGGCACTATGTATGCAAATTAGCTGAAATATGATTGGCTGATAGGGAATCAGCCTATATCTCAGTAGATTTTATAGATACAGCTAATTTAATAACCCCTACCCTCACTAAATCGACCCTAAGCTATTGATTGTTGTCATTGAATATGTTCTATCTTCATTGGTTGCTTAGCAACAACATAGCCATCTCCATAGTCACAAATTCAGTTTTAAGAGGAATCAGCCCCTCATATCAATCTACTTGAGAAATGGCAACCACCTGCATTAATTAAACCCAAGATGGCTAAATAGTTTTGTTAGAAATCGTGTATGCTAGTAGCTTAGCAACATGATACCCTCCATAGTTACCAATTATATTGGTGAAAATGGTGCAGCATAACCCCTCAGGATGGTCTTGGGTAAGACCATAAACTGCCTCCCTCTCATCTCATCTTTCACCGCCTATAAATATAACCTACATTACAATGTTTTGCTGAGGGCATAAATCAACTAGCTCATTTAGTCACTCACCATAGCCCCTCAGGAGTCAATTTTACATATCCAACAATAATGTGTCAAGAATAAAATTTCTTTCTTCTTTCATGAATGGGATTCTATATTTTAAGATGATAAGATAAGATAATGTGCCAATCTTTATTACTTAAAATGTTTGTTAGCACTTTTGGGTATCAAGATTTTTGTAGTTTCTCAAACAGAGATTGTTGTTCAGATTATTTAGTACCTGTTAGTACCTGTAAAATTAAAGTACTTCTTCACTTACCGGTAACTATCTTTTGGTTATGAATTTAAACATCAATATCTAGTATGTATACATGTGTGTGAGCACACGTATAATTGTGTCTTACTCTAATGTATGTATACATGTATGTGTATGCATGCATGTGTGTATTAATATGTATGTATGTATACATATTTATTCCTATGTTTATGCATGTATGATGTAAGTCATGTGCATCCTGTTTATTTTTAAGACGACCTTTTAACATTATGTTTGATCCTGATAATCAATATTTAAATTTTGATTATTTTTCCCTATGGGATTTTCAGTGCAATTTTTGCAAGCCCGCCCTTTTCTTAATATGAAGATATCGTTCCCATTTTATCAGGATATACCCAGTGCAACTGTAGCTCAGGGTCTCCACTAGTCCATGAACCTGGACCCTCGCTCCGCAGAGAGTCCATACACCAGCACCCGGCCGTAGTAGCGTGACGTCACGCTGACGTCACGGGCCAGGAATTTTCTGATTGGCTATCTATTTTTAGACACGGGCGCGCCTATGTGGCGGCCATTTTGCCGCAATGCATGACCCTGGAAATTCCGTAGTTCCGACTCCTGTCAGTGAACAGTCCCACTAAGCCATAGTGTGGGACTGTACTAGAGTCTAGGTCTCCACGGGGCCTGGAAAAGCTTTGAATTTGGAAAATAAATTCAAGGGCCTTGAAAATAGGCATTTTGGTCAGAGGGCCAGGAAAATCATTATATGGGCCTTGAATCCTGTTGGAATTCATTAAAATTTAAATGGACTTTTTTTTTATGATTCTGCTTCTTACTGTACACTTTCCCCTGGTACGCCCCTCTCACACCTTCCACAGAGTGGTACAAATTTACGACACAGATCGTACTGCTGGTCCCTTCTCCACAATAGATAGCATAATGGTAACTATGGAGGGGTTTTGTTGCAAAGCAACAAGTGTTTATGAAAGAAATCGCCATTTGACTTCTTGGAGTGAATTTAGGCAGGTAATAAATTGCTGTTATAAATGTCATTTCTCAAATAGATCAATATAAGGAGCTGATTCCTCTTAAAATTGCACTTGTTAGGCCTACCATGGAGGTAGCTTGTTGTTAAAAAACCAATGCAGATAGAACATATTCAATGTCACCATTGAATTCCTTGAGGTCCATTTAGGGAGGGTAGGGGTTATTAAATTAGCTGTATCTATAAAATCTACTGAGATATTCGCTGATTCCCTATAAGCCAATCATAATTCAGCTTATTTGCATACATAGTGCCAAAAATGGATATCCAGTCAATATATTTAATCGTTGTTGGGCCCATGATTCAAATGCAAAAGCAAAGAGTATATCTCACCCAAAATGACTAATTTTTCAGAGGGTATTTGGTTTCCATGGTAACTAGAACGTTTTAGAACAAATTCATGAGCACTGTCCGATTCGTTTTTAAGAATGCGTTGAATTGATATGCAACATGATGAAAAAAAAACCGGAATATTTCTCATTTTGTACCAAATAAATTCCCTTTTTCGAGTTGGTTGCCATGGTGACCAATTACCACATTTCCCAGAGGTTGGACTCAGTTAAAATGAAAAAGCGTAAAATTATGTATAGGAATCAATCCCCAAACATACTACCCCGCCCCCCTAAAAAAATGGGGCTGATGAAATGCACCCTACTTAAAGCTCTCGGATTTCATATGATATGCAGTAGGAGGTTACAACTCATTTTTTTCAGATTGATAAAAAATCTAGATGTATATTTCATTTTATCAGGAATATATATACCTCCAAGCAACTTAGCAATGACACAATCATGCAGTGCAGGGATGGTCTCCGCTATGTCTAAACTGTTTGATCAAATTAAAAAGAATTCATGGTTTTAATCATCCCAGCTTTTTAACACCGAATGCATTGGAAATGGTTAAGAATATCCTAGAATTAATTATGTTAGAGTGAGAGTATATATCGGCACTAACTAAAGTCTTATAGTGACGACCGATTATCCCATATCAGAGTAATTTCGACTTGGGCTCAGCCTAAGGCCAATGTTTGTATCTCTATGAAAGTCTGTATGAAAAGCTCAAGCCTGGCCTTATTAGCATGTGAAACCCGCCACTACTCAACTTAAGTAAATCACATTTTGGCTCCAGTTATGTTTAGTAGCCAGGGACCACGTGCGCCCAAAGTATTGGAGACGTAAACACTCTGATGCGTGTAACAAACATGAACCGCAGTAGTACTATGGAACAACAATCCTTTGCAAAATTTAATAAGGAATCTTTATTCTAGCTAGATAAGATCCTTTTTTTATTTTACTAAATTGTATTACACCATATAATTTACCATCAAATTATCGCTCCATGATGTATGTGGAGGCCAACGTGTGACTGGTGTGACTGAACAAACAGAGAAGTATTTAAGCAGGGGTGTTACGGTGGTGGTCTCCATGCTTTGCACAGCACATTGCACCGCTGTGATTGAGACCACTGCGCAAGTGGCACTAAGCCTCATACCAAAATGGAATATAGACTCTTCTAGGTCTTCCCCATAAAGGTAAATGTTTAAGCTATCCTTTTGAATGTGTCCACTAAATTGCTCTTTTTTGTAGTGAATCTTCGGACTGTTAACAGATTTGAAGTGCTCTTCAGCGTATAATATTATATGTATGTAATGCATGCGAGCAAGAATATTTGTTATGGCTTGGCGTTGTACGACCTGTGACTACCTGCTTATAATACGAACGCTGATCGTTCTTACATTCTTGTTTATGGCAACTAACCACTGCAGGGGCCAGTGAGTAATAGTAGTTAAAGTTAGTGAACACTCATGGAGCGAGAGGACTGTCAACCTTTGGATACATATCTGATAATGCCAATGTGTAGGCAACACAGGTTAACATATTATTTGTATGCTTAAGCAAATAGTCTAATTACGAAGCTAGGGATATGGACTTGTGAGGTAGCCTTCTTTTCCCCCTTCAGTGCCAGGATATGGAGTTTAGGCTTTCCCACACATACCGGGAAGGCGGATCGTCATTATTAATAAAGGGATGAGATAAAACACAGATTCACGGTAACAATTGGTATGGTGGGTATTCTGTCGCTTTCCCGAGCAGGGACTGACACCAGACCTCCTTATTGATCACATTGAATGGTGCGTGTTTGCGGCACTTGTTCAAAGCATGGTGATATTCCCATTATAGCTGCCGTGATAACTCCCCTCAAGTACTATTTTATCAAGTTCCCCAAGGCGCTCGAGATTAACACTAGAGCTATCACCCACTTGTAAGAATGATAAACCGTCATATTTACTCCTGGCTTGTATAGATCAATAAGTTATTTTGCTCACACGAATGGTTTTCGAGTTATTTCAATTCAGCTTAACATTACTTCAATTGTTACGATTTGCAGGATTATAATTGCGGGTCGACAGAGACTACACTAAGACTGGCGAGAAAACGTTTTCATCCGCCCGAAGGAAAAGCAGCACGCAATGCTCTAGTTCTTCAGCTGGCAGATAGGTCGAAAGCGGAAAGAAAGGCATGAACTTCGCCGCCTGATTCCCTGGATCGGATTATCCATATGGTGTGAAGTTACTCTTAGCTCAGAGCACAAATCTACACCTCGACCAACGAATGGTCCATTCTCCTGATTAAATGATGTGTTGTTGGAGAACAAGGATCGCGGTATTTGTTGTAGAAAGGTGTGCAATACAATACTTTTACAACATGTGAACTATTCTGAAATCCTATGCTGTCTGTCCATTTTGCTGTGATACTACGCTATATCAAACATCAAAATAACGATGCCCTGCTCTGAAGGAGGGGAACATTCAATGCAGTTAGACTTAATAGACTGTTTATGTGAATCTTCGCATCATCCAATCCTCACGTAGGGAGGTATTGTACTTTCGTCATGGGTTGTGGTGTGTCCAAAGGTTCAAGGAGCCGCAGTGCTTCCTTTGACGATGGGGAGATGAGCAGGTCAGAAAAAGGTATGTACTGTCACTCACCTTTAACATAAGACGGGTAAGAAGAATATATTTTACTGTATATTGATCTGGTTTAGATCTTTACACTGGGTGAATATCCAAAGGAATGCACACGATTTGCACAATAGTGGTAGAAACTTCACAAACACATGGCCATTATATTGATCCCCAGGACCAAATGTATACCTGTTTAATATTGAATAGTAAGAATGCATAATCAATAGAGTAACGTAATTCATAGTGTGATTTTGGTAGATGTTCGATGATAAACTATTAAAACCGATTTATTTGACATTTGTCGAATAAATGCGGACGTTGTGAGAGGCATAATGGATGAGTATGTGTATCCGGTACGAGTCTATCCAGGTATAAATTAACTAGAAAAAATAATACTTTCTAAGCGATATCCAAACCTCTGATATCACTTCATTAGAGCTGATATTGTGAATCGCGAGAAGCCTATATGGTACCCATTAAAGTATCACTCGAATGTCAACAACACCAGATATTCCTAGTGTAAATTCGAGTAGATATCCAGGTAGATATCGTATGTACGTCTGGTTTTAAACTATAGATTATAAACACTGGCCAGTAAACCTAACGCGGGTGAACGCCTAATTGATGATCACAAATCAAGTAACCAAAGTCTTCCGCGAATTTCTGGATCGTAGAATTGTCACCTCTCAAACCATCTAAGAATCGAATCCCATTGCCATTAGTGTATCAGAAGTTAGACCGTTATAGATGTATCATGGTATCCATAAGAAAGGAGTCGTGGAAGGGTGTTTCCCCTTTGGTTTCCATGTTGGGATTATATATCTTCTTTACCAGAGTTGCACTCAAAAGATTATTTAATGAGAAAGCAGACGGCTGAGACTAAATACCTATTATCAATTACATCTTTAAAACTCTTTTATTCCAATATTACATATGCCACAGTCTTTTAGAACTCGTGCTATATATATATTATATTACCCATCCCACTAGATATGATATGTGGTGAGCTGCAGGGATGTATATCCTTTTTAGATGCGAATTTAAAGAACATTGTATATCTATATCATACATAATACGCATCCATCTAAGAGGAGTTCACGCTTGGCGTTTTTGATGTTGTCAAAGCTGGACTACTCAAAGCAAAGCATTATTCTACTCACGCCTTGCTATTGTAAAAGAGGACATATATGTCCACCTCCGTGAAACATCCTCGGGGTTGTGTCTCCATGACAGGTAGTAAGTGCTTTTGTGGTCTCTAAAAGGTAGATAGCTGAGATAACCTTAGAGTCCGATTCTAACAGTCAATGGATCAAAGAGATCAAAGGATACAATCTCTGTGAAAGAGAGGCACACTCAATTTCACAGCCATGAATGTCTACACATTCAATATATGAACATATAATTTTGTACGAGCCCATCATATATATGCACGTGCCCATGCAGAGATTTTCACTGCATGGTTTTGATGCCAAGCTACGATCGTCACTGAGTAAATTAAGTTTAAACGTCGACGTTTACAATCTCGTTTAGTTGGACATATCATGAAACTCCTGCAAGTTTTTTTAATACGTTAACAGTTGATATAAGTGGATGTAGCAGAGCTGGTATTTAGTGGAGAATAATGACGATAATGAATTTTATCTCGTGCAGAAAAATAATTTATAGTGGTTTAGGCTGCGCCACATAAGCCATGCGCAGTGTAACTAATCGGTAAATTATGAAGAATTATAAAAGAACATTGATATACTTTGTTGAGAAACTTTAATTTACTAGATAAAATTTTAAGGCAAAATATATTATAGGCAATCACAATAGCTTAGGTATTGGATATAAATGTACACCGCTCTTTGTTCTAGAAATAAGTATAATTTGTATTTGCGCTCCTTGTTATAGATAAAATGTTATCTATAAACTCAACACCCTATGAACAAGTTGTCCAATTCGTAAATGCTCGTACTTTAATCCCTTGCAGTCCATTCTTTTGAGTAGTGAAATATAGAAGAGAGGTATGGATGCATACGAAAACAATGGCATTTACTCCCACTTCGAATGAATAGCTGCTAAACAAACAATCGCCGACTCAGCAACTGAGCTGCGTTTGGTTGGTAACCAGGTTAATTTTCATATTTTTTGTGCGATTCGTTCCTATACCTCTATGTACCCAGAAGACCGCCAACAGTATGTTTGATTGGTTTGTCAATATAGACATACCGAAAGTAGACAGGGCCAAGGGTCTCAGGCGGAGGACATTAACGATCGTGCTTAGTTCCGTATAACGTATTGAGTGTTCGGTATGTTTATTCCCGCCATACCAACCATTAATGAACAATGTTAAACAGTCTATTGACTATGACTCCAGATGAGAATCTCTCACGCAGCAGAGAGATCTAAATTGTTCTTTTGGCGATCCAGTGATATTTAATTCCTGGAGTAAATTATGTCAGCGCATTGATTGCATTCTAGATAGTTGATTCTTATATTCCATATGTTCAGTTGTGAGCCTTTTATTTATGTGATATGCCCAAGATTAATATGTTGTCAAAATAAAGCAACTCAGTAGCAGGTAGAAATGGGAATTTAAGGGAGTTGGCGTATCATGAAGAGTTAAACAAATCGGTCGCTACCGACGGTGGGGTGTTTAACGAGGTGTAGGCCTGTTGTAAGCGTTTTCTTTGGGACGCCAGAGGTAAATAAATTCCCCAAAAGTATTGAACCCACTCGTTGAATGTTCTTAACTTAGGCATGTCTGTGTCATAAAAGATGATTGGTATATGATTGGTATATAACCTTTTTCGTTATATCCATTTTGATTTGTTCTGATTTGTTTTTCTAGTGCTATGTGAGTATGAATTTATATCTTTATTTTCCCCGGACCACTGACTGAAAGGTCTTAACCATTTTAGCGCTTAGATTTAGCAATTGTATTGGTGGCCACCTTTCCCCCCAAACTGACTACCTCATTACCCAATTTACCCCTCGTTTCCATTGATTTCTACCGCCATACTTCGTGAGTAAACGGAATGTAATTAAATATCATTGTTTCCATGTTTGTTTACTATTTAAAAAGAAGACTGCAATACATTGACTCTGATCGGCGAGAGAAAAAAAATACATGCTCTTTGACCGCATTCACAGCTTCACGAAAAAGATTACTTTTGTAGCTGTTTGCTTTGTACAAAAAAAGTAGGAGATTTTCGAAGTATGGTTGGATGAAATCTCAACTATGTCGGAAATTTGTTCGATAAACAGTATCTTGAAATTCACTCGCATGAATCTCCATGTAGACCTCACCGCAAAACACTTTATGTAAATGAATACATGTAACACAACGTTGTGTTACATGTATCTGATTTGAAAACAGAATCGTACTTTTGTGCCTTTTGTCGATTACAACACTTTTTCGATCGTTGCGCATGCACAGAATATGGTGCCATTTGGTGATACTGATAGACCGATAAATCTGGTCGTTTTTGCATTGAAAAGTCTCGCTATAGCAGCCTTTGGGTTCTTTTGAACAATTCGGACTACACCGCACTTCATTAGCACAATTTTCTTACGACCATTGAGCGAATATTTCGTTTCAGCCCCGTAAACATGTTTCTAAATTCGCTGCCTCTTTCAGAGCAGAGTTAGCGTAATTATTGTGATCGAATCAAACCTTGAATACATCCACTTTGGCGCTTTTCCAAGTCTCCTGCTGATAGAACCAGGACAAATGTCTGATTCATTTTGTATCGTTTTTTTTTATCCCGCCTTGAGGGGAGCTTTATAAGGATTGTTATTGCGATGATCATCCCAGTGAAAAGGAACACGCAAATAAGACTTTCTGAAGTTTCCCCACAATCGCTTTTAACATTGTGGCTATACAATAAAGAGCCTAACCCCTTAATCTTTGGTTCAGCATGGGTTGAGTGGGTTGTTAATCTTCTTAATAAATGCATAATATATTTGTGTATATAATGGGCTGTGGCTCGAATTTGGTAAGGTTTATGCATTAAACTTAAATTGTGCCAAGTGTTTCAGCTGAAATTAATACCTTTTCTTTTTTCCCGATTGCTGTAAATAGGGAAATCTCTTTGCTCGACCATACTCTGAGTATAACTGACTCAGGAGATATTCCGATTTACAGGATTGTGTTTTCCCATGTTTGAAAATACAAAAATATGATACATGTTTTGCTTTCGTTCATTGTTTATTTTGTGATTGTATTTACGATGGATTGATTTTACACCAGGACAGAGACGGAACTTCTTTTGCTTTGAATGAGCTTCAAATTCAATAATGATCGAAAGGATATCATCTTTGACGCACTTACTTTACATTGTATTACATACTATTCCTTTGAAATACAAGTTCTCTTCTTTGCACGTATATATTTTAATTGTTTTTTATTTTTATTTATGTTGGATTGATTCGAGTGTTTCCACAATTGCTGTTTTAACATTGGAAATGTCATTACCTAATCTTTATGTTAACCTTTAACACGTAACGATTCGGATCTCATTAATCTTTTCACTAAATAACAAAATGCATTTTGTCACTATATGGATGGTACAGTTTTATATATTTATCGCAAAATAAGCACTATTGACTGCATTACACGTATCAAGCACGATGTTAATTTATTGAATGTCTGATTAATGTGTCAAACAACTGATACGATTTCATTTATCCTTTCGCGGCATTTTTGTACAGCTATTCCACTCTGTACAGATGCTGATATCTCACGTTTCCAATACACCAGATGACTGTACAGTTGCAATACATTTTGGTTCATTTCTAATTGCAATCGCCCAAAATACAAAAACCGCAAGCGCTCAGCAGACACACGGAGCAACAAAAGCGTTTTTATCTTCAGAAGCACAAGCACCATTGCACAGTAATATTGAACTGCAATAGAAACGCAGCTTTATTCTGTTTCCGACTGTTTATACGTATATTACCATGTGTTAGATGAATCACCACATGCACACACCACATACACAATGTTAACTGATATTTTCCAGCTATCAAGGCAGCTCTGCTTATCCAGCGATGGTACAGGAGGTACATGGCCCGCCTAGAAGCCCGTCGGAGGTGTACATGGAGTATCTTCCAGTCCCTAGAATACGCTGGGGAACAAGATCAACTGAGGGTAATATAAAACGTTTCAATGAGATTGTCAAATGTGGCAAGATTGACGTTACAGTCTGAACTTTGTATTGTGTCCTTAGGAAAGCATGTAAAGCTACGCAATATCAATGTCTCTGTATTAGTCGACGACTAACACGATTCGGGAATTAACATTTCGCGTATGTACATATACATCTTATGCACACGTATATTTACATATATAACACACACACACATATCATTATTTAAAAAGAAATTGTTCATGAATGAATGTACCCCCAAGGCTGCTAGGGTTATGTGTGATAATATGCCCGACGCCGAAGGAGGAGGGTACCTTACATCACACAACAGCAGAAAGCTGTAAGGTGCAAGGGATCTATTTTGTTTAGTCAACACCAAATTCCCTGTCATAGTGTTCTGGCTGTTGCTAAATGGCACGAAACAACCACAACACGGCCCGATATACTTTTACCAGTCTCTTATAATTTTGTATAAGAGACTGACACTTCTCTGTTATATTGACCCGGGAAAATGTAAATCGAAGATGGAGATAAGGGTCTATTCACTTAGTATCCATACTTAGTGTCATCCATCACGGTTGTTCTTCATTTGCCATGACTATTTAATTTAGCGACCATTGATCTTCCTGCTAGGTTCGTTCCTTTGTTATCAGATATAATTGTACCACTCAAAATAAATCAATACTGGGCTACACTGGGGAAATAAATCAAACCTTACCATGTATACCTAGTGTCACAGCATGCCTCGAAGAGGATTGTTTACATTACTATTAACATAACTGTTATTGAGACCATCGCCACAGCAGGCTCGTTTTAGCACTTATGAGATATTGCCCTTCTCATATCCTCAAGAATAGTAGTAAATAATCACTGTTTAACACTATTTTATGTGTGTATAATACATTAGATTCTAATTCAATTTACAGCTTTATAACTTCTTCAATGATATGATGACGCACCTCAACATTCCCCACAACTCCCCGGGATCTAATAACATTATGAATGCCCTCTCATACCAACGCCCCAGTTCCGGTAAGTACAATTTAACCACCTATTATTATAGAAATGGTTACCCGTTAGTTAGTCCCGGCCGATTCGATTGGGCGGTTCGGAGTTTATGCGTTTGTACAGGAGAATTCAATGGGTTACATGACAGCAGCGGGGACAGCAGACTGCACTCTATCTCATTTGATAGCCTTTCAATAAACCACTATAAACGCCCAGGTTCGAAATTAATGTGTAAACTAAAGTATTCAACAATTTATCTCCACTGGATATGAATGAGTTACTCCACTAGCCTAGTCAACATGGCGCTCTACTACACGTAGTGCGCATGCACTGCCCATAGAAATGTACATGTATGTACTATATCAGAGACCCTTAATTACTTTATAATAGGGTCTCTGACTATATCTAGTCCATGGTTTCGCAAGTGTCAAACTTTGAAATGATGTTATTTCGCAGGTATACTCGTGATTATTTGATGAATCATTTATCTAGTTGGGTTTGTTGTTTTGGCTTTTTTTTTTTTTTTTTTTTTTTTACACAAAATGGGGCAGTTGGAATCCTTAGATTCTTTGAAAACTAATGATCAGAAGATGATCATATTTGTAGTTAAACCAAGTGCACTTTACTTTTATTTCATTACAAAAGGAAGGACATTTCCGGTGCGCATGCCTACAGAAGAGTTTTTAATCCACAATGGTGACCTTTTAGGGTTTGATTTCAATTTGGGCGATTAAACGCCACCCGAGGAAGTAATTTAAATGATTTTATTATTGAGTTATCATGAACGATGTCCTATGTATACATCTCAACCATTTTAGCTGTACAAACACATAAATCTGTCTCTGCCCCATTTAAAGCGAGACTGTCGCACAGCCCACTTATAAATTAAATATAGTGGGCCGAGTATCATAGCTTATTTTAGAGGCATTTTTATATGTTCATCTCCTAATTAGAAATTTTAATTGATATCAAAATCGGACTTAGTGTTAATAGGCTGATTCTTCGAATGAGACTATTCTAAATTAGTCATTGCCTAATACCATACCTTTAATAATCATTTAAAACATAATGGAAATATTTTCTTGTGTATGAAGAGCCGGGTAGCAGATCAATTTCTCCATTATACTATACCACAGGTAACAAGTATTCAATTTGACATTTTCTAAAATAGAATCACATATGTGTGGTTGCCTCACTACATAAATGATTGTCAGGAGAACCCATCAAGAACATACCGCGATACCTGGATTCCTATATCTGGAAATCTAAACATTGTCTCCATTACATTATTCAGTTATTGGGACGACCGACTGCATTTCTCCTAGTTGATGAATTAACGATTGAATCGTACTAAAGAAAACAAAATTAAACTACACGCCTTGGTTGAAAGACAAGGACAATTGATCGGATTAGGCCTACTATAGTCGCCCATTTAAAGAAACTGCAAATTAATTGAAATCAATGATAGAGTAGTTCAGGTATCTTATCTTCCATGCCTAAGTGCACAACAAAGTCTTGTGCCAACGAATGGAGAGTGGTGCTGGTACGTTTGTGAAGACACAACAGGCACCTGCTCGTGTTTATAGTGTTGGACCGCATTGTTTATATTGCACGATATACATAACTACAACTTCACTGCCTCCTGTATATTAATTACAAATTTGCTCACTTGCATCCGTTTGCTTTCACATCTGGTAAGCTCACTGTAAGTATGGATATCAGCAGTGATTGCGGTTTCAATGATTGCTTGACCATCCCCAAGGCCTAATTGTGTGTATCAACACGACGCAGGTGTTAACTCTACACAATATCTGGAATGATAATGGATATGATCGTTTAATTAGCAAGTGAACATTATGAGTAGTTTCTCCTCTTGATTTTCTCCATGCTACAATTATGATAATCGCTAATACATTGTGAGAGGCCATTCACCAGCTACATGCCACTTTACTTTAAGGTTATAAGGAAACAATAGCTTTCAACACCTTGACAAATCGAATATAGTCTAAAAATAAGAACACATCAAAGTTTTTAAAATGGGAAGTGTGGGTGTGATGGCACACCACACTGCCTTGCGGTGAATGTATGCGGTGTACGCAGCAATATGTATCAAGTACACAAGGCGTATAATTGTTAAATAGGCGTAGGGGACTATTGCTGGTCTTGCTTGCTTTATAATATGATGATTTGACAACCATATCATTTACACGAAGGACCCTTTCATTGCCGATTTATATCAAATAAACACCTAGAATGTAAGTAACTGATCTATCTTATCGAGATATAAAAGCCTAGATTTGTTCTATAATATTCTTTAAGATTAAGAATCATATGCATTTATTTGTTCGGATCAACTTGGTATAATTCAGTGAACACTGGGTGTGTGCTAAGGTGCATTCTTGAAGTGTTTTAGCATAATTTTGAGTTGGGGATAATGCAATTTGTGGAATAAAGCTATACGTCTATTTGTATTTTTTGTATTTAAATTTGTTTTATTCAGACAAAGGCATTGTGTACAAGTACATTATTCTCAGAGTTTGCTGATTTCCTAATGTATTCCATAATGTATTACAATTCTCAAAATTTTAGTGAGGATGTTGTTCACATAAATAATAATAATAGTATATATTATATAAAAACAATGTAAAACCATATTATCGATAAGATAGATGTATAAAAACAAACACCAACGCGTTGTTCAACATCATGACAATCCTTATAGTTTACAAACGATTTCTAACCATTTATATATTCCAAAAAATGTATTTATCTATACTACATATAATAAGTTGACTCAGATATGATATGACAACGCCAAATGGGGCCGATTCATTAGATTTGGTACAAGTATACCACTTTTTGCAGGGATGGGAGATAATATGGAGGAAGAAGATGAACAATTATACAAGCTGACTAACCCTGATGACCTTGTTGTAAATAGCTCATATAAGGGGCCACATCTCAGCTTCCCACTCTCTATGAACCAAGTAGAGCAGCTCATCGATGCATTCAAAAAGAAACAGGTGAGATATTATAACATTTGCAGAGGCGTTGATTGATTGATTGAATTCCTTATTGCCACAAGACAATTAGAGGTTTCCATCAAGTAGCATATGATTAATGATTGTAAGCGATACATTCACTATTGATTGTAATAAGGGTCATTGCATGAGCATATTTTGAAAAGCATCTATAATTATATTGCAAACGCATCTCAAACTGAATACCATGGCAGTCGCGATATTCTCCTTTTTCCTGTAGTCATACTATATACATACCTCATTTCTACTTGAGAAGGTCACAGTGCTGGAAACTGTTATTTAGAGTATAAAGCTCATCGCTTACGATAAAAAGATTACTTCTATAGATAATTGTGTGTGTGTGTGTGTCTACATCTAGGTGCTACATGGACGGTACGTCTTGGAATTACTTCACGAAGTGAGGAAGTTATTGAAAAGACAGCCAAATATAATGAAAGCTTCGACAGCCTTAGCAAGGCAAATAACCATTTGTGGGGATCTACATGGCAAGATAGACGACCTTTTCATCGTTCTTTATAAGGTAGGTCCAATGAGAATAAAAAGAACTCCGGGGTTAATTCAGCAACAACGTCGCTGGCAAGCATTGACCCTGATAGGGATGTCACATAAACTAAGGAACGGTGAATTGAGGAATTAACACCCAACCTCAGCACAGAGCAATGACAACATAATTGACCGCGCAAAATGGATGCATGATTTCGCATACGCAGACTGATTACATAATGGTTTCACTCACAAAGCTAGAAAGGATATTCCAGTAGGGATTCTAAATGATCCATGGTATGTCGATTGGCTGGCATAATTATTAAACAGAATTGAAATATCGAATCGACACCATAGGGCTATCTACTGAAACCATGTAACTTATCTGTTCCTTTTAATTTGTCAATTTTTCATCCGAATATAAAAGACTTAGCTAGACTTTAGAGTTCTACTTTGGTAGACATAGAATTGTGTCTTTATAATCCATATTTAATTGAATGAATCACTATAAACACTCAACATGAAACTTGTAATGGCATGTTATACTTTTAGGGCAAATTCACACTGTTTTTTGAATTATTTTTCTATGATTATTTGAGATTATTAAGAGTAAGTGTCAGCAGAAAATATATTACTCCGACATAAACAGAAATCGCAAGTGTGCAGGTTTTGGAATGCAGTCTATGACAATACTTTGCATTCAATGCAAAAAAAATCAGTATTCCTTAAATAGTGCAACAGAAGTGTATCGGGATGCCTTTGTTGTGAAGTGACACCTCTTTGCCAATCCATCAAACCCTTGTATGTTTCATTATTTGAAAAATAATGGACATTTTACAGACTATAACTTATGAAATTGGCTTTTAATGCTTGGTTCATTTTACTCGTTGCTGCATTGAATCCTAGCATTTACAAGGTGCAAAAAAGGGCATTCATATTCGTGACTACGCTAGTAGCTCTGTCTAAATAAAATCATTCTTGCCAATGGAAATCAATAAAATCAATAATAAGCAGTCGCTACACATGAGCGATCATGTCCTGTCCGCCATTTAAGCGGCATGTCCATGCTGCTCTGTGCTTAGGTCCCACAATCACTGGGCCAGAATAATATTTCAACTTTAACACATCGCAATGAAGAAAGCACGCCTCTTACTCTAGTAACAGTCCCTTCTAAAACCCACAGAAATGTCGAGAATGCAGTAGGATATGATTTTAAAATATTTTTTTATTCACAACCCCCATCAGCAGATGTTCTCTCTCATATTTTTACTTCCCCTTGAACTAAAAATGTTTAATTAAGATTAAGCCCATTCCGTAGCAGCCCCGTGCTTTGTACCTGAATATAATAATTGGAACTAATTGATTTTGATATACATTTATAGCTTAGGGCCATGGCAATAGTGACATTGGAAAGTTTAACTATTTAGATAGGACTGCTAGCTGTGGTCCAGGGATATGAGTACATTTAGTTCAATATTTCCTTCACATCAATGGTTTGTGTTGCGATTGTTCTGCTGCACAAATCACTTAGTTACTCCGTACCTATAGTAACGGTCGGAAACGTTTTATCGGAATAATCTAACAATAGTAGATCTGTGAAATATTGTGAACAGGAAATAATCTTCTCGATAATGCATTTTTGATATCTTTCAATATTAAATTCGAATAATGTCCCTGATCAACTGGGTAAATATGTGATAACGAGAAAACAAATGTAATGACGACAATACGATCTAATACTCCTTGGGTGGTCAATATATGTGACATTGGCGGATTTGCCAGACCATAATATAATAGCAAATAAATGAAGGATTTACAACATGTCTACAGATGCTAAGGATGCCTATTTATATTTATTTAAATCGATTTTAAAATACTAATAACATAATTATTTCTTTTCTTCCTCGACTCAGAGCCCAGATGAAAACCACCACCTCGGTGATCTGGGGTGCTATGATCTACTTGTAGATCCACATGAGCCTGAGTAAAAATGAAAAAAAAAAGATTTACTGATCCGATTCCCACAGGCTAAATCTTTCTACTCCAGCTTCATCGGCGAACGATGATTGAATGACTCTGGATGTGTTTATGTAATTTTAATGGATCATTAGTTAATTAACGATGTACCATCAAAATCATCTCATTTATGTTTTTAGAATGGATTACCATCCTCAGACAATCCCTACATCTTTAACGGCGACTTTGTTGACCGGGGTGCTAACTCGGTAGAAATAGCAGTATTATTATTCTCATTCATGTTGTGCCACCCTAGTGAGGTGTATGTAAACAGAGGCAACCACGAGGATCATGTCATGAATCTGAGGTAAGTATTCCTTGTAACAAACCCTTAATTACTAGTTTCTTCCTTAGCTTCTTTTCCTTGCTAAACAGCTGGAAAGGAACTTTTAGGGGATGACTTTACTATAAATACAGTGCTAATTTGTATTCCTACGGTAGGAATTGCCTACCCAAGCAAGGAAAAATAGCATAGTAAGGAACATTTAGGTAAGGATCTCTTATGCAACAGGATCCAGGGCATAGATCTGGAACGTCAGAAATAAAAGGAAGTCAATAAACGCTTGTGAAAGAATTGTGATACATAGATTGAACTCTCTCAGTGACATACCCCACCCTGCGTTCCGTTTGATACGCGACACCACGTGGCATCAACCTTCAATTAACATTGTTTAGGTGGAGCGGGTAAAGGTGCTCCACCTGTGAACTACAGATATGTAGGCACACATGATACAGACGCACCAGGAGCAAGCCCCACCTTGATCAATGACAGGTATGACAGATTCAGGTGTAGTGAGGGTTTTACTCCTAGGTGGTGCACAAGTAATGCGTGGGCATTGGAGGATTTATGGGCAATTACTGGTATATTTATGAAAATGTCCTCGTTCATTGAAAAGAAGACACAAGTTAAAGGCTATTTAAAAGTAATAAGTATTTGATGGAGGGGAGATCTAAAAGTCCATGCATGCTTCTGTTAGATGGTTTATTTTCCGACACTGCTGTGGACAAGCGTCTTCAAGATAGTCAAGACTTATCAATAATATCATGTGTACGTGCACTGTTAACTGCCTGAACTAAACAAATCGATAATCATAAAATTGTGTGTTTCAGATATGGTTTCATAAAGGAAGTCATGTCAAAGTATAAGGTAAGTATCGGGATGAGATACTTTATGATTGTGTAGTGTGGAATGCAATATATGATACCAAACCTTGTTGTTCATTTCAGTCTATCCTTTATCCACTTGATGATGGATTGTTTTTTGTTTAAAAAAGTTTACATCGATAATGCTATCAACCTTTCTATTTCTCATTTTAATGACAGAAATTCCATCCTATTTGATCCTTATACGTGTACGCTCGATTTTAATATACCATTTTTGAATTATCCTATATCACTCACTTTTATTTGGCAGAGTTTCTTGAGCTTCGTAAGTTCTCCTTTGGCGATATTGGCAATTTGCTTTGTCGTCGGTAATTAGTAATCGTGCATTGTATTTCTATGTATGCCTACGCGTAGTTGGGGGCATATATTGTCTCGACAGGGAAAGAATATATAGGCTAATCTTTACAGTCCAGTCTCAATAGTTTAAGATATGATTAACACCCTTCTCTCACATCCCCTGGAATGGGTGGTAATTTTATTTTCTGCTGGTTGAATAGCCATGAAACACTGCATATTATATGATCATGTATGATGGCATAATACATGGGATCGTCGGTGATAGCCATAGTTCATACACAAACCCCATACGCTATTGGTCAACGTTTTTCTATTGGCTACCATAGGTTTATAGGACTGACATTGAGGAGAGGAAGAGGGCCCTGGCAGTTGATAATGCCCGATTCCTGTCCGAAATGGGGGTCAATAATCTGTTTAGTCTATTTTGGGACGATTTCAACCCTCCATAAGATATAAACAATGTGTATTGACCCGAAACCCCCTCCCAGGGCAACTATATATATAACTCACAAGGGACATCTATTAAAGGACTAATGACCAACATTGAGGGGCTGCTGATGCCAAGGGATTATGCACAAACAGTGCACCAACAGGCCCGAAATGGAGGTTATTAATCCGTTTAATCTATGCCGGAGGTTGTTATAGCTCCAAGACGGTTCAAGGCAGTGATTAAAGTAAAAAGATGCTCTGCCTTGGCCTAAATCGTCCCCAAAGAGACTACCTATATTTAACCATACTATAATATAATAACAATATAAATATTGATAGTAATATATGATAGCCACAGCTGCATTCTCAGTTATTATAATGACTAATCTTACCAAATTTACATGTGTTTAACCTATAGGACTGGCGACGTTATCAATACTTTGCTGCTGTTATGTATAAAGCTTGTTTATACAAATATTTAAAGTCGAATCTATGAAGGAAAGCTAGTGCCAATCAGCGATAATAAGTGAAACCACCGCAGCAAAGTATTTGGGAGGCCACCGAAATATAAATGTGGACGTTTATGAAGCCCTGAGGCAAAAACAACTCCATACTTTTGGTCAAATGACTTTCAGATAACATTCAGATACGGAACAAAAAGTAGAAAATCTTTATTTTTGACCGATGTTAATTGGGAATGCAGCTGTAAGATACAACTGGACATAGGCCTATATTATAATGTAAAATCACATCAGTAAAGTTAGCAATGGTTGTCATAGCAAATGTTGTACCTGATATAAGTACTTGCATGGTACTATTTCAAGCCACGCAGCATATAGAATATTGTAGAATGCTAATCTTCACCACAGGGATAGCTTCTAGTAAATCAAGTACACAATAACAAATAGTTCGTGGTCTGTTTTCTTAGAATGTGACCTTGACCTCTTTTGTTCGAAGCTGTTTTTCAGCCGTTTCCAAAGTATATTTTCGACTACCCACTTGTACTAAAAGTTAACAATTGTGAGATGAGAGATTTCAGTCATTTGCTGTTGATGATGGTACAACCCAGCGTGACCCGTTGTACCCCTGCTCTGTTATTTCCTTTGGTACCAGATATGTTACATCTAAATATAGGCTTACCGACATACTTATCAAATAGAAGCCGATATGGTACACCATCTAATGGCATACGTATACCGTTGTCTGTTTACGTGAGAAGCTGTACGTCAGTTGTTTTCGCGTTTATTTCAAGAAAGGTCGTTTAATTTTATACAGAAGAGTAATACAATTGGTATATGGCAACTTTATGTTGCCTCCGGCTGTGTCGCAATATTATCAGCATATTTAAACTTTCTTTATGACCATGCAAGTTTTGTTCTCTGCCGTTAGGATCACGCAACGAAGGTGGTGAGGCTATTTGAGGAAGTTTTTAGCTGGCTGCCTTTGGCTACAATAATTGATCACAAGGTATTGGTTACTCACGGAGGAATCTCTGACAAGACGGACCTCGAGTATCTGGCCTCTATTGATCGCCATAAGGTGAGTCTCAGTGATCAGATGCTCACACATGAATTACAATTTGGATAATGAATTCGATATATAAGATACCACAGGCATGGATGTCAAATATAATAAAATTATTGACAATTTTCCACCATCCAATAAAGGAATACATTTTTTTTATCAATCGTTTGAGGTTTGGAAATCATATATACCAAAATAATTACTGTAACTTCAAAGTTAATTTCTCGTCAGTTTCCTATTGTACTCGATTCAGCACTAATGTTTCCCGTTGTCTCCAATTTACACAAAGCTTATGCCTATATATATGGCATGGCGTTAGGTAATCTTAATGGATGTTGTAAGGGAATGGTTATGGCTAACATGGGCGATGTCATTTACTTGTTGGACTCATTTACACGCCCACATCCTCTCCCTAACTAAGAGCTATAATATTCGCGTTGATACTAGCCTACGCCCACTCTTGGGTACATTTACAGGTAGCACGCTACATCGCATCTTATCTATAGGCCTAGCTGGAGTATATCTCTGGTATCTTTATGGAGATTTTAGACTCCACCATCGAAAATGTCTGAACTTTTACTCAAAGTTCCGTGTGACATGCATGTGAATGGTAGTATTTTTGTCAATTCCGTAGAGTAATTTCTTTCACTCTTCCCGGAGTGTTTCAGGTTCAACTGCATTGTACCGATAAATCTTAATTTATATTCTACTATGAAACCCATTAGATCCTCATTGGTCGATAATTAGTACCATACTGGGTTGTGATTAAGGCATGTTATATAGTGCATCTTGTTGGTCCTAGGCCTGCAAGTAATGCCAAACTTGTTAATCCATTATATTGGTGACCAATAATTGTTATTACAGTATTTGTCCGCGTTACGACCTCCTGTATTAGATGATGACGACGAGGACAATGACAATGACGAAAGCGATGAGAGTTCAGACGGCCGAATAAACCTAAAGGAATGGCGTCAGGTAGGTTTTAGCAACTTAGAGCAAATGAATAATTGTACAGACTCTTCTAAAAAACAGAAATTAATTCGCCTCGAAGATGCCATAACTTCTGACTGGGAGTGCCTATGAGAAGTTATGATGTTTATGTTCTTTGAAAAAGATCATGCTCACACCACTTCCAGGCGTCACCAACATATATAACCACATGAGACACTCGTTATCTCCTTGCTTTGTATTCATTGATAAATTATAACAAAGAAAGGGATCCCTGTAATTAAGCCCGAGGCTGCTGTGTGATAATGTCCTATAACGGACTGGGGAACGGTGTTATATCACGGGCGGTGAAAGATGAGATGAGAGGGGGGCAGTTTACGGTCCAATCGTTGTCTAACAGTCAGTATGAATGCTTTACAGGTATTAGACATCCTTTGGAGCGACCCCAAACCGCAACGAGGTTGCAAAGCTAACACGTTTCGTGGTGGAGGTTGTTACTTTGGTCCAGATGTGACAGAAAAAATCCTCAAGAAGCATAATCTTCAACTTCTCGTACGGTCACACGAGTGTAGACCAGAGGGCTTTGAATTCATGCATAACAATAAGGTAGGGGCTTTTATATTCATTTCATAGCCATTAAATTTTGCTACATTCAAATACCCAGTGAACTATGTCTAGTATTTAATTTGATATGTGTAGAGCCTTTTTAACCCGAATGCATGACAATGTTCAGTTTATCTTTGTATATTGTGCCACAACATCCCCATGTACCTCGATGTTGAATCTTATTGACATATTGACAGGTTAGGTCAGATATATTGCTATGGAGACCACCTGTTATGAACTATTGTCATTATCACTCATAACAATTAATGAAAAGGCCTGTGCTCATTCTTGTTCCAGTGCTTGACAATCTTCTCGGCATCAAACTATTATGAAATAGGCAGCAATAAAGGAGCTTATATAAAAATGGGCACAGACCT